>SWBG01000046.1:0-197114 GCA_023848605.1 Aureobasidium sp. EXF-10728
AACCCTAACCCTAACCCTAACCCTAACCCTAACCCTAACCCTAACCCTAACCCTAACCCTAACCCTAACCCTAACCCTAACCCTAACCCAAAAAACCCTAAAAACCCTAACCCTTTAAGAACGACTAAAGGATTATCTAAAGTGCTGTCTATACTATCTTATCTAACTATTTGCTATGCTTTTTTAAACGCTCTTACTATTATGCGACGTTAGCGCTAACCCTTAACTTTTATAGCTTTAGCTTCTTCTACTATAAAGTATTACTATAGTCGACCTTTAGGCTTAGGACCTCTATCTTTATAGCGTTAAGCCCTTTTTTAAGCGTTAATTATAAGCTGCCTTTCTTCTTTGTTTATATACTTCTTTTTAGCTGCTATTGCTATATATAGTAATTAACAATGCGTAAGTTTATAATCGACGTCTAATTAGTTTTCCTTCTAGAATAAAGAAGTAGTATATAGCTTAACTAGTAAGAATCCCGCCTCTTAGTAGGTTGGAAGGTTACTGCTTTACTAAGTAAGTAACTATTATATAAGCAACCTTAACGGAGGATTTTTCTTACTATGCTAGCTAGTTTATACGGGATTATTATGCTAAATGTGTTTGTTTATACCTATAATATAATAGTAAGATATGTAGCTTTCCCTTTTTGCTTTTTTATAAGCATAGAAGCTATTGTTAGATAATGGTAAGTATATAGAAAAGACGTCTATGGTTTAGCCTATAAAGCAAAAAAGATGTTTAATCTTTATAATTATGTAGATAGTATATTAATAAAGAACATTTATATAAGAAATTTCTTTAGTTTACTACATACTATATATTCTTCTATACTGTTATGTTCTTAAAATGTGTTATTAGTAGATAAACTATAAATAAAGCAAAAAAGATGTCCGGTTTTCGGCTTTTAAAGTAAAAAAGATGTCCTAGAAACTCCTAATTAGCTAATTAGTTTTATAGGAAAGGACAAAATAAATGTTTAGCGCTTCTACGTTATATGTCTTCTATAGTGTTTGTAAAGCTGCCTCTTTAAGTTAAGCCCTACAACTTCTTCTATATAAATATCTTCTTAAAATATATGGCTAATGCACTTTGCTTATACTGCTAGGAAATTCGTGAAGCCGATGGCTTATTGCTAATTGGTTTTGCGGAGAAGGACCCTAATGGCCACCCCACGAAGCGACCACTCCCTAGTGTAGCGACCTAACGATATATAACTCGACAACTAGTACAGATATAGATACAGTCAGTAAATCAATGTTTGTCGCAGCAATGCACTCTACAATATTATCAAAAAACATCAAGGGGTTTATTCGTAGGTTGTTAAGATCTCCCCTTGCCGCGCCCCGACGCCCGATTTTTTTCAAGTCGGCCGACTCCGCACGGGCCGCCTAAACCTCTCCTTGCCCGGGCCATGGTCAGAAGGGCAGTACAGTTCAAGGCCTTTGGCTTCAATCGAGTACGACAAAGACATTTTGCGCTCCGCCGCGAACTCGAATGCGCTCGGAGCTCGAGCTTGCAGGATGAGCTGACACAATGGCAGTGTTTCGGTCTTCTTCCTATACCTTACCGCAGGAGCTGTCTTCTCCTTCCATCTCCGCGACGTTATAGAAGCCACTGCGAAAACGCGAGACTCGTCGTTGCGCACATCGGCTCCGAAAAGACAAGTGCCTAGCTTGTCCCTCTCACTTGCACGCTCAGGAGCAAGATCCGCATGGCCGCCTTAGCGCTCGCTTCCACTCAGCTCCAGGAGGGAGTGCTCAACATGAGATGCTACATCCTCTTCGTCTGCTGAGGCAAATTTCTGCAAGAGTGTTGGCTGATATCCTGGTCCAATCATCACCTGTTCTGCGGCCCGCGCCTACGGACACCTTCTGAACCACAAATTCCTCGCCGAGTCCAACCTTTGCTCTTTGCACGCGTGCCAGAGCAACACTGAGAGGCCCGAGGAGGGAGCCGTTCTCGCAGCTCATCTCACCAATCTTGTGGCACCACATGGTGCGGTGCGCCAGCAGCAAACCGAGCCCCGTCCCAGACACGTCGCCGAGTACGACTCAGGTCGTCTTCTCGGATGCTCTTCAAGATATGTTCAGCTCTGCCCGAGCCGAGACTCCCGAACGTACACTTGTTTACTTACAACCAAGAGGAGGATTTCTACAAAGGTCTCACTATCTGCCTCGTCGCAGAGGAGCCGAATGGTCGCACAAGTGTTGTGCTTGACCATGCCCACTTCGATGAGAGATGAAAAGAATGAAAGATCAGCCGACATGGACCGAGGACGGTGCGCGACCGAAGCCAAGACTTCTCGATACCCGAGTTTCCAGAAGGGCCGGGTACAGAGCGGAGTCCTTCCGCAGATCATTCAGCTCGGGCCCACGCTTATTGTATATATTGGTGCGTATACCCCAGATTCTCATCAGACCTGTAATGGAAAAGTTTGATACTGGAGGCCTGATCTTTGCAGCTTTGCTCACATTAGCATATCCGTTCCAACATGATCTGTTTGGATCCGGCTTGATTTAGCCATGCCGCGCGTCGACGCGCGAAATTTTGCATATTCTTGAGAATCACTGGCTAACGACCCATGGCTTTTGCTCGTACTGCTCTTGGCGTCTGCTCACAACTCCTCAGCCCATCCCCGATGTGTATGTTGCGTCCGGAACATTATGCCGCTAAAGGCATGGTCTGCGTGTCCACGCCCTACCCGCTGCCAACCTGCGATAAGCTTGCCGTTGCCCGAGCAAAATTATTGTCAGAACTCTCCGTCTACACATGTTCCACGCTAATGCCAATGCTTACAAGGGTATAATTACTCATGAAATCAGCTCGCCTGACTACTAGCCTGGCGTATACTCCAGATCAAGACCACAGCACGAATCTTGCGTCCGTATCAGTCATGGAAATAGAACTACGTTTGTCAGTTTATATAACATCTTGTTTTCCATACTCATCCAGACTCCGTACCATCGCTCTCTCTCTCTCTATCTCTCTCGAATTCTCATTTGCTAGCAAGCTCATCTTATCGACACTATCTGCCTTGTCATCGCAATGAAGGCGCCTATCAATACTTGCACCTTCTTGCTTGGTATCCTGTGTGCACAGAGTACCACTGGTACGTTTTCAAGAACTGCCCTGGAAAGCTTTCAACGGGACTTACTGACATATGTTTGTGTAGCAAGCCCTCTGTTACCCCTCGACGAATCGACGGCTGTTTCGATCATCTCACGACGAGACGGCTCGCACGACTCGAGTGCCTATGTCCCAAACACCTCGCGTTGTCCGTTGAATGCGCCTGCCATCCGCCAAGCGTCTACCCTGTCCCCACAGGAAACTGCGTGGTTGACCAAAAGGAGGAATGCTACTGTGACACCCATGCGTGAACTGCTCGGCCGGGTGAGCATTCCCGGATTTGATACCCACTCTTACATGGACCACATAAGTGGCAACAGTTCTTTGTTGCCCAACATCGCCATCGCCTTCTCTGGAGGTGGCTATAGGGCTCTGATGAACGGAGCTGGTGCTTTGGCCGCTTTTGATGAGCGCACCTCAGGCGCTAATCGTGCGGGTCACCTTGGCGGCCTGCTTCAATCCTCGACCTACATGTCTGGTCTTTCCGGTGGATCTTGGCTTGTTGGCAGCTTCGCATTAAACGGATTTCAATCGGTCCAGGATATACTCGGTCAAGGCAACGACAATGATGCGTTATGGCGTCTTGATGAGCCGATTACCCGTGGGCCCAATGACGGGCTTCTGGCCGCAGCCGACTATCTCAAAACAATTGTGCACGCTGTGGAGGCGAAGAATGAGGCAGGTTTCAAGACTTCACTGACCGATATTTGGGGCCGCGCCCTGTCTTATCAACTGGTGAGTCCAGCAGACGGAGGTCCAAAGGTGACTTTCTCTTCCATCCAGCAGGATCGTAGCTTCACGTCTGGTAACATGCCTATGCCCATCATCGTCACCGACGGACGAAGTCCCGATCAGTTGGTAATAGATGGAAACTCGACCGTCTACGAGATCAATCCCTGGGAGTTTGGCACTTTCGACCCGACCACTTTCGCCTTTGCGCCCCTCGAATACGTCGGCTCTAACTTCTCCAATGGCGTTATCGAGCCAAATGCGGAGTGTGTCACGGGATTTGATAATGCAGGCTACATCATGGGTACATCGAGCTCGCTCTTCAATCAAGAGCTGTTACAACGACAAGACGGGAGTGGTAAAGGCTTCTTTTACAATGCGGTCAATGGACTTCTTACCGAGTTCAGCGACGCGAGCGGTAAGTGTCACAGCTACTCCTACCTAGGAAACATAACTGACGAAACATATGCAGATGACGTTGCGCGCTACCCTAATCCCTTTTACGGCATCAATCCCGAAAGCAACGAGGTTCACGACCAGCGCCTACTCACGCTCGTCGACGGCGGCGAAGATCTCCAAAATCTCCCTCTTCACCCAATTATCCAACCAGAACGAGGTGTCGACGTGATATTTGCAGTCGACTCCTCAGCAGACACTCTCAAGGAAAACGGGGATACAAATTGGCCGAACGGCACAGCTCTTATCGCCTCCTACAAGCGCAGCTTCTTGGACATTGCGAATGGGACTTCTTTCCCCCCCATCCCGGACTCAAACACTTTCGTCAACCTCGGACTGAATAGCCGTCCTACACTCTTCGGCTGCGACGTGACAAACACTACGTCTACTACACCACTGATTGTATATCTGCCTAATGCGCCTTATGCATACTTGAGCAACGTCAGCACGTTCCAAATGGCATATTCGCACCTAGAACGTGAAAACATTGTTCAGAATGGCTATGATGTTGGTAAGTCTTTGCCTTTACACATCTCCAACACGATGTTTTGGACAAACATGCTGACTCAAGCTGCTAGCGACCATGGGTAATGCTACCGTTGATGCAGAGTGGCCTGTTTGCGTAGGCTGTGCGATCTTGCACCGCAGTTTCGGCAAGACTGCGACTACAGTCCCAGATGCCTGTGACAAGTGCTACAAGAAGTTCTGCTGGGACGGCACTGTTGATGATACGGAAACCTCATATCACCCAACTCTGAAGTTTGAGGCATTGAAGACGGAGGATCAGGAAAGCGGTGGTATGCAAGGCGTGGCATTTGATGTCGCTATGCTTTGTTCCTTTGTCGTTCTGGCTCTTGGATTTACTATGTAGAGCTTCAGGTATAGGGTCAACTGTGCTGAAGGCGGAATTGGCATTATAGGACTATCTCCAATAATCATTAATCATCACCGGCTCGGTACACATACAAGCATTAGTCTCCCGTCCAGTTCTATGTACGGTAAGGCCGCCATGGTGCTTGCTTACATGCAGCTCCAGGTGTGCTCAACATCGGGTGCTATATCATCTTCGTTTCCTGAGGTCACCCTCAAGAGCGGTCACTGACAACATGCTCCTGTCATCGCCCACTACGTGGTCCGCGCCTATGACTACCCTTCAACCACAATAATCTCTCGCTCCAACAAGGTTCCCGCCGATCTGACCGAACTCAGCCCTCACTTAGGAATCAATGCAAAAATCGGGACTTCCTAGTCGACCATCAGAAAGCCTGTCAGCAAGCAGCCGAGCTGTGTCGCCGAGTACAAGTCAGACCGCCTTCTTGGATGCTCTTGAAGATTGTCTAGACAGCTTTGACCAAGCCAAAAGTCCCGAACATGTATTCTTCGGGCTTGAGGACAACTTCTACAACGACCACAACCTCTGCATCGTCGTGAAGGTGCCGACTGGGCGTGCAAGTACATGACGCTTGTGTTTGGCTCGGCAACGCCCAATTCATGCCGTCTTGAATTGAGGTGGAAGACTACTAACGCCGCACGTCCAGGGTGTCATCCTCAACATCTTGATGTAGAATGCCGAAAGGTGTCGGCGTCATTGCCCGCTCTGCTTAGCGATATCTATAGGACGAACGATCCTGAATTGTAGATCAAAAACAGGATATGCAGCTCTGGATCTTTGATTGACTCTTCTTCAATACGTGTAGTCGTGACATAATGTGTCTTTGATGAAACCTCCCTCCACATTGCTATTCACCTACTGTTCAATACCGCTCTCAGCAATGACTCCCGGGATGTGCGGAACACGTTACTTTACTGACTCTCCAAACACCTCACCAGCCGAGCGTTTTGGTGGGCACGATACGAAACGTTTTTGCTGTGCCATTGATCTCCATTCTCAGAAGGCAACGTTTCCAATCACAGAATTGACTGGGGTTACGATAAATGGTATACCTTGCTTGTCTCAGCCATGCGCAGAGGGATCAGCTGTATCAGCAGGGAAGATAGAGCAGGAGATTCCACAGTGCAGTCCCGTGCGATTTGAGCGGCAGTCTCAGAGTGCCAGGCCTCGATGAATGCGCACAGACACATGCGCGCATTCATCCATGGTTTGACGGATCAGCAAGGTGGCCAAGTTGAATATGTAGCCTCTTGCCAATATTTGTTGATGCAAGGCTGTAGGCTTCCCCCGGGCACTTTCCAAGCTTCGATAAATTCAGGAGATGGCTGATAGTTATTCATCACACAAAGTGTCAGATTCCAGCGCTCGTTCTTGATTGACAGCTCGAGCTCGTGGTCAAGAGCAGCAAAGGTGAGGACAACGCTCTTCAAGCGTGGCATTTTCTGCGCGGCGTGGCCGAGACTCGTGTAGATGTCATTGAGATATTGCAGATCTTTGGCAAAGCGATTCAAGCCTTCAGAAGGCCTGTACTCGCAGAATTGATCCTTCAGATGAAGTGTCTCAAGGTACGGCCAGTGTACTCTGACTGGCGATCTCAGTCCATCGGGGCAAAAGAGCTCTTGGAAAATCGCTGGACCTTCTATACGTAGGTGTTGTAGCTGCAAGGAGAACGTCTGAAGAACGCTCCCCTCAGGTGTTCTGAAGTCGGCAATCTTGAACGGCAAACGCGAGCCGCAGCACAATGTCATGTCTTTGATGAATCGTGGAAGCTCAGAAAATCTTTCGGCAGCCGCAATTCGCCTAATGGTACGCATATCAGGCTCGGTCAAAGGGATAACATCTCCGCAGTCCAATCGAAAATCTTCCAAAACACTGCACGCTGACGCGATGCTCAAGCGAGCAGGCAGAGAAATCATGTTCTCAAAAGCATCCAGGTCCATCGCGGAGGACTCGATCCATATCGTTGCAGGAGTTATGAGATCAGGAAACTCCAGTGATGTGATGCAGGACGCACGCGGCAAAGAACATCCGGGCACAAACTCTGCACAATACGGAGCAATCTTCTCTCCAGTAGTGCCAGACATGTTGGTGATCGCTATCGACTGTGGCTCACCACTGTCTTCGTCCGTGCAAGCATCTATCGCCTGTAAGGCTATCTTAAGGGAAATTGTCTGTTCGGTCCAAGTCGATAGATGCTCGAATAATTGACAAACGCCTTTTGAGAATGCTTGGTTGTTCTCACGCCGACAAACATTGTCGTAGGTGTAGTCGTCATCTTTCTCACGATCTTCGTCCAACCAGTAGGGGACTACGACTCTGTAGACAATCTGACGCACATATCGACGCCGAGCTCGCTGCCAATCCTGTGGCCCGCTGGTGATGTTGATAAAAGTTTGCAGTGAGGGTCCTCGTTCGTATTGTAGCTCTTCCCTCGTATACCATCCGATGTTATCCAGTCTGATGGTCGTCACATCGGATGGACTACGCACGACGATTGATGCATAGATTTCTCTCTCGAAAGCGGCCTGCCAAGACTTGTTGACCAGCGTGTAGGGTGATAGTTTCTTGTCCAATTTTGCCAGATGGTGTGCGATGAGGCATAGTATTTCCTGAGGTGCTGAGGAAGCCATCATTAAGATGATCGAGTTTTTGACGCCGGCGGGCGGTTATGACCGGAGAAGATGCAGCTTTATAGTACAACCCGGGTTGAGTCAGGCAGCTTCGGCAGCGGGATAATTTCGGTATTCATTTCCACATTATGCAGGCGTGTCCGGCTCAGAGAGGGACTCACCCTTCGAGACAAGAGCCGAGACCAGACAGGCAAGATTAAAGTGAGTTGAGTGGTGCCTGGACCCGTGGTTCGTACACACTGCTATCGACCAAATTCCGCTTTCCGACTCGACCTCCCAAACATGCAAAGCAGAATACCTTACTTGAGTAACTCTTCAAGAACCTCGGCGGCCGAGCTTCTTGGTGGGCACAACTCCAAAACTTCCTTGCTGGTGGGAGCATCCTTGATACCTGAAGCCCAGTATTCCTTGCTGGCATCTGCCATATACAAGATGATGTTCTTGTTCTCCGGACTCTTTTCGGCCATCTGCTCGATCAGAGTCGTGTCGCCCCATACCACATCCTCCACCTTTGTACCAATGTACTGCTCCACGAGCTTGACGACGCCAGCTCCGTTGATTTCCTCTGGACCATTGAGCACCAGCTTCTTGTGGTCGTATGGCGAAATGTCGTCGGCCGCGATCAGATGCGCAGCGACGCGACCAACGTCATTCGGATCGATCAATCCAGCAGGCATCTTTTCGTCAATGAACAAAGACAGCTTGTCCTGTTTGCCATTTTCGCGAAATTTCTTGATAAACTCCGCGGCAGGCGCAAGAGCCATGGTCAAGAAGATGTGGGGTTGCAACGACGTCCAGCCCAGCTTTTCGTAGGCTGGCGAGCTCAACATGGACTCAATAGCCCAATGGGCACGCTGGTAGTACGCAAGCGAATATGGTTGTACGGCATTCGAGGTAGTTGAGATGCGGACGACGTACTTGACGCCGGCACGGAGACAGCTGACATAGAACTGACTTTCCTCGGCGAATTGGTTCGGGAAGTTGTGCGATGCCAAAAAGACTCGCTCGACATTGTGTTCTCTGAGCCAGTCCGCGGTGATGTTGACCCAGTTCTGTTCTACAAGCTCTATGCCCGAAATCTTGGCTAGGTCCTTTGCAACAACACTTTGAGCTGAGCGGCTCAGGCAGAGGATGCGATGGCTCGACAGAGACTCTGAGTTTTTGAGAAGAGAGGGAAGAGTCTCGGCAACCTTCCTGCCTGTGTTTCCGGTGGCGCCAACAACAAGGATAGTAGGAGCCATTGTTTGTAGAGAGTCGATGTGGGTTCAATATCCGATCGTTTGGATAGCTGATTGATGTGACAGATCAGACGAACACACTGGCTATTTAAGTTGACCCGAGCACTGAGATGGTTGGTATTGACGTAAGCCGCTACACCGTGAATTTGTAATCAAAGACTGGTATCGTAGAAGGATTGCCAAGCTACATGGTTGCACGCCAGTAGTAAGGAGGACGATGAGGTCTGCCCTAAGTGGCAGTTGGGTATAGCACGGACCATACGCTCGTCATCGTCAAACGGTCACCGACACCCGTCCGGGCCGTCGGATGGTGGGTACTCCGTCAAATCCAATCCGACAGCTATAAGGATATAGACAATCAAACTTCTCTTGTTATAGAGGTGTAATGCATATATCGACGCTTTGTGTTGTGGGTCACGTCAGTGATATAAGATCACTTTTTGTTGAAAGTAAATTCCCAAAAGCCTCCTGATAAGAGATAGTATTAATAACTTTTGCATTGCTAACTTCTGTAAGAATGCAGCATTACTTTGTTTCTAGGCGAATTCGTCCATTTGCCATGTCTGACGCATAATGTTCAAGTCACGCTCCGGAATCATATCTTTGCATTGATCATCGTTCCGTCCCAAGTTCGTAATTGAAATACTGTGCTCCTTGTGAACGTGGCATGGTGGCATCCTCGGGCTCATCAGGCCGTCCTCATGCTGATCTGCGCATGCCAATGATCTAGAATCTAGTCTGCTTGATAGCAGAGCTGTGCTTGGAGGATATCGAGCTGATATGCTTGGGACCAGTAGAGCTGCTCTTCTTGGCAGAAGAACTATGTTTCTTGACGGGAGTAGGACTGCCCTTCTTCGTAGTCGAGCTCTTCTTGGGGGTGGAGCTGCTCTTTCTAAGTGTCGAGCTCTTTTTGGGGTCAGAAGTGGCCTTCTTGATGGTTGAGCTACTCTTGGGGATGGAGGCGTTCTTTGAGGGTGAGCTGAATTTGGGGGCGGATGTAGGTATCTTGACGATTGAGCTTGACTTAGACAAAGAGCTGCTTTTCTCGATGGTGGAGCTACTCTTGGTGGAAGGGTTGGTCTTGGTCGAGGAGCTGAGCTTGGTCGAGGAGCTGAGCTTGGTCGAGGAGCTAACCTTGGTGGAAGAGGATCCGATTGTGGTGGAAGACGAGCTGACTTTTGTAGAGGAGGAGCTGACCTTGATGGAAGAACTGGTCTTCAGTACAGAACTGCTTGTCAGGGAAGTAGGGCTATCCAGAGCGGTGGAACTACTAGTCTTGGAGGTAGAGCTACCCTGAGAAGCAAGGCTGGTTCCAGAAACAGATCCTCCAAAGCCACCGGCACCACCGGAAGGAGCGGCAGATCCTGACGGGGCGCCAGGACCTGATCCACTGCCATCAGATGGTGCAGTGCCATTGCCCCCATCGCCAGTACCGCTACCGCCTCCGATGACCGAATCTGAAGCAGCATGGCCACCGTTGGCATCGACGTAAGCAGCGACGCCGTAGTACGAATCATCGATGTGGTTGGCGGTAGTGTCAAGACCAATCTGAATCCAAGCAAACAGACCATCGGCAATGTCATCACCAAGATAGATATATTGCGGGAAGGGGTCGTAGGTTGTTCCTGCTTGTACAATGTCCCACATGTCCTCGTCGTTGGTTGTGATGACCTGGGTGTTGGTGTTGTATGGATACACTTCTTCGACAGCAGCGCGAAGAGCTGTATCCCAGAAGAGTTGGCCGATATGCGTAATGTTGTTGGTTGCAGAGATGGTATTGTTAGGAAAGACTGTAACGTTCATATGGGATAACAGGTGAGTATGGGTCGCGCGACCTAGTATTATTAGCCAAGGCATCAGACTAGATGAGTCTGTTGTAGCTTACCGTCGTAATGACCTGGGAAGATGGTTTCGAACGCGACAACGCCATCGGAATCGGTCTCCTGGATACCACTACAGAAAAGTCAGATGGGTTTAACAGCGTAGAGCAGATGGTAAGCGTACCGTAGATAAGTGGAATTGTAGCCATCTGCGGCGTAATTGCCACTGGCAGAGATACCAGAATACACGCCGGTAGCGTTGGCATTCCAGATATCGACCCAAACATTGGGGACTGGCTCGCAAGTGGTAATGTCAATGTACTGAACCTCAAGGTAGAGATCAACACCATCACTGTACAAGTCCTCCTTGACATTACTCCGGATCTGCTCGCCAGTAACATAGTAGGGACCATCGGTGACCTCGGGGGTCAAAACGCAACTGGTGTTGGCGGAGAAGACCGAAGCTTCAAAGGTGGAGACATCGCCGTCCACAGAATCAGTCTGGTTGTGGTTGACGGCTTCGAACTTCTCGAGTGTGGCCAAGTCACGCCTGAACTTCTGAGGCGAGGATGCAATACCACGCTTCAGGCGAAGTTCGCTAGCTATCTTGCTGCGACGCGCAGCAGAACGAGCGGCGATCGCGGCACTCTTCTCGGATCCACTGCACGTATCGACAGAACGTCTGAAGTGATTGGCCAGATGTTCACGAGCTGCAATCTCACGCTTGATAGCAGCCTGATCGTGGTGTTCGCCGGGATGAGCCAAAGAGGAAGTGATAAATGCAGCGCCTGCAGCAGCGCTGGCAAACTTGGAAAAATGAACCATATTGGAAATTGTTGATGGAAGATTGTCCGCAGGCGGCGATGATGAGACTGAAGATGATTGTAGGCATTACACTTATCTTATAAAGTTGTTGTCTCCCCTTGCCTCTGGTTTCAGGAGGTCCAAGAGATCGATTCTTCACACTTAGCTGACGACTGGTATTGATGTATGTAGTAGGCCAGGCACAACGTTCGCTAAGGAGACGGCTCCCGTGCTTGACAGGCTCGACTGAACGGACCAATGAAAAGCGACATGATTGCAAGGACTCGAAAGCTTCGACTGAGCGGCGTGGTTTAACGATTTTAGTGACACAGCACAATTAGCGTCGCATGGCGTTGGGGAGACCAGTGATTCTGAGAGCGCTTGACATGTATGGTTCTGACTTTCATGATACACCGACGTGCGACTTGAGCGGTAGATCGGTGCAGAATGACATGCATTGACAGTCGTGGCGATGGGATAGGATGTGTTGCAAGATCTTTCTTGTGTCGACCAGTCTGAGACGAGCGCAGACGACATTCAATTGTGAGATGCATGGTCTCCGCGAAGTGTTAACTTCTCTTTTTCGAAGCAAATCTCCCGCCGTAGTTGCAAGCCAGGCACAGTTTGCCGAAGGTCAAAGAGACCATGCAGGGCGTCGGCTGACGCGTGGCTGTGTTTCTTGGCGTCCATGATGAAACGGCTCGACAAAGATGACAAGAGAAAACGTCGAACGGCGTCTCCAGGAAGGCGGGCAGATTGCGTGCAGAGATAATTGAGGTGCCGACATGTGCTCTAGATTATGACAGACCGCTGAGAATAATCGATTTGATTCAGGGGCGGGCATTCACGAAGTATGCACCTGGTCGCAAATTCTCGCACTCCAATTTCGGGGAGAGCTTATTTCAGTTCTTTGAAAGAACATTCAGGATAGTCGTCTCTGGACTGTACAAGTTCACTTTCCTGGTTTTGAACACAGTACGCACAACAGGCAATGCCGGCCTGTCAACAACGATGCCGCTCCCCTGTTGTCAGATCCTCAGCCTCGCCTTCGACAAGGACAATGATCCAGATCTGTTTGCGACAAGACTCTTGCCATCCATGTCATGAGAAGGGCGTGATGTTGGATCACGGCACGGACTTATGCTCTTGCCATCTGGAGGCTTTGGTCGTGACGGCAGCTGGTGCGACGGCAACCCGAGGATTATCTCGGCTGCGAATGGGCTCCTGTACGAATGACAGCCTCGTATATCAACGACTCTTCAGTGACGGCAGATCCAGCTGTCGATGACTTTCGCTGGCGCAGTCATGTTCGGCTCGGGCATCAAGAGGATAAGAGCCCAGAGTGTATGAGCAATATATGGTTTGGTTGGGTGTCGCCGGGACCCATTGGTGTAAAATTGATCCTCCTCTTTCTAGCCGATTCCAGCTTGTAGGTCGAGCCTTTGGCATATAAAACGCCTGCAACACGGGGATGTCAATGATCCAGGCGTTGAGGACCGAACATTCGTCAGCAGAGCTCAGTGAGGACACGAAAACGAGCGAGTCTTTGGCGGCAACAGAAGGCTGTCTCATGATGGCGGTGGTCGCGCGCTGGCGTTCAGGACTCAAAGGGCGTCATGGGACTCGAACGTGAAGGTCGTTCTGACCAGAGTAGGTGCTGTATCGACAAGGCCGGCGAACCAGTCATCAATGGCCGTTGGGTCGGCTAAAATTACGCGCCGAGGATATGTACCAAGAATACCGTTGAATCACTCGTACTCCAAACTTTGTCGGGGCCATATTTCCCGAGGCACAAAGTTCACAAAACCCCCCCCACGGTCGTACCCCATGGTTTTGTTTACACGAGACCCTGCGACCATGAGGCCTTTTGCATTTTCAACCTCGCGGACTGCCTACAAGCCCTTGTTTTTTTCTAATGACCAACTGGCATAGTCCACTTTCCGAGTCGCTTGTTCGCCTGTCAGTCGCGACGGTCGCTCGATGATCGACGACGGTGGACGACCCCGTGCATGTCAGACATGCAAGCGACGAAAATTGAAGTGTGATCAGGCCAAACCATCCTGTACAAGATGCGTCTTGGCAAGGATTCCTTGCAAGCCAGCCGAGAAACGCAAGATACAGTTTGTGAACACGAGTCAGGCTGTTGCCGAACGCTGTCTGAGGATACAAACCAAGATCGAAGAGTCAAGCCCACCAAAACATGCTCTGCATGCTGATATAGAGACGCAAGCGCTTGCATTTTTTGTGCGTTGTTATTCTTTGAATCCAGCACCGAATGGCGGACCCAATCCTGGACTCTTCGGACACGTCATGCCCGCTATAACTGCGTCTCGGACCTCTGCGGCTGCCACGTCAATCTCTGTTGTCGCTCTGACGATATTCTCGAGATGGCGTATGGATAAGAGCTTGACCACAAGCGTTGCCAAAGTCCTGGGTCAATCTATCAAGAGTCTGTCCCATGATCTTCGAAAGCCAGAGTCAAGACGGACCGATCTAACTCTATTGACCACCCTGTTACTACAATATCACTCTACGTTCGAGTCGCTATTGTTTTGCAAGAAAAGCAAGATTGTGCATCACCTTGGTGCGCTCGCTTTGGTTAAAGAGTTTGGTCATCCCTCGACTTGGTCTGCGATCGCCAGTGAGTTTGTGGGTTGCATCATTCATCTCGATATCATGGCTGCCATCCGCGAACAGCGTAAAGTACACCCCGAGGTTCGCTTTTGGAGATCAATCATCAATGCCACCTCATCGGACCCCAGCAGGTATCTGGACACTCTGGGCATTCAAGTCGCCGATCTGCAGGTTCGAGCTTCTGCGCTACAAGGAGACGCAAGTCTTTGCCCATCTTCTATGGAAGTTTCCACGCTGCTGAGTGAGATCCAGAAACTCAACGATGATATTGTTCTTTGGCAAGGACTTGTATCGAGATTTTGGGGCCCGTTCAGCTGGAGTTCTTCTGTGACCATCTCTCCGGCAATCCAATCATTCCAACAATCTTGTCATGTTTACACCTCAATCACTGCAGCCAGGAGAATCAACGACGCGCGAAGTCATCGCCTGACACTGGCGCTGATATCTCTGAAGCTTACCAGAGAATGCGAAAAGTGTGAAACTGAGTTTCGCGAAACAAGTGCAAGTCAAAGCCATGTGCAAGCACTTGTGAGTCGCATTCAAGGGTTAGTTGATGGTATCTGCGGAACGATACCGTTCTGTCTCGGCAACAGAAACAGAGTCGGGACACTTCTAGACTTTGTTGATTCGACCTGGAAATTTCCCACCTGCCATGACATGTCGGAAATGTACGGCTTGCATGGGCGACCCGCAGAACCAATGGGACTTGAATCTGTCTCGGACCACTACAACCATGCTATCACTCAGGGCTCGTGGCTCATGTTGAGCAACCTTGCGCTTTTAGTCGCAATGTTCTTGACGAACGAAACTTTGACGCCGTCATTCCCGCTCAAGGTCGGGCAATTACCTTGGATTTGTCATCAGTATCTTCGCAATCTGTCTCTGAACTCGATCGAGTGGACGCGCGATAGCTCGCTTGTGGAGAGTGTGCTCACTGGGATGAATCTGCCTCCTGCAGAAGTACTCATCTCTGAAGCAAGTAGATGCGTACAACGCGTCTCGCGTGGACTTCAGCTTACCGATGATCCGTGAATGGGCGTGGAGAGTCAGGATGTGTGATAATATGAGCTTTTCATAGAAAACAGCTAGAGCAACGAAGCATAGACATATAGATTTGGTGTGTAGATCTCCCACCATCCTCTCGACCCTAAATTTGGCTCAAAGATAAAGCGTAGTCGCAAATCAGGAGAGCAGAGTTGTATGGCTTTCCCGCAGAGGCAAAATAGAGAGAAGTTTCGATCTTGGTCGGAACCTCAATTACCCGCGAACGGATGGAAGGAATGACACCAGACTTCGGAGGCGATGTTCAAGTGGTCGTACAAACATCAGCAAACATGTTCGGAGAGTGTGTTGTACTTGGTGCACAAGAAGGTTGCTGACTCTACGTTTTGAGGACGAGCTGGCGGCGACGTCGAAGCTGAAATTCTGGGATGGAACCTCGCGGAGGGCGTTGGGGGTATCGTACTGATGTCAGTCGTAGCAACGGTAGTATCAGATATGTGATGGTTCAGGAGTGATGATGTCCAAGCCCAAAATTTCGTCCGCGACCGACAGCAAGGTGATACGGCGACGACATGGAAGTTCCTGTCCGGAAAATGTCTCCCTGGACGTTGTAAGACTCTGTAAATATCCAGCGAGTTGTTTTCAATAGAATATCTCCGTTGCAAACTTGGTAATTGAGTTGGATGGTGCACTGGTATGTGGCAGAAATTTGGCCCGGTGAGAAAAATGGTCCCACATCAACATGATCTTTTGAGGATACTTACACACGGAGGCCCGATTGTAAGCTGCACTGAAGCTTTCTGCATGCTCAGATTGTGTAAAGTCGCATTGGTTGACCAGTGAGACAGTTTGAGCAGGAATCTTCGCAACTTTGCCGAAAGCAAAAAGCGACATTGTTGACCTTGAATATGGAAGATTCCAAACGCTGAAGGCTCGATTGGGAAGCCGTCTAATGATCTCTGTGTGTTCAGAATGTGTTTAGATGTAGTGCTCGAGTCGTGGTACCTCTGGAGGGCAAATCTCTCACTGAAACGGCCTAAGAAAAGCATCGGCGACGACGTTGTACTTTTCAACTTCCAAGTGGGAGAGGGCCGAGTAACCACTCACAGAAACATCCCTGAGCATTCAGAGTGTGTATAGTCGTTATACTTGGCCAGTGGTAGATGTCGAGCGCAAATTTCTTCACCAAAGCCAGAAGCTGACAGCGGCGACGACAAGCATGTCTCTCGACCTGCGATAGCCTCGCAGAGGATATGAGGGATACGGGTAATGTCATGCGACTTGCTTCGGAATGACAGATGTGCCATTGAGCTCGATAACGTCGTCCAGCGTCCGACCAAACCTCTTGCAGCGGCTGTCCCGAGGTCTGCGACGACGACATGGAGAAACATCTCGTACTCTTCCAGAGCTATCCGTACATTTCAGCTCTTGGTTTTGTCCACAGACAAGATCTCGTACCGTCCTCTTGTCGCTTCGATTTGGTCGCACAGGTTGATGTCGGTCTTGGGCAGCGGCAACGAAACAACGAACTCCTACATGTACGATACTCAGCAATTGCTCATTACCACTTGAACGAAGCGAAAGCAGCTAGAAGAGTGAGACGGATGCGTATTGAAAAAGACTATCGCGTTTCAACATTGACACTATGAATCTCCTTGAGCACACTTACCGGTACTGGCCGGCGACATTGCCCTGACCTCTGGCATCCTCCGACCGACAGCGTTCCGAACCTGTATTGGGTCTGCATCCTCTCGGTGTCGCTTCACCACAGGCATACCCGTGAGACAATACCAGGAGGCTTGATCATGCGAGCCACAACAGTCCCTCTGCCACTTCCTTGCTGCAGAACATCTCATTGTGCTCCGTCATCTTTCAAGCATGTGCCGGGCGTGGGAAATGCTGTCCGGGTACGGTGACACTCTCGACTCTCCAGATGGTGGTGATGGACAGAAAACTTCAGCCGAGGGCTAGCACGGTGCCTCGAGTATTGACTGAACAGCGAGAGCAGGAGCTCACTCTTCTTGGTCTCGGTGAAAGTGCCTACTGCGTGCACCTTAGTGTGTAGTAGGGCGTGTTGAATTTGCTTGATCTCGACGGGTGGGCCGAGGCGAAACTCAGCGCGGTACGAGGGTGCATCGATCTCGGTTGTGACAGGGAAAGTCAGGGGGGATCTGGGGTCTGTGTCAGTCGCAGGGTAGGGAGCGATTTAGGGGGCAGATGCAGAGCAGGGAGATGCCAAGGGAAGTCTCTCGGGGAATGCCGTGAGTAGCATCAGCAATCAAGAAAGAGCTCCCTTGATCAAACGCGAGGAGAGTATGTGTGATCACTAACCTGGGTGTCCCACTAACATCATGGGCATGGGCGAGGATTAGTCTTGCGCGAGTTCGATTGGCGTGGTTTCGACAGGAAGTATTCGAGCTCGGTCGTCGTGAGCTTGTGCCTGAACCTGGGCTGCCATTCTCCAAACTCGGTGCCAGCCTTTTCGGAGTGTAGGCCGGTGAAGAACCAGGTGAGCGAGTCTTGGATTGACGATTTGACAGCAGTTTATACCAATCTCCTGTGGGAGATGCCGCAATGGCCATCTGTGAAGCTGAGACGTCGCGGAAATCCAGACACGATCGAGGTGGCAGCCCAGTATGCTCTTTTACAGGCCGAAACCTCTCGCTAAGGAACCCTGCGTGAGCATCCAGTATGTCGGACAGCAGTCGTGGCCGGCGGCGAGAAGGTGGTCAAAGCCGGACATAGTCTGGGCATGGAAGCGGAACCGACCTAGCCGATGACGAGCGTGAGTAGATTCTTCTCTGGCGGATTTGGACGCTTTTTGCCAAAGCTCTGGGATGCCCTGCCTTCTTGTGGTGCTTGTGAGTCAGGGCTGGTTCGCCGCACTGAGCCCGGTGGGCGGCACTGGCCAGGGTGCTGTGTCGCGAGCGTGAAGGAGAATGCGGCTTTCTGAAGGAGCTCGATGTTGTAGATAAGCGGAGGTACCATCGCTCTGACGTTGGTGTGTTCAGAACTGGTCTTGGGCAAGTGGCGTACGCTTTGGAGATTCCTGTGAGCAGGATCAGTCTGGACAACCGCAACATCATCGTGGCCGAGATGAAACAAAACATGAGCAACCTGGAGCATCAAGCAAGCGCAGTCGAGCAACTCGCGGTGATGGTGAGGTGGCAGGAAATGGAGGAGAGTTTTCAAGTCGAGGCAAAGTGGGCAAGGGAAGGGCGACATGACAAAGGGCAATGAAGAGGGCAAAGTGCGACAAAGAGCAAAGGTAAGTCTTGAGCGTTCAAGGCGCGAAGTGCGCGAAGTGATGGAGTCGCAGCCACTGCATGCCTTTTGCAGGCGGATAGTTCGTCGCTAGCAGTGCATGCTGTAGTTTGTGTTAGTTTTGGTGCAGGAGTTGTGGGAGTGAGAGAGTTGATGACGGGGTGACGGGTCTGCGAGCAGGGCTCGAGCGGGAAAGAGCGGTGGGTATGCTGATCTAGGCAGTTGTTGATGAATTCTGCAAAGGCCTGCTTCAAGTCAGCGTAAACAATACATGAGAACGTGAGCGACGACAGAGAGGACTCAGTGTCACCAGTTCTTCCTCCAGATAAGACGTGTTCATTCACGATGCATCACGACACGAAAGGGAAAGACGGACAAAAGTTCAAGCAGCCAACAACTCTCATACCACACAGACACTATGTAAAAGACGCGAGCACAACAAGGATAAGCCTTCTGTGCATGCGAAGCAGCAGCGAGGCCACAGATCTGTCCGTGAGAGGTCAGCTATGCCAGTGAGGACGAAAGAGCTCAATGTACATACCTCGTGGTGTTGACGAGCCGGGGTAGCGTGAAAGCAACGAGTGAGCAGAACAGCGACGGCGACAATGACAATGACGATGGCAGCAACATCGAGCACGTCGAGAGCGACAACACGGCAGCAGGTTGTGAGGTCGCAAGTGTGTGGGCATCTCTTGTCAACGTGAGAGAAAGCGAGCTCTGGACCGTCTCTTCATGCTGGCCGAGACTGGTGCTGGGAGAGAGATGTAGCAGCAGCGGCCTGGATGTTGTAAAGGTGCAGCCGACAGGAGGTGACGTTGGAGGGTGCTGGTCTGTGCGAAACTCAAACCTCGAGGTGTGAACTTCATCTGGTACAATGTCAGCATGAATTCCCGACGAGCAAGTCAGCGACAAGACGGACCATCAAACGGCGACGTGTGACTGTGGAGAAGGGATAGTCGACAGCGCCAAAGACAAAGTGGGACCAAGCCGAGGTGTGAGTGTTGCAGTGATCGAAACGGTGGGTGACTCGGTGGAGACTCTTGCAAAGAACGACAGCAGAGGCGAAGAGACCCGAGAGACAAGGAAGCAAAAGGAAGCAAAGAGGCGCAAGATTCTGCATGGACGACTGATTCAGAAGCGATACGAGTTCAAAGCGGACATGCTCTCCAGCGGACATGCATGTCGGGATGTCGTAGGTTGGTGGAGGTTGGAGACGATGAGTCTTGACGAGATGGAGTGCTGCTGTGCCGTGCATGTGGCGATGATGGCGTGATGAGAAGACGGATGCTTGATGGTGCTGCTGATGGTGTCGCTGATGGAAGATGGATGAACGGCGTCGCTTGCTTGCTTGCTTGCTTGCTTGCTTGCTTGGTCGTACTCTGAGATGGCGGCAACGAGGAAGATGGAAAAGGGTGGTGTTGATGAATGCCAGGGACGGTAAGAGATGGTTGACGATGAAAAAAGGATGATCTGATGATTTTGATCAATGGTATGATGGACGAAATGGATGATGAGAGTTGAAGCTGAGGTTGAGCACTGACCTGACAAGGAAGGAGAGCTGAAGCCGCTGGCTGCAATGCCAAAGTCCGACGCCAAGCTAAGCCCGGCTTTGACGCGCCGAAAGTATTCTCGGTTTCAAAATTCATTAGAATTTGCCACCCCTAACTTCGAACTTAATGCTCTAAGCAGCTAGTTTAGTACTTATTAGCTAGTTTACTATATAACCACAGTCTAATTACCTTGTTATACGCGCTATAATAGATTAATCTAGTACTACTAATACTCTACTTAAAGTAGTAGCCTCTTAAACTAGCGCGCGTACGCGCTTATAAAGCCAAACTTGCAAATCTAGCCTCTTAGCACTACCTCTCTTACTAGTACTACTAACTACCTATATAGGCTTAAGGCGACGTATATACTTTAAAGATTAAGAGGAAGACATTAGAAAAGGCCCCTCTATAACTATAGTAAGAGCTACGCGCGGTAAGGCGCTAGTTTACCTTATTAACGAATAAACACCTCCTAAATCTATACCTTACCGGGCTATAATAAAACGCTTCTCCTCTACTAAATAGCTATAACTACGTTTAAAAAGGGTATTAGCTATAAGGAAACCACTTTCTAGTACTATAAACACGTTAGGAAAAAAGCGGACATTAAATACCTCTAAGAAGACTAAGATATAGGCCCTAGCGCTAAAGAATCGACCCGTAAAGCTATGCGCTAACCTAGCCTTAACTACTTGTTACTTAACTACCTCTACTAATAAGGTTACTAAACCTTCTAAGGTTGCTTAGAAGGCTATAGAGACCCTTTACGTACTAAGAGTATTATTAAAATTAGCTACTACTACTATACGTACTACCGCTAAAGCACCTATAGTGTTTAAGCTACTATTTAATACTTACTAGAACTATAAGAAGCTCTTAGACGACGATACTACGCTTACTAATAGCAATAAGCTATAGCCGGAGGTTCTCTAAGAGCTAAACACTACTAATACCGTACTAGAGGGTCGTAGAATAGCCCTCTTCTATATATATAGGGTTAGAGCTATTATTACTTTAACTACTACTTACGGTATATAATAGAGTAAAGTAGTTACCTTACTTAGAGCTAAGGAGGGCGCTAAGCGCTAGAGGAAGGCTATAGATCTAGTCTACTTTAATAGTAAGAGCGGTATAAAGGAACTAACTATTATAATTAAGTTAATATAGACTCCTAATAGCGTAGAGCTAGCAGTTAAGTAGCCTCCGTCGTACGAAGCCTTAGTAGCTACTATACTAGCGCCTTAAGCTAGTTGCCGCCGCTTAGAGCGCTTAGAAGCTTAGACTAATAGCTATATAGACCGGAGAGCTCTATTTTAGAGCAGTATCTAAGACTATTAGAACTATAAGGACCCTCTACGCTATGCTATTAAAGCGCGCTATAGCCTTACTTGCTTTATTAGCTATAGCCGCTACTATAAGGTAATCTTCTATATAGCTTAGCACTAGTAAGAGGTAGTTTAACGCGGTAAGGGCACTCTAGAGGCGCCCTCTCGTCGTATATAAGACCTTATTAAGTATAGCTATAAGAAGTATAAGGAAGAGCTCGCGAAGTAAGCCTCTTAAGCTACTACGAAGCCTTAGTCCTCGCCGTTAAACTAGTTAACTATTAACTACTTCTATGTTAGCTAAACTTAGCCTTAGGAGCTACTAGCTACTTAGCTAGCTACTTAGCTAGCTACTTAGCTAGCTGCTTAACTAGCTATTACTACTTAGTAGCTATCTCTAGTGCTACTTAAGCTTAATACTACTACTAGCTAGGAGCGCTTTTAGGACTATATAAAGTAAGCTTATTCTAACTAGTTAATTTAGCTTAATAAAGCTTAAGTAGCTCTTAAAACTAACTATTAGGACCTCCGGCTACTATTTAATAGTAATAAGAGGTAGCTAACTCGAGTAGTTAAGTAAGGTGGCTTATACGTAATAATCCTTAAGGAATTAACTAAGTTTATTAACTAATATAAGTAATAACAATAAGCTAGCGCTTTCTTAGTTATCTTAATACCCTTAGATTTATTAAGCTTACTATATAGCGTATTAAGCGCTAGCGACTAGATAGTAGGTACTTAGCTTCTTATGAATAGATTGCTTATACTAATATTATCTAAGGCCTACATAGTTACCTTCTTAAGGTGCTTAATCTATGCCGCTACGTACGCCTCTAGCTCCTTGTACTTATTAACTTACGGCGCTAGATCCCTATACTTTTATAGCTAGTGCTTTAAGAGGTAGAAGGTCTATTTAATAGGGTTAAGATATAGCAAATAAGGCAGTAGATATAGTAGATATACGCTAAATTAGCAATAGAGCTCTATAATCTAATAGCGTTAGTAAGTATATAGTAATACTAGGGGTTATTACCTTATCTAAGTAGTATATTAAGCAGTTATCTATAATAATTATCGACCTCCTTCCTAGATATAGCTTGCTCTAAGGTAGTATTACTATTTCTAGCTAGTGCTCGTATATAGCTTATGTTACTACTCCCTTAATAATAAGGGTAGCGCTAGGAAGGTAACTACGGATATCTAGAGCTAGTAATATAGAGCATCGAACCTTTAATAATAGCTCTAACCTTATATACGTAGGTAGGCTAATTACTAACTATAAGCACTATTAAAACATTACCTTCTTAGAAGCTATAGATTTATTAAGGTATAGTAATATCTCTAAGGCTTTAATGCTAACCTTATAGCCTTAAGCTATAAGCTAAGTAAGCGTCTTCTTATATATACCTTATTTAACGGTAGAGTAACGGCTAGTAATTTGAGTATTAATCTTACTTAATAGCCTCTCTTTCTTAAATATGCGGTATATAGTCGATTTTAATACTTCTACGTTAAATTCGCACTATAATTTAAAGGCTAGTTCCTTCTACTAGAGGTTGTTCTTATATATAAGTAGTTCTATAGCGTACTTACATACTATTAGTGTTAACTTACGCCGACGGCCTTGCTACTTAATAGTAGTAGAAGGCTTCTATATATAGCTAGCGGCTTTAAAGTTACGCTACATCTAGTAGAGCGTGCTCTTAGTAGTATAAGGAACTACTTTAAGCACTATATTAACGTTATAGTCGTCGTAGAACATAGCCTTAACTAGCGTTTTCTCGTAGTTACTAAGAGGCATTAAGTTAAGCGAGTTTATTACTATATTATACGTTAGTAAGGCCTCTAAGAGGCTTTAAAATTCGTATATATAAGTAGAATAACGACCTATAGCTATTACTATGGCTATTAGAGCTATAAGAGCTGTATATAGCGATAAAATGAATGAATTAGTAGCTAATTAGCTGCTTAGAGCATTAAGTTCGAAGTTGGGGGTGGCAAATTCTAATGAATTTTGAAACCGAGAATAACAAGTTAAAAGCTGACGGAACCGAACTGCTGAAGACGTCAAGAAACAATCTGCGGTCGCCGCAAGATGATGGATGACAATGTGGCAAAGAAAATCTGCGATGAAATTGGAGTCAGTTAGATGAGGTCGTCAAAGTTGTGATGACTTACGAAATTTCCATGAGCCTCGCCCTTTCACATCCCAAATTTCACCAAGTCCGACACTCCATCACCAAACCCATTGCCGCCGCAATACCGACAACCCAATCCAACACTGACACATCGAACCACCAACAAGCTCAGAAACAAAATCTTCCCTTCTGTTCTGTCAGTTCAGATTTCTAAAAAGATATGGTGCGAGAAACTCGTAAATTCGGTGGGCCATCTCTGCCTGGCTGCCAGGCCTCTGGACTTTTTTCAAAGTCAGCTTCACCACCAGTCCGCCATGTCCACATTTCGTCAATCCACCAACACTCCAAGATATACTAATCAGCTTCGCTGAGTGCATGAAGCCTGCGGCTATATCAATATACCTATGTCCAAGCGAGCAATTTGGTTCCAAAGCCCATGTCTTTGATCTGGCGCAGCGCAACAGAACGGCCAATTCACCTTTTGACAATGAAATGTTCACATCATGAACCTACGAACTGAGATGGCGGATCTCTTGTGTAGATCACAAAGCGACAAGTCATACACCATTGTGGTTGCTCTGATATGAAGCTTTCTTTGAATACGCCAAAGACCGACTCTGCCATACATCTCGCAACAGCCAGACAACTGGATCAAAGACTGAAACGATAAAAGCGCTCTGGTCAATTATACCTTATGCTGTAATCGCGAGTTTCCGTGACCCATGGATATACGGGCCTGGACATCACGACAACACGCCGCAATCCAGGCGGAGGCTCTCAAATGACCAAGGAGAAACCCACAATTGCTGCAGTCCTTGGAAGAAGATCTCTGGCATATCAGCTAGCTTTTTGGCCTTTTGATGGTTGCGTACCGGCGTAAGACTTTCGTACTTCACTCGGCACGAATTTCACGGACCTCAAAACTCCTCGAGTCTCGGACGACACCCGCATTTCACCATGACCTACCCGCCTATAAGCGTCACTTTCGCTCTTCTGTTTATCATCCTGTGCTGTATCGGGTTCACCAAAGTCTGCTGGCTTCGAGGGTTCCGGTGCACAGTGACGAGGTTCTCCGCACCTCCGCGAGGAGATGCAACTCTGGTCTACTGCTAACGTTTCAATTGCCTTCTCGACACCTCTTTCGGTCTTCCACGTGCGAGAGTAACCTGGCGGAGGTCTTCAAGAAGTGGTCAATGTTGTCGCAGTTTCGAAAAGAACCCCGACCGAAGCCTTGCGTAATCGGACCACATCCGCATGCCGTACCGACACTACAAGATGGTTACTTGTGAAGTTACAACGATAAGAGCTCAAAGATGCAAGGTCTGGGTTTGCAAGATGTCATGGGTTGAAATTGAAGAACGCCTCACATACAAGATCCGACATTGAAGATACCACAATCGAGAATATCTGCTGTTTCATTCCAAAGACCATCGAAGCTCCGTGAGAGACTTGGGAAGTGTTCAGTGAGTCAACGGGAACGTGCTGACTGAACGTTGTTGGTGTGTAACTTCGTGACAGCGAACCACGATTTGACCTGATTTGTCATATTTCCACAACATCAAAGATTCTACGTTTTCTCTTATGCCTCAGGAGATACTTGCGAGCCTTCTGAAGCCCAGCGAGGTCAAAAGATGCTATCTTCTCGACCACGTCGCCGTCAGTCCGCGTGGAAAGCAATTTCGGTGCGTTTCTGGACTCAGGATTCTCAATCTTCATAAATTCTCATCACGCTGTTCTATAGCTATGAAAGCGCTCGGATAGATCTCAGTATGCTACTGGTAGAAGCTGGACTGGAACAGACATCGTCGCCGCCAGTTATGACCATCTCGCGGCCAGAAGATTGCCGGAAATGACTGAAAACATGAATTGACAGCGAAAGTGTAACTGCTTTACCCTCTGAAGCTCCCGGACCATCAGATCAAGTACGAAGGGCATTTTTGTGGCATTTCAGGGTAAGGGAACTACCCAGTGGCGCTATATCGGCGTCAAGACCAAAATGCCAGCCAGATTGGAGGAGTGAAATTTTCGACTTTTCGGAACCAACAGCCATTAGCCTTCTACGCTGCACTGAGCTTTTAAACGACCTTGGGAATGTGGCCCTACGAGCGCAAGACGATAGATGCAGTCTGTCGTCGCTGCTTCGTGTCGTTCGGATGTGCTTAGGCGAAAAATACGCTTATAGGAGTGTATCTCGATTGCACGCCTTTCCGAAGGCTCCAATCTCTCTGAGAACCATCAAGCGACGTCGAGCAAGTTCTGGGAGAGCCTGAGGTCTTGAGATCCCTTGCTTCGCTTGTAATCCATGTATCGCGCTAGATTTCGGCCTCCGACACGAATTTGTCGAATTTCAGCATCACGATTCTCCAGATCCTGGCCATCGAGGATGTAGCTACGGTCTTTAAAAACATTTTTTCTTCGGGATCTGGACACAGGGCTTCTCGTCGCTGGAAATCGCATTGAAGCAGACGCAAGATCACTGATTTGGATATATCTCGACCACTAGGGCATCCCAGCACTCTGGCTTCAACCTGGAAGGTCATTCAGACGGGGAGGCTATCCCCACAAGCTTTGGTTGCAATGAAACGTCGTTGTCGTTCGCAAATCGCAAGTTCACCAGATTTTGGGCCAGATCTTCGAAAGTTCAGAATCACGAAAATTGAAAAACATTCCGCTTCCTCACCTCTCTATACCCTGAGAATGAGACGGTTGAAAAAACATATCTGGTTTATTCAGATCATCTTTATACCCTCTCGTCGGTCCACAATGGACTTGCGTAGGAGCCAGAATAGCCCAATTCAGGATTTCTCGGCAATCTCTGTACACACAGCCACTAGATTTGCACAGGAGGGTGTAAAAGCACGCCCAAACATCCTGCCAAAACTTCGCGGCTTCAAACCGTCGACGTCGTCGTCAATCAACGAAAAGGTCAACTTTCAGGGGCAGATCGCGAAAAGTCGAAAACCCCAACTTTGCCTATTCAGTCCCAGACTTCTGGAGGGGCTAGGGAGTGATGTGAAAACAAGTGCCTCTACTCCAGCCTCCTCAAATATCACGTCGTCGCCGAGAAATTGTGTTGGAGGGCGGCGATCATCCCTTATCTATTTCTCCCTCTGCAAAACCTTTCAGATTGGGACAGTACTCTCTCAATTCAATCTACCCGACCAAAAGATCACTCTGCAAACTACTGTCAGGCTGATAACATCACCGTCGCCGTGAAATCGTATACAGACCGAATTGCTGTGGAACATCATCTTTGCACCATTTGGCGCGCAGAACTCTATTGTTGGTACACAAAGAAGATGTCAAATACGCCTCTTGCCAAGCTACGGTGTTCAAATCAGGAATATATTGTAGTCGAGAATGTGAGGAATCTACAGTCCGAAGTCCATTGGGTGACCCTGCTCTTGAAATGTTCAAAGTTTCTCCCAATGCACACTTCGACCGACTCAATTGAAACATGTACGACTCACACCGTGTAGCTTCACATGTCATATTCCCATGTAGCAAGTGTCTCAAAACTGCTTTTGGGAACATTTTGCCTGTCCGTTACACCACGGAAATTTCGGGTTTTCGTGGTGTTTTTGGAAGATATACACAAACATTGCTGGTACCACTACCATGAATAACCTTGCTGTAGACATGGCGAAAGTGAAGGACAGACTTGTGCGTGCGTGTTCGGAATTCAACTCTCAGGTCACAGAAGCGGAAGACAGGGCGTTGCAATATTTCTGCTGCGCTCTTCTCTCCAGTCTCAATTCAATTTTGAGACAAATCACTCCAGCGCCACACGTGTCATGCGCGTCGATTCAAGTCATGCCTCGCGCTTCGCAGCATCGACAAGATCAGGGTTTGTGAGACCGCTGAAACAATTCTCCCAACCAGCGGGAGACATTGGTCCGATGCGTGTGCCAACATCTAGGACACACGGCGTGGCATCTTTGACAAGAGCGCAGCGGACAACCGAGGTTGCTACTCATGATGGCCGGATGAGTAGTGGCAATGCTGTTAATGACATGTTCACGAATATCAGAAAGGGTCTTGTCTTGATCTTTGCGATCTTCACCGGCCACCAACAATGGCTTGATTTCTATGTATGCTTTGCTCTCGCAAACCTATCCTCGTTTTCGACCAAAAAGAACACCATTCAAAACATGGGACACGATCTCATACCATCCTTCAACACGACATGCTGCTGTGACTGAATGCTCCTGCTAGGGTGGACAAGCTCTCCTTGTCCTTGGGTCGGAAAACGCTGCGAGACTGCGGCTTGGACATACTGCGGTGATTGTGGTCTGATTGAGGAGAAAGGCTTTGGCCAGGGTCCCGCGTTGGCAGCGTCAAACAATGCATTGGGCAACTGCAATGCCGAGACTTGCCATGCAGCTTTTGCCTTGTAAGTGTCAGGAACGCCAACCTCGTGATCTCACACCTTCTGGCTATGTCGATCTGTGATTCTATCGCATCTTCATCTTCGTTCCGACACACAACTGACTATCAAGTATTAGCTCCAGTGTCATTACTCTAGTTGAAACGGCTATGCAGCAGCCAGCGAACGAGCCTTTCCAGCAGATCATGGCGCTACGCGGTAGTCTCCATGGCTGCAATCAATATTGAGGCCAGCTACAGTCGAGTGGAATTATGATCCGAGTTTCCGAGAGTAGGTCTATCTCACCATGCGTACCTATATCCTCCACCTTTGCTGCTCTTCAAGCGATTGAATACAGTCCCAACATTAATCGATGGTCAAGATTCCCAACGGATACCAAGTGGACATCTTAGCAACTCAGTAGAACTCTTGACCATCAGTTCAGCATATTGTGCTCTTTGACCGCTGGGGATGCAGACGAAAAAGTATATCGCGAGGCTATTGCCCTGATACTCAAGTTGCTCACGAATTTCCTTACTGAGTGCGATTCGATGTCAATGCATCTAGTTGGGTTCAGATCGACATCTCGAGTGACGAGACGATCAATGCCTCTGGTTATTGAGCCGTGCATTGCCTGGATGATTCGGGTTGACCGCATCATTATCATTCCCTCCGAAGATTTTCAGAAAAAGCCGTTTATCGTAAGTCCAACGATCTATCTCTTTGGCAATCCCAATCAAAGACAGCGCATCTACAAAACTCTTCTGTCATGTGCGATGAAACTAAGTATGCAAGAAAGTACGCCTTTCGAAAAGAGTGCGACCATTGGATAGGTCCCACACGCTTACCAGGCCTAAGCGGTCATGCCGGTCTTAGAATGTGACGCGCTAGAAATGTAGCAAACTGTTCAGCTTGGTGCCTTGATCAGCTCACTCACGAGCCGTTGAAACCTGGTAAGTGCGCCACAGCACCACCGGAAGCAGTTGATAGCCGCACCACACTTACGAGAAAATTTTCTTACGCCATCCATATTCGACTGATCACCACCGGAATGTATTTGCTGTCCAAGGTAGTCTTGTGACGCCTTGGCTGGATCTCCAGTAGGTTCTCCAAGGTCACTGGAAATGATTGTCTTTGTACCATGTGTCTGGATCTACGCGATTAAGCTTTACCCCTCTCCGCACACTGGCTACCCCTCGGGGTTATATATCTGGAGCAACCTGCTCCAAGCTTGCTGTTTCAACCCCATACCTGTTCCCCAGATCTATCCTGCATTTGCTGCTTGAGGATAATTTCCTTCTTCCTTCAACCCTGACGTTCGCCTGGAATCCCAATCATCATGTCTGACGTCAAGGATCAAGATGTGCTGCACACCGAGATGGCTGAATACAGTCGAAAGCACCCTTCTGAAGTCCTTGCCGGCACCATACAAGAGAAATCGATGACCCCTTTGGAAGCTCTAAGAGCCTATCCTTATGCTGTCATGTGGTCTATCTTCGTGTCCTTGGCTATCATCATGGAAGGCTACGACGTCGTTCTCATCAATGGTCTGATCGCTCAACCGGCCTTCCAGCGCAAATTCGGGACCTACTTCGGGCCCGAGAAAGGATATCAGATTACTGGCCCCTGGCAAGTCGGGCTCAGCAATGGTACCGCCGTCGGCACCATCTTCGGAGCTATTGCCAATGGTTATCTCACTCAACGATTCGGCTATCGCAAGACACTCCTGTTTGCTTTGGCCTGGATCTCGGGGGCTATCTTCATCACCTTCTTTGCTCAGGACTTACCTATGCTATTGGCTGGCTCTATCCTTTGCGGCATGCCCTGGGGTCTCTTTGCGACTATGGCTCCTGCTTATGCCTCCGAAATATGTCCCACTGCACTCCGTGGTTATCTAGCCAACTATGTCTGCTTTGCGTGGGCCGCTGGTCTTCTGCTTTCTGCCGGTGTTCTTGATGTCGTTGCCACAGGTACTTCCCAGTGGGCCTACAGAGTGCCCTTCGCGGTCCAGTGGGCATGGCCAGTTCCTCTCTTTGCTATCATCTTCTTTGCCCCCGAGTCGCCTTGGTTTCTCATTCGCAAAGGCGATCGCGAAAGTGCGGAGAAAAGTTTCAAACGCTTACTTGCCAACAACTCGACTGTGGATGTCAATGCTGCTATGTCCATGATGGAACACACCATCGCTATTGAGGAAGAAGCAAATTCCGGCACCAGTTATCTGGATTGCTTCAGAGGAACCAATCTCAGACGTACCGAGATTACTTGTCTGACTTGGGTTTGTCAAATTGTTGATGGTACAGTGCTCACCGGCAGCCCGACATATTTTTTCGTTCAAGCAGGCTTGGGGTCAAGCATCGCGTTCCAGATGTCTGTTGGCGCTCAAGGCCTCGCTTGTATCGGTGTCATCGTCTCCTGGTTCTTGATCTATTGGTTCGGACGCCGCCCATTGTACATCTTCGCCATGTGCAATTCACTGGTCTGTCTACTTGGTGTAGGAATTGCATCAGCGATAAGTGATTCTAAGGCCAGCAGCTTTGCTCAAGCAGGTATCGTCTGCGTAAGCATTGCCATTCGCTTTGCAACTGTGGGGCCTGTCTGTTACGCAATCATTTCAGAGATCTCGGCTGTTAGCCTTCGCAGTAAGACACTCTCGCTTGCGCGTTGTTCGTACTACATCTTCCAGATTCTGTGCAACATCATTAGTCCTTACATGATCAACCCCACCGAAGGCAACTGGAAAGGCAAGGCTGGCTTCTTCTGGGCTGGCTCGTGTGGCATCATGGTGGTCTGGACTTGGTTCCGCCTCCCGGAAACAAAGGTATGTGCAATCATCTAGAACGTTATTGCTTCCTTGTTGACCAGTATCAGGGACGTACTTTCGAGGAGATAGACATCCTTTTCCACAATAGGATACCTGCCAGAAAATTCAAGGCCACGCATATAGATGTGTTAGAGGCAGAGGCGTTGGAACAAGCAAACTAGAAAGTTTGAAAAAGGGTCTTGTAAATTGGACTAACAAGCCTTAGCTTGATATAGCTGGTATTCATAACAATGGATGGGTAACGATAGCGAAGTCTCAACATGTCAGAGTGATTGAACATGGACATCCAGATGATATGATCAGCTCCAAGCCGTGTTGCGCAAAATTTAATGCAGTGATGAATCGACCACGTGGCTCGGGCACTACCCATTCGCGCACATGTCTATCACGCAGATGGCCTTCGCAACGCGGCACATTTGCATGGAGGCCCTTTAGGTGAAGAAAACTTGTCATCTGTATGTATATTTCTGCACAGCATTGTGTCCTAGCATTGCCATAACGTGGATTTGAGCAGATGCGATGGCACAGTACTAGGCTACATGCGGGAAATCCCAAGTTGTTGGTGTCTAGATTCCATATTTAAAGCTTCGTGCATAGTGCCCAGCATGATAAGTATGGCTTGGCTGCATCATCCAAAAGATCATATGGCGCCCGGAGTTTCAAAGCTGGCAGCTCTCCTGATAAGCTTACGTCCGCGGCCGAGAAGTTCCTAGCACTTATACCGGCTTCAAAGCGTGCATCGATCTCCGCCGACGTCAAGCCTTTGGTCTCAGGTAAGCGGAAGAATGCCCATCCGAGCATGACTGCATTGGAGGCGGCCCACACAAAGCCAGCTTTGCCGCGAAGGTTCCAGGCAAGAGGATTGAGAAGAGGCGGGTTGAGGAAATTCGCATCAATAGAGACGATATTGTAAGCGAGCAATAACAATTGTTTTGGTGCGCAGGCGAGTAGAAGAATTTTCGGTATTCAGGCAGTAGCACACAGGACCGACCGTGAGTTGGAAAGCGATGACAAAGCAGATCACAAGGGCACCAGAAGCCCAGATGATCGCGGATCGTTCGGATGAATTGCCCATTAGACCCACCACAAGGAGAACACTGAGCATCACAGTCATGCCGCCAATATATAGATTACGACGGCCGACTTTGGTCATGACATACCATGACAGTCCAGTGCCCACGAGGGAAACAGCTTGTTGGCCCAGCCCCACGCTGAAGGAGTCATCTGCGTTCATGCCACCGCGTTGCAAGAAAAAGACGATATTGGACCCGAACCACACGCCGCAGAGTACTTGAATCATCCAAACACCACAAGTCAGCTCTGTGCGGCGGCGATTGGTACCCTTGAAGCATTCGAGATAGGAGATGCTCTCGAAATCAGCCATCATGGCTTTCTCAAGTTCGTTGGTGTGAACAATGAGGGCTAGCTAACTGTCAAGACCTTCGATCGAGCCATTGGAAAGCTTCTTGAGCGAACGCAACACATCATCGTTACGGCCAACTTTGACAAGCCAAGTGGGACTCTCGGGGGCAGAAAGTAGACCAACACTGATAATTGGAGGCCAGACCCATTGGATCGCGTAAGGAGTGCACCACGCCCTATTGCTCTCGAGAGTCAGAAGGCCTTTGAGGATACCAACGCTCAAGAAATGCTCAAGGTTAAGATCGACAGGTAAAGCAAGGGAACGTGGGGTAAAATACAGCTGGGGAATCTGGTACTAGTCACTCCGAAATGTGGAGGTGAACGCCCGTGGTCAGTCTGGACTGTGTGACCAAAAGGGGCTGCCGGAGGTTCCCTGATCTGGGTCTCTACAATGTCTCAAACCTAGAGACCATCGCGAATCAGAGACCGGACGTGTGATCCATTATCACGCGCACTTCTGGAAGTCCGTGTGAGTGTCGTTGCCACTCACACGGTTCACTGTCGTCGCTCAAAATCGCCACGCAAGGCGCTGACTAGTCACCGGAATGCCCATGGCCAACGGAGGTGCTCGTCCTACGAGTTCGTCGTTAAGTCCGTGCATTTTCCTAAGTCACGAGCGACAGCCAACGGCACCACCGGAGAGCCTGAACACGAAGCCCTGCCATCGGGAAGGAGAAAAGCGTCCTCGTATCTCGTTTATGACAAGGTGGCCAAGCGTCCAGCCGGCTGAGCCACTGAGATTGTCCTCAGACAGGTCCACTTTGAATCGCGCGAGGAAAATTCACAGCCCCCCATAGCACGGCTGGTGAAGACGAGAGCCTGAAGAGCTTATAGCCACTTAATCGACTTGTGATGGAAGTGGGTGCATCTGGACAAAATAGCATACGTAGTCGCGTCTGATTCAATGTCTACATATCTTTCTCGTCCTCCGTGACATGGTATGCGGTGCATTCAGCAATCATAGTACGGCACGGGATTGTGACTGGAACCGGGAAGCCTCCATAATCGGGTTCCTCATTGGGCATGCTGATAAAAGCCCCACTTTGCGTCTCATCTCCATTGAGCACTCGTGCAGTATGCAAGACTCCATTCTCGTCAACCGTCTTCTCTTCAGAGAACAGTATACCTGTGAAGGTGCTCGAAGAATCAATGCTTTTGAATCTGACTTGGAAGCCCCACCCTACCAGTAAGAACACACCTTCACCTTGGTGAATGATGATGCCGCTTCCTGGGCCTGGTTTTCCAAATACGAAAGAGCGTTCAATGGTAAGATCGTACTGCCCAAATGTTCTCTCCCATGTCTGATCGTTATTCATGCCATTGACTTCGTCGAAGAAGAAGCCCATGATGTCTTCCGGGCGATTGGCCTGAGCCTCGAGGATCTGTTTGCGCACGCTGTTCATCAGGCGGTAGTGGCGAGTGAATGGGCTCGTGACCGCTGTTTCTGTATCAATACCGAATGGCGAACAACCTAGCGCCAGGTAGGTTCCAATGGCAAGCCAGAGCCGTCTAGCACCTCTTTCATCACGGCATTGCTCAGGGATGAAAAGGGGTTGGTTCTGATGCCGGTAGTTCTGGCACACTTTTTCGTAGTACTGGACATACAAATCCGGGCCGATGAAGTCAAGCGAGGGGATGTTGTGTTTGTAGAGATCCATCAAATGAGGCACGGGTCCTCCAGAAGGATAGATGCCTGGCTTGCCGCCTCCACCGACGACAACTGGAATGCCTTGAATGTCAAGTTGCTCTGGATCGTCACAGTTGAGCCAGACGTTGACGTAGTATGGTATGTCATATGCGAGCTTTCCGGCTTCGACGACGTGATTTATATATCTGGAAAAGAAGTTGGCCATGAAGAATTCATCTGCCGCATGACGGTCGCTGCAGACCTCGGCCCAGGTAATGCCTTGTTCACAAGTTTCGAACCGAGGCAGTCGCTTTTGAAATTCAGGGTGCATAGTCGAATCCTTCTTGCAGGTGCCTGACCAGATCGTTCGGGAGAGGCGAGTTGTAAATCTCTTCAGCAGTCTTCGAACGATCGCGAGAGTCGCCCAACATGCCTGTCTCATTTTCGACCTGCACCATCACTACCGTGCCGTGCTGACTGTCGAACTCCTTGAGATGGGTCATGAGGGCTGAGAAAGCCCTTGCATCAGCTTCCCAGGCGCTTTTGTTGAAGGGCGACAACAGCTCAAGTGTTTTCTTGACGCCTCCGGCCTCGATGGTGTGCACGCGGGGAAAACGACGAACGTCTCGTTTGACCCAGCCAGGAACATACGTGCTCATGGCATTTTTGAAACTCGCGAACCAAAGAATGACAAGGTGCATGTCGTGCTTACGAGCGCCGAGTATGACTTTATCAAGCTCGCTAAAGTCAAAGCGACCTTCTTCGGGCTCGATCATTTCCCAGGTAACGGACCCCAGGAGAGTGTTGACGCTCATTGCTTTGGCTTCGGGCCAGAACGTCTCCATGTATTCAGCGTTACTCAGGGATGAATTGTGCAACTCTGCAGCCAACATGAGGAAAGGCTCCCCGTTGACGATGAGTTGCGAGGATGTCTTCGTGGCTCGCAGATGAGGTTGTCGGAGGCTCATGATGTGGATATAGGATGAATTCAGGATCACGCGAGAGGGGTATCATGGTGAGCAGCCACTTGAATCAGCGGAAGACTTATGAGAGAACGATGAAATGAACCACCGGACCGGCAGAGGTGTTCACCAACATGCTACTTGGTGCGAATTCTCTCGAAAACAGTTGACTGAATGTTTCCGATAAAACAATGACCACCGGAGAGTGGGGCCGAGGATTTCCGTCACGACTTCGAAGCGGAGATCTGCGGTGCGATCATCTCCTCACGCGGGGTACAAAGTGGAACATCTTCTCTATATGAACATGTCCGTCCGTGCAAGCTCGGAGGAGGGGGCCCATCACGTTCATTTGCTCTCTATCACACCCACGCAGCATGGTGCTGTCCACGGGCCATCCCTGGTGGAAAGACAGTGTGGTCTACCAAGTATACCCTGCAAGTTTCAAGGATTCTAACGATGATGGTATCGGCGACCTACCAGGCATCATCTCAAAGCTCGACTACATCCAAGATCTTGGTGTTGATGTGGTATGGATCTGCCCGATGTAATCACGCGAAACACGGATACTGCTTGAGTGTGCGGAACTCTTGCGCAATGGATGGTACGTGATTAACGTTCAACTCATTGCTTTACTGGTCTGCAGTTCGTTGGCCTGCAGTTTGTTGATCTGCAGTCACGTCTGGGTTAACCCCTACTCCTCAGGTCGACATGGGGTACGACGTATCAGTTTAACAGCAGGTGCATCCTCCATACGGCACGCTCGATGACATGGAGCGATTGATTTCAGAGTGCCACAGCCGCAAGATGCGCGTGGTCCTGGACCTGGTAGTAAACCATACATCTGACCAACATGACTGGTTCAGAGAGTCCAGGTCTTCGAGAGACAGTCCCAAACGAGACTGGTACATCTGGAAACCAGCAACATACATCGACGGGAAGCGCTGTCCCCCAACAAACTGGCGATCGCACTTTGGTGGCAGTACCTGGGAATGGGATGAGCACACTCAAGAGTACTATCTTCATCTGTTCTCATGTCATCAGCCAGACCTCAACTGGGACAATGAAGCGACACGAGCCGCCATTTATCAAGACACTATGGTCTTCTGGCTCGAAAAAGGAGTTGACGGCTTCAGAGTGGACTGCGTCAATATGTACAGCAAGCCAGCTGTGTACACCGATGTTCCTGCCGTGGATTCAAATGCCGTTTACCAGAGTGCCGGGAGCCAGTACTGCAATGGACCAAATTTACACGAATATCTGCGAGAGGTGAGGGCGATTCTCGCACCTTATGACGCCATGACCGTTGGTGAATGCCCCAACACTGACATGGCTACCGTACTCAGCTACGTGGGTGCAAGTCAAGCTCAGCTCGACATGGTATGCAACCTCGTTTCTACGATACTTGCCAACACATTCTGACTGTGCGGATAAACAGGTGTTGCTTTTCGATGTTGTAAACGTCGGCATGGGTACGAATTTCAAATACGACATAGAGCCATTCGCGTGGCAGCTCGCAGATTTCAAGTCGGCCATATCACGCACGCAGAGCCTGACAATAAACAGCGATGGCTGGACGACTGTGTTCCTCGAGAACCATGACCAGTCAAGAAGTATATCACGCTACGGCTCCGACGATCCTGCCTGGCGTACGCGTTCAGGCAAGATGTTGGCGCTGATGAATGCTTCGCTGACTGGCACACTATTTTTATATCAGGGTCAGGAGTTGGGCATGGTCAATCTTCCTCCCGACGTTCCTATAGAGGTGTACAAGGATGTGGAGAGCATTGAATACATAGCTATGGTACGCAAGAGATGCAACGACGATCCCGAAGAGATGCACAAGGCACAGCTAGGATTGCAATATCTTGCCCGCGATCACGCCCGTTCGCCCATGCAGTGGAATGCCGATGTGGACGGCGGCGGGTTCAGCAATGCGACGCCTTGGATGAAAGTCAACCCTCTCACCAAAGAGATCAATGCCTCACAACAGGTGCAAGACCAGGATTCAGTCTTGAACTTCTGGAAACTGGCTCTGAAGATACGCAAGGAACACCCTGCACTGGTGCACGGAAATTTCGAATGGCTCGACTTGCAGAACAGTACCGTGTTCTCCTTCACAAAGACATTAGGAGAGCAAAGGATCTTGATTGTCTGCAACTTTCCAAAACACGCGGCCGATCTCCCAGCGCTTGGCCTGTCGATGCAAGGACAGATCTTAGGCAATATCTTGAACAGTGCTGAACATATTCTGGAGCCGTGGGAAGGCCGTATTTACTCAGTGGCATGAATGCCAACGCCAGTCGTCGTTGAGGCTTCAGGCTTGTGCTGAGTTCGTCGAGAAAGTGATCAATCGTCTGCCTGCCTCCCATGCAGGTAGAACTTCTTATCTAATGCCTTCTAACAGACTGTCCATCAGCGCTATCCAACCTTCGGTGCTTCCCCTCCAAGCTGTCAGTTGCCGTAACAATTTCTTCCCTGCCTTCAATATCCGCCGTGACGCTCCTGAGGCGAGGATGTCGCCCACACCTTCCATGTAGGCCTGCATACGATTTCCCTCTCGGACAAACATATGTACAAGCTCTTTGTCGGTGGGCCTGTCGAGCAGTATCATCTTGACATTGTGCTCGTCACCTGAGGAGTCATCATCGTCAGGTGGTTCAGAGGTTTGTGAATCAGATTGACCGGATGAGCTTGGCGGCCTTCGGGGACTGAATGTGCAGAACGCCCAAATGATCAAGGTGGCAAATGAAACTGCCGTAGGCTCGTAGAAACCGTTCAGTGAAAAGCGTCTGACATGCCAAAAGATGACACCAGCGTGCACGACAGCCTGTCTTGCTTTGTACCGGTCCTTCTCTACCCATAGGCGAATCAAATTTCGATCCTCGAGCGCATGACTCGCACTTGATGGCAGAGGCATACCTTTATTGTGACCGGCCAGATGGCTCGCAAGCCTCACGATATTGTAGAAGGGCGACAAGAGTAGTACTCGAGCCTGATGAAGGTGCAACAGAGCAGCGGGCTCTGAGTCGTTCAACAAAGCTTGCCCACGAGTGATGTGATGCAAAGTGTCTAAGCAATCACACGCGGAATTGCGCCATTTGTTGAACAAGGGCACGGAAGGAGGCCAAATCATGGTCGACAAGTCTTGAATCGCATTGGGTTGCTTTTCTGCAGCGGGCTCAAACCGTGAGAGGCCTTGCTTTACATGACTTTCGACTCCCCATGTCTGATGTAGAACTGCGTGAATCAACAGTAGTCTGCCAAAATCGCTCGCGTTTGCGACCAATGACTTGTTGACGTAGAGCGAATGGATGGCATGTCTGAAAGTGTCACGAGGTTGAACACGTGTTTTTTGCATCGCCGAAGCCCAGGCAGCTGCATCGGTAGCTATCCAGGTCTCTTCGGGACTTGGCATTGGTAGGTCGCCAACGTTGTCAAGCGTCAGTGATGTTGGACGATGATGCTGGTATGACCACATACAGTCTACCAACCAGATCGCATACCTCAGGCGGATGATCTGCTCAGACTGTCGCCAGTCTTCCCACCCAATATCATTAGACATGTTGGACGTTCTCATCGTCCAGGTCGAGTTGCTGAATGTCGTCAAATCGCTGAGTGAACGGACCGCAGAGCGGAAGAGTCGTGCATCGCCGAGATAACCTGCTCCAAGCACATGCAAAAGTCGAACTTGAGCAATCTCTGTCTTGCTCATATCGGGAGCTGGCGGTTCCTGCTCGTCGACGAAAGAAATGGCTCTTCGCAAGAATTCCTGCAGGGACTTCACTAAGTTCTCTTCTGGTTCTGCTGCTAAGGAGACCGAATGCGCCCCTATGGAGACCGCAGCAAGGACCAGAAGCCAAGGTGCGTCGCCGCTCGAGAACACAAATGGATCAAGAATTGGCATCACGAGTTGGAATCTCTCAAGACATAGAGACAGCAGAACTTCCAGAGTGGACTTTTCGAGAAACTCGGAGGAAAGGAAAGGCGAGTAGGTAGTGGAGAGCAAGCATAAAGACTTGTACATCTGACAGATATTGGTATAGTTTTCCGATGATATGCTAAACACGGGGTGCTCATGTGCAGTGGCTATGAGGTCGACGGTCTGGATATGAAACGCCAGGCCAAAGCTGGAGGGATTCGAAGGCGTGCGCATTCGTGTGAAGGGCGAATCTTCAAATTCTACTTGTTGGCCAGATGGTGCATCGACTGGATGGTCTGTCCGAACATCCATGGAGCTCCAAGCGGAATCTGTGATACATAGATCTGGACCAGCGACGATCTCCGGGGGTAGATTCGGCACAGCATTCCCTTCACCCTGGAACAGTAGCGGGTGTGTTACCGCCATACCAGTTGGCTCAGCGCTGGGAACGGTAAAGGTGGGATTATTTTCTGCCGATAGCCAATTCAGCGGGTAGCAAGCATCACCACTCCAAAAAGCAGGTTGAAGCACGGGATCCATATAATCATACAATGACTGTTTCAGCGTTGTGTTGTCCATGGATACAAGGTCGACTGCGGTACTATCAAAACTTTCCGAGGCACGTCGATCTGTTTGACCGAAAGGATAACCGTTGTCGCATAGATATGAGCTGGACTCGTTCTGTGATGGCTGCTGTGTAAGCAACAAAGGATGTTGCGTTATGTCGCGGTGCTGTGACTCGACGGCGGCTTCAATCGTGGGTTGGTGTGGCACTCCAATCTGGTCAGTCGCAATTCTTGCTATCGAGTCGCCGCTTTGCGCTGTACTTTGAGCCGAGCTCGTCGTTGTACTACTAGCTGCTGGATAAGAGCATTCCAAGGTGCGCGAGCGGCAACGTGCACATGGCTTGATGCCTTCACAGCGCACCTTAGCAGCCGCGCACGCAAGACAAGCACGAGCACCTTTTGCCAACAATGTGGGACCTGCGACATGATGTGACAACTCGTGTCGGCGCAAGGCATCCTCTCGAGCCAACAGCTTGCCACAAATCCTACAGGCGACCCGAACACCACGATGGGTAGCCTCATGTCGTTTTAAGAGCGAAGCTCTCGAGAATTCGCGCTGGCAGACTGTACACTCGTTCTTCGGCATCGCTGAATCATCCAATCGACAACAGAATCGATTATGTGCTCGGTGTAGTATGGCTGACAAGTGGCTGCATGATAGAGCAAAGGCGATGCCCGCACACCCTGTTGAGGCGGGCAATGAGAAGGCGCGGAGTCGCCAAGCGACGTCGGAACCGGTAGCGGCTCAGGATCAAACTCAGAAAGGTTGGGGGTCAGCGAGACCCTCAAATTCTGGGACATCGGAGGCTCGGAAACCCCACAAGGCGCTAGTGTCGCATTCAGAGCTAGCACCCTCGGAGTGGCTAACGCTGTGTTATGTATCATTACCGAGGGGCTGGTGCACCACACATGTCGCCCCGAGACGAGCGGGCCAGGGTGGCTATTCGAGCCGATCTGTCATGCCTTAAAATGCCTTGGACTCAACTCATTGCCCGCCTATCGACTTTCAACGCATCATGAGCCCTCACAAGACTTGTTCGCATTTCCAGCCACCTGCTGTGACATGCACTCGAATCCAATCACAATTCTGGGCGCATATGCAAAAGTGCTCCAGAGAAAAGACTATCCCAGCCATCATCAAAGCCCAGAAATCCCTCAATCATTGGCCATGTCTGACCTGGAAAGAGGGCCACCCGGTCCAGCCCCATGTGAGTGTCCAATCTGGCTTGCACATTTTGCACCTACGCTGACATGTTGCAGCAATTCTGGGATAGTGATATCTACAAAATCACAGAAGCTCAATGCTACTTTCTCATGATCAACAGGGACGAGAAGATGTTGGCTACTGTCGAAGAAGCTGTCGACATGGTCCGCGCTGCCCAACATCCCGATGGCTATATCAGCAGTTATTACACTGTCAGGGGGCTTGAAAAAAGGTGGACAAACCTTCGTGACATGCACGAACTATACTGTATGGGCCACCTCATCGAAGCTTGTGTCGCCTACGAGACCTTGACTGGCAGCGGCAGACTTCTGGAACCTGTTATGAAGATGATCCGTCATGTCGAATCTAGGTTTGGCACTGAGCCTGGCAAGACTCGTGGCTATCCTGGCCATGAAGAAATTGAATTGGGCCTTCTACGTCTCCATGAGATGACTGGTGACGAGACGTGCCTGAGGCTAGCTAAATACTTCATCTTGGAACGTGGCCAAAGGGACGAGGCCGGCGAGACTTTTTTCGATCGTGAAGCAGCCGCTCGAGGTGGCAATCCTTACGATGATCTGGACAGCGACATGAAAGTCTGGTATCGCTTTCCACGAGACTACTCTTATCACCAGGCCGACCAACCCATCACAGAATCGACTGAAGCCAAAGGCCATGCTGTGAGAGCTACTTATTTCTACACTGCTGCAACAGACCTCGCTAGACTCACTGGCGATGACAGAATCAAGTCTAGTCTCGATGCTATCTGGGACGATATGACAACCAGCAAGCTCTACCTTACAGGAGGTATAGGTGCGATGCGACAATGGGAAGGCTTTGGTAATGAATACGTCCTCGGAGACCTGGAAGAAGATGGCACCTGCTATGCCGAGACATGCGCCTCATTTGCGCTCATCTTCTGGTGTCAGCGTATGCTCCGGCTTGATCTTCATTCAAAGTATGCCGATATTATGGAAATCGCGCTTTACAATGGATTCCTTGGCGCTGTCGGACAAGACGGCGGCTCATTCTACTACCAAAATCCTCTCAGAACTTACACGGGAAAACCCAAGGAGCGTAGCACCTGGTTCGAGGTCGCATGCTGCCCTCCCAATGTCGCGAAGCTCCTGGCACAGTTAGGGTCATTGATCTACGCCTATGCCGAAAACACAGTCGCCGTGCACCTCTACATCGAGAGTGAATTTGATGTCCCAGACACCAGCTCCTCTGTATCAATCGTGTCCGATATGCCCTGGTCTGGAGATGTGGAGATTAAGGTCAAAGGAGACATCAAGTTGGCTCTTCGCATCCCGTCATGGGCTCAGTCCTACCAGTGCTCCCACGAAGGACAAGTGCAAAAGGGTTACCTGTACCTCTCGCCACCTACGGATGCAATCATCAAGCTGCATTTCCCTTTGAAGGCGCGCAGAGTATATGCCAATCCTAGATTGAACAAGGACGAGGTGGCTGTCATGCGTGGTCCCCTAGTCTACTGTGCTGAGGACTGTGACAACGCAGTCAGTGTTGACAAGTTGGGATTTGTCGACGACGAGGTCAGACAGGGCGACCCGGTGACAATTTCTCAAGTGACGGGTGTTGTTCCAATTGTCGCTAAGGGGCGCGTCCTTGAAAGCGCAACCATAGGATCTCTGTATGGCTACGAGCCATGGCGATACAGCGAGAAGACCTTGGACATTGTCTATGTGCCTTTTTTCCTTAGGGCCAATCGTGGTGGTACAGGAGGTATGCGTGTCTGGACAAGAAGACTAAGCTCAAGTACCTAAAGATTATATCGAATAGCTTAAGGCAGACTTGCGCGGACATAGAATTAGGATAGACAACACAAAACTCTTAGAGAGTCGGCCAAGACGGCGGTCAGAACAACGTGTACACACATCGAGGTTATGTACAACTCCATCTGCGAGAGGAGACGTAGGCTCGGTATTGGGATTTCATTTTTTGGGTAACGATGTATGTAACAGGCTTCATCTCTCATGCTGTTCAACCGGTTGAGACAGAGACACACATCGCATGAAAACCAGAACGATGCCAGCATTTCTCTTGTTCCGTAGTGTAAGACCGGTATAGACGCACAAGGGAGCGCCTGCACGAGAAAGCCCGGGCATCAGGTAGCGCGGGCGCCAGAAGCGCGGGCGTAGCTGTTGTTCCATCTCATAGATTCGGTACTGTATAAGGTGTCATGATTTTGCTCATGATGCTGACCATAAGCTTGGTTCCGCCAGCTCACAAGGCGGAAACGGGTGCGATAGACGTGAAAAACTGAGAGTTGGGGTCGTTGCTGGAGCGCTTCAGGGTGTTGACGGCAGCGGTGACTCACAAAAGGTGGACCAGCTCAAGGGGCTTAGGTAGGAAGAAGGACAAGCACAGCACGAAGATAGCAGTCAAGGTCTTGCGTCGGTATTGACGCGCTTGAGCTCAGCCAGTTGTCCAACGTCATGGTGGGCTCGATAGCGACACGCATTAGTGCGATGGTGGTAGGGATCAACTCCTGAGGGCTCGGTCAGCCTGGGCTTTATGCAGGGTCAAAGGCAGAAAAGATAACTCTGAGACCACAGCAGGAACTCAGGCAGTACTGAGCTCCGCAGCATTGTCTTCGATCTTGGAAACATCGTACTTGCGAGGACCTCATTCGAAGATGGTGTGCCTGGCGGGTACGGCGAAGAATTCACTCCATGACCAGAGGCTTTGCGATGTGCTTTGACGTGATGGCAGAATCAGTGGTGCCAGGCCGCTCTGGTTGCCTTCCCCAGCCTCTTTACCACCGCTCTATGAGGGAAAGGCCTCGCTTGCCTTCATGAAGTGGTACTGGAGGGTAGTGTATCTCAGGGATTGTGAAGCTGTACAACCGACAGCTACCGCTGCGGGGGTGAGTGCTGATAATCTCAAATTGTCAGGGGTTGAGGAAAATAGACTGCTTGCGAGCGCTCGGAGAGGCGAAACCTCTGGAAAATTGACAGAGACAGTTGTGCCGGCCCGGGGTTGATTGTGGATAATATCGGAGGACTCGATGATGCACATTGGCTACATAACTCCTAGAAGAGAGCATCAGGGAAGGTGCAAACAAGGCTATGTTTGCTGTTTCCATGCCCGGTCGTTTCTGGCTTTTTATCTTTGATGTTTGCTACCTCGTTGACTCTTCAAAATTTCGCGTCTGAGGCTCGGCCATAAGAGGGCAATCATCGGCCTTGTCAACGGCGGTGAAATTGACGCACATCGTGAGAAAAATGTTGGGCTTGTTCATCAGATCGTTGAGGTGAGTGCCGGATGTAGCAAGCACAAGGGAGAGCACATTTGAAGTACATCGGACACAACGAACTGATCAGGTCTGTTTGACTTCGCACTATCTCGTTCAGCTGGTGCAGCTCTGAGTGAGTTAGTGCTGTGCTTCACAGTGGTTGTCTAGACGTCCGTGGGAGATGAAAAGCAAGGGGGTGTTCGTTGACCTGCTCCTCTCTTTGGTCCTAGGGCGGTGCTTTGACATTGCGCCGTGTAGGATAGTAGCCAGTGTAACAGACTTTCCTGTCTGAGAGGCGCTGTTGAAGGTTGCGCGGCACGAAAGCAGGGAGGATTTATGGATGACGATGACTTGGTGCGGCTCAGGTCAGTCCACGATGAGTTTCTGTACTTGCGGCCCGGCTTTGGTGTTGCTTTCCATAGGGCGTCGATGTCGGCATTGTGGAGTAAATGCTGGCGAAGGGCCGGAACGACAGTCGACCTCTAATGGGCTTCCGTCAAACCAGTCTTCGATTGCTGGAGCGCCTTGCTGTTCTCCCGATTGGTGATGGCCGGGCCCATGATGTGGTGCATCACCGACGGATACACGACATCGTAAGTGTCCACGATTCAAGATCACGACAAAATGCAAAAACACATTGAACAGAACCACCACAAGAATCTTTAATACTCAGCTTCCAATTTCAAGTCTTCGATCGACATGCCGCATGCCGCTGACGCCTCGACTAAACGAAAGCAAGCTTCGAGAAGACAAATTTGACGACATGACTGGTCATGGTGGCCACTGCAACTTAAAAAGAGATCACGATTCGCATTCGGTCTGGACAGTCACTTGTACATCTTGAAAACATGGAGGTAAGAACGTTAATTTCTATCTAGAAGAGGCTGATCAAAAACAAAGAAAACGACCGGGAAGCAATATGCCAGCCAAGGGAGGGAAAGGAAACGACCGAGGAGCAATACATCAGCCAAAGGAAAGGAAAGGAAGGAGGAAGAAGGGGAAGGGAAGAAGGAGAAGGAAAGAACGGGAAGAACGAAGAAGGTGGAAGGAGGAGGAGGAGGAGGGAGGAGGAGGTGGAAGGGAGAAACACAATTCACCCTCCATCATCGGAGACGTCGTCTGCCCTCATCTCGGCCTTGAGTGCCTCGATCTCGTCGTGGTCGCTGATTCGTACCCCGGGAGCGTGACTCATTGGGTGTAATTGAGCGAATAAGTCGTAAGCGGGCGTGCGTGGCGTCGACGTTGACCACTCCTCAATCGGAGTCAGAATACTCCACCAGGCGGCGCTTTTCGGCAGCAGTGAATTGCACAGCTGATTCGTTGGGCGACCGAGTGCGTGGTGCTTCATCCTGATGACCAACTTGGTCATTTGGTGTAGTAGCCTGTGGTGCTGGGGAGGACGGTCCAGCACGGGACGTCGATGGTTCGACCGTGGTTGGTGTTCGCGTTGTACGGTCGGCTGATGATGCCGGAGAGTCTGGAGGTGGCGGAGGGGATTCTTGACGGGCATGTTGTCTACGCTGCGCGTTGCGTGCGCTTCGGTGGGATTCGACAACTTCCATAAACGACCTTGTGTCTTCTGGTCTGACCCAGTCGCCTGCGAGCTGGTCGGCGGCTGGTGGCTCCTCTCCGGGCGCGACGAGATGCAGATCCATCGAAGTCAACAGCACGTAGTAGCCTCGGTCACGGGACCAAGGAGGGTTGTTCAGGAATGCAGTCTTGCCCTGTGCAGTCCATCCGCAATTGGCGACTCTCTTGTTTGCCGGGATGGTGTTCATGGTGTGCGAGTTGTTTTGAGGAAGACGAGAATGGGACGAAATCTTTGTAAATGTTTGTGATGGCGCTGAGGATGAACGAAGATGCAGCACTGAAAAGGTTGATGTTGATCAAAGACGCAAGGGTGTGTTTGAAGGAAATCGAGAATGGTCAAGAGGCAGCAGAATTCAACCGCTCATCGCTGGACGGCAAGAGCTGGACCGGCCAACTTCGCCCAGTTGAGGATCTGCCGCCACACTATTTAAGCACTTTCGGTCTCTGCAGCATTCACTACTCGAAGCAAACTCTCCAGAAGTGTTTTTTGTCTCGAGTCGCCCTGGCACTTCCATATTGTCTTGCAAGTGGGGGACAGAAAACACAAGCCTTGTGTTTTAGTGATGCCGACATTGTAAAAGGCTCAATCAACACTTTACAGTTCAACGAACGCCCCTTCCCAACGCTGCAGGCGCTCACTGCAACTACAGCTCAACTCGTTGAAATCGACGATGACACACTTTCCATTCAAATTGTTACGAGCAAATACAGAAAATATCTGAATCAAACGACCACGGAAATCATGATCATTTCGTTCGAAGTTTCACGTCTTTGATCGAATTGAGTCGATGATATTACTGGTCACGACGCGAATCAAAATTTTGTGCTTCGATTAGAGGCGCTGCTTGTCCAATATTTCAAGGTTATTTGGCAATGACACAGAACTGGCGACTGGACGATGACGCCTTTAACGATCTGGATGGAAACCAGTCGCATGTGTGATGCTCGCCGTTGAACTTTTCGCTGATGCAAAGAGGAGGCGCTGGTCGACGGTCAGACTTTCCACCCCAACCATCAATTCGCTGCAGAGTAGCGGCGGCGCTTTTCACTCAACCATCTGGCCGCCCACCAACTTTTCCATTCGACGACTACATCACCTTCTTCTTCGCTGGTCGCTGCCTCCAGCAACGACCAACATCTTTCCACTTGACACGCCGTCCAAGCCCGCATATGCTTGACACTTTTCGCCGACGATCTCTCAACAACGACTCAATATGTCAACCCGCGAAGTGGTCGATTTGACTACGCCCTCCCCACCACCCGCCCGGAGCGCTTCCGTCTCCCTTGCCGCCGAGCGCGCCTCTCCTCTGCCTGCCGCCGATCCGGCCAACCATGACAATCTCCCTCCTGGCCCAGCCGACGTCTCCCACACGAACAATGCCGACGCCCCCGTCAGATCGCCCTCTCAGTCCCACCAGCGCCCTCTGGCTGGTACACCCTGGTTCAGAGCCATAAGGAGAACCATGCTCTCGCAGAATCCTTTGTCGAGCACAATCTTGCCGGCAAACTTCGTCCCGTTCATCACCCAAGACGGCACCACTCTCGAGCATGACCACGACGAAGACAGCCCTGCCGCCCAAACTCCCACGGCTGCCGAGTCTACCATGCCGGCAAGCGTCGCCGTGTTTGAAGATACCACCACCGATGACGTCGCTTCTCAAGACGGCGACAAGGGAGACAGCTCTGTCGACCAACACCACCAGACTGTTTTGCTTGACGCCGACGATGACCAAGTGAACCTCGGGGTGGAGCAGGACGGACTTGAGTCCGTCGACATTCAGCGTTCCACATCCCAGAACGCCTCTTTCTCGGCTCACGTCAACCAAATCGACTCGCCCTTTGCGATACCGTATTGCGCCCACACAGCAGACGGTCAGCTGTATTCTCGCGGCGATGTCTCCCCAGACATTTCGATACTCGACCACAGTCGCATCAGATCAAGAGACGATTTGTCCCTGAAAGACTCGTCTTTGCACCCCTCCAAGCACGTCAAGATGACCAACGACATTACCAACCCAGAGGACAATGTAGATGATACTATCGAAGACTCGGCACGTCAGATGTCTGAGGACGTCCTGGATTTCCCGACCAGAGCCGAAGTCCTCGCTGCTTCTCCTGCCAACCGCGCGACCCTCGCCGGAACTACCGCTCTGTCCCTGTCGACCCCTTCCTCCGCCGCCCAGCACGCCGCCTCCTCGTTGGCCCAGCACGCTGCCTCCTCGTCCGCTGAGCCTAACGCAGCCTCGTCGTCCCAGCCAGCCACTTCCTCGACGGCTCAGCCTCTTTCATCCTCACCCTCTCAGCGTCCTGGTTCGATCGGCTCCGTGGCCCAGCACGGTGGTACCACTGCCGGTACCTTTTCGCAGCTGGCCCCTTCCGCCAACCGCATCTCCGAACTCATGGCAAGCCGTCGTCGTAGAGACCTTCTCCAGGAGGTTCGCTCTATGATCTCCGAGTCGCCCGATGCTCTCCCTGGTGACGCTTTCGCGCAGTCGCTATTTCATGTCGACGCATATCAAGTCTTCGGTGGGTACCTGCTGAGAGTCGGCGACAGCTGGGCCGTCGACACTCTTGTCCAGCAAGCCCTCGAAGAAGGTTGTGGTTATGATCAGATCATGGAGTTGGCCAACCTACAGGCGAATTTGGCCGACTGCCTGTTCTTCGAACATTTCGCCGAGCGCGTCAAAGCCTTGCAGTTCCCGTCATGAAGACTTGGGATTTGGTAGGATATCCGACACGATACATGGCGAGGCCGACAAAGTTGCATCGAGCATGGACAGCTTTTAGACAGCTGAACCCGAATCCTTTGTACTCCCAAACATTGCTCATGTGAAGTCTTGTGTTTTCTACTGCCCACCTCGAAGGCAAAGGCCAGTAAGATGAGGAACCTTCCGCGAGAAGGAAAAACACTTCTGGGGTCTTTCTATGTTGTGTTCAAGTGAGAGAGCAGGGCAGTGTGCCAAAGCAAGAGGTGGAAACAGTATTAGCTGTCGAACATACAGAAAACGTTAACATATCCGTTTGCGAACGTGACAACTTAGGTATGGAGATGCATCAGCAAACGACATTAGCGGCGGAGGCGGGCAGACCCCCGAGCATCAACGACAAGCCCTACAAGTCGGCCATCCACCATACGTCAAGACGAGCGAGGAGCACTCGCCAAGCGAGAAGAGTACTTAGATAGCTGCTTACAAGGCGAGTAGAATCGAAACATTAATCGAGAGCAGAAGTCTCGATTGAGCTTATTCCCATGTTCAAGTCACCCATATGCGAATGAAACACGAATCTTCCTCCAAACGAAGTGCAGGACTTCCAGTGGACTTGGTCTTGGTTGTTGATAATGGAGCGACTGTAGGGCTACAAAAAGAAGAAAAAAACACTTCTGGAATGCTTTTTTTTTTTTCTTGATTGAGTAAGGGGCCGGCGGTGTTGGAGTAGCACAGTGGCCAGTCTGCTCCCAAATTGGCGGATCGAGTGAGAGAGCAGAACCGTGCACCAAAGCAAGCGTGTGCTATATCCTTGTGCAACTTCTCGTTCCAAAGACGAATTTCTAAGCGCACAACCGTCAAAACTATCCAATCAAACCACAGCAATCATCACTCTCATTAAAAATCTCAAATCTCATAAACATTGCCATGTCCGACCCTGTCACCCTTGACAAATTGGAACAGTTCGCCTGGATTGACGACCAGCTCGACGAACACCGCATCAGAAATCCTCCCAACTCTCCCGTCTCTGACGACCAGCTCGACGAACACCGCATCAGAAATCCTCCCAACTCTCCCGTCTCGCCCCCCGCCTCTGACGCTCCGGAGGTGAAGAGAAAGGCGTCCTCGGACGACCTCGAATATGGCTCGAGTGCAAGATGTATGTGCAGGACTTGCCTCGACGCCTTCGTTGTCTTGTATCTGACGTAAGCCTTAGCCAAGGGCACCGCCACTGTCTCTGCCCCTGAAGATGCCGAAGACTCTCCTCAAGCCCCTCTTGCCACGAAACGAGCACGTCTAGTCGACTACTCGGACTCGGAAGACGATGACAACCACGAAAAGGAGGATGACCTGAAGCAGGCTGGCGGCGACAACGAGAGTGATGACAAGGCTACTATCCCCAATGTCGTCAAGAAGAACCCCGAGATTGGGAAGTGACTCGTGGACTTTGACGATGACGACAAGGATCTATAATAAAATACAGAAAACTCTCTCTCACTGGACATCGCTCTGAGAGCGGACAACTTTGTGCATTTCTATGGCTATATCATGACCCCCTGTCAAGTTCGTAACTCTCTGTCGAAAACTCCGAGATTATTACTGCTTCAACCAGATGCTCTACACATTCCTCGAGACATAGAGGATGCTAGTGCCGTCTTATGAGACACCCTTTGTGCCGGAAAGCTTATGAATCCCATCGTCGTCGTCGGTCGCAAGATCATATCGAACAGACTTGACGTGTTCAAATCTGACTCCTCACTACGAACCTCCCAACACGCTGGGGAAGATGAGATCGTTCTTTTCTCTTGGTATCTCTTCGACTAAACTCGAAATCAACACCTTTACTTGCGCGACAAAGGACAAATTGCGATTCCTTACCATCCGACACTTCTACAGTTTTGCCTGGACCCATGGAAGGTCAGGCCACTTGTAGAACGTCCTCCGCCCGGTATCCAAGCGGTGCTATCATCCTGTCGCTTTTGGTAATCGTCTACGCTCGCGAATTCTGGAACGACATGATTCGTAAAGTCTACAAGCCAAACCCAAGGCTACAAACTATTCCCGGAAAGTCAGAGACACATTCCAACGCTCCATGTGCGTTCCTGAGTTGTTGTGACCATCGGGGACTGCAGAGGGTCGCCCGAGGGCAAAAGCCAACAGCTTGTTGTTGATTACGGGCCAGCCGCACTTGCTGTCATTCCATCGTTAGCATGGATGAGTTTCAGGCACCTATGCAACCCTCCACGTACATTTGGGCAGCAAAAATATTGTTTCCTGTCGGAGCCAATATTGCGCGCTGATGAATTTATCCTTTTTGTCTGCCACATCCCAAGCAGATAGACTATCACAGCCGCACATGCAGGAGGTTACTCTGTACACTCAGCTGACCTCCCTCATACATGTTTTGCAGCCGAAATCATGTTCCCTGTCGGCGCCAATTTTGCTGCCTGAGAAATTCACCCTTTTTTTCCTAGTTCAGACCAACCACGTTACCTATCACGACCGGACCCTTGGGAGGCTATTGCAAGCACCTAGTCATTACTTATAACACCGTCCGCATGGGCTTTGTTTCGCCAAAATCAACGTTATTGTCGGCGTCGAAATTGCTTGCTGAAAATCTACGGCCAACTTCGCGATACGACAACGCCACTACATTTATGACAGATCCTACTACTTTATGGGGTCCATGAGACCGTCTCCATGTACTTTGTTTCATCAAACTCGACGTTGTTGTCAGTGTCGAAACTGCCCGCAGTGAATCTGCGGCCACCACCCTGATACAACAGTTCCACACTGTTCAAGAAGGTTTCCCCTACTCGGGGCCAAACAGGTTGGTCAGATCACCGTCCGGATGTGTTTTGATTGGTCAAGATCGACGATGTTGTCAGTATCGAATCTGCATGCGGAAAATTTACGGCCACCACCCCGTCACGACGGCATCATGATTTTTCACACGGATTCGCCTACTCGGAATTACCCAGATCGTCGGTATGACCGTCCCCATATATTTTGTTTGATCAAATTCAACATCCCGTCGGTGTCAAAACTGCATGAGGCTGATGCCGTCCGAGAGAAGCTCGACAACAAGTCCCAGTTCGGACTATCCCTTGGTTAGCCGGCCCCAGTCACATCTGGATGTTTGGCATATACACCCGATCTTGCTACAGTTGAAGCATTCGCCAGACATCTGGCGGGGCTCGGGGCAGTCCCGAGCAAAGTGGTCGGGCTGACGGCAGCTATAATGGTGTGTCAGTGGCAGTGCGCAACATCAGTCAGTGGCCTCGTTTACTCACTTGCGGCTGGTGTCGTCGTGCTTGGAAATAGACTCCAGGTTCATCAAGCGACCAACGGCAGTGCGCTAACTGGCTGTGTCAACAGGATTAGGCTCGTCCCAAGTGGTAGCTGACATGGTGAGTAATGTGGACGGATAAGAGTGTTGTTTATCAGAAGAGGTCAGATGGTAAAGAGATAAGAGCAATGATGGTTGAAGAACGACGTAGGTGATTAGTGATGGAAGGTAAGTGAAGATAAAGGACAGAACCACGAAGATAAGTGCAAAGGCGAATGCGGGTGCGCAGTAAGTAGCGCGCAATGTGCATGTTTACTTACCACAAGTCTTAATACACATGTAAGAAAGTCGGGTCCAAGATCGCGATAGACAGGGTTGGCAGCTTCGAGAACGCATTTGAAAGTTTCTGAGTTAATAACTTGGAGAAGCTGTCCTCTGTCATGCAGGCCTGGTACGTAAGACTCGGGTAGTCATCAAAAAGTCGGAAAGAGCCCAAAAAGAATTGTGGCGGGTGAGATTTGAACTCACAAGCTCTGCGTCATTCTACATGTTACCACAGGGCAGGAGAGAAGATTAGAGAATGAGTGGGAGAAGAAAGGGAACGTTGAGTGAACAACGATCCACCTGGGCGAACCCATACAGAAAGACGACCGAAGAGCAATACGCCAGCCAAGAGGCCACCGGGGAGCAATACACCGATGACCAAGAAAAGAGGTGAAGAAGGGGAAGGAAAGACCAAAGGTCAAGAGCTGGTAACATGACTGACGCAGCGCCATTTCCACTAGGCCACCGCCACTTTTATTACAAATAAATCCGTTTCTGACGACTATAGTTGTATGGGCAAAGTGGGAGGTGGTGTGTTCGATTCAGGGGAAGCCAAATCAGAAGTCGGTTGAATTGTCCCTGATTGACGTCTGTGATGTTCAAGTGAGGATGCATTTGTGTCGGAACTGGCGAGTGATGCTGACGGCGATGTGCAAATGTTGTCTTCAAGCACGACCGTGATCTTGACGACAACATCCTGTCGCCAGGCCGGCCACTTCGCTCGCGACTGGTGTGATTTCTATCTAGGGCAACGCCCTCTACAAAATCCTCGCCGAGCACAACTCGACCCTCGCTCTCGCCGAGCACAACCCGAGACACACTCATCATTCCTGGAGGGATTGCTACCTCAAGGTCCTGTCCGCCAGACCTCCACCTGCATGGGATCCTCCCCAGATGACAAGCTACTCACTCACGGCACGCTACCAACTCATGGCACACCACCCTGCCGACCTACCCTCGACCGCTCTTCCTCGTTCTTCAGCCGCCGGGATCGCAATGACTGGATCGCCCTCTCGTTCTACCGCCGTCAAAACCTCAGTGACCAGGTCGCCCTCTCGCCGGTACAATCCCTTCACCCAAGACGATGATGAAGAGTTGGAACCACGTCGCTGAAAAGGAAAGAGAGGGTGCTTCGCTGAGTGGTAATGCCAAATACAAGGAGTTGGCTGCTGGCTTTTTTTCTGTTTGTCCACAACCGTCGCTCAACCCTTCGATCAGCAGGCCAACCCGGGAGCGTTCAACCTTCAGAATCCCTCCAGGAGCTTCAGCATCTACCTCAGCCTCAGTCGCTCCATACCCAACCTTCAACACAAGTCGAGGCTCGAGCCTCTCCTGTGACTTTGCGCCACAGCGCCGTACAAGCAAATCTTGAGCCTCGCCAACCCGGCCACTTCTCTCGCGACATCCTTGGTGTGACTTCTATCCAGGGCAACGCCCTCTACAAGACCCTCGTCGAGCACGACTCGAAACACACCTAAAATTCGTTCATGGCGTGATCGCTACCTCAAGGTGATTTCCGTCAGACCTCCACCGCCACAGATAACGTTTTCTTTGACAATGATGAATTTTAGTCCCTCATGGACGAACTTTCTGAATTTGCAACCTCGCTTTCGCCGCTGTGATGACTCCTCGAGAGTCCACAAGCGGATTCCTCTGTGACTCAATTCGAACTGGAAAACCTTCCAGCGTGAGTTCTTTGTTGTCAAATTGGGGACATTGAAATTGCCGAGCATTTTCCGCCGGGGAGAAGTCTCAACACCTTCGATTTCTTCGGCTGGGAACCTAACAGACATCGTCCTACAACGCGGCTCTACTCGTGTATAGGACATTGACACATAAGCGTATGCTACATCAGAGTGAGAAGAGTATTCGATAGGTCATGCTATAATTAACTACGTGACCGACGCGCTTGTTGCGCCATCCCCTGGCCGCTCTATATCTCCCTACAATCTGGTGCCCCACGATGCTTGAGTAACGTTGCAGACTGCTGACTGCAAACTATCACTTGTCGGTTCTCTTCTTGACTGGCTGGTTGGCTTCCTCAGAGCTGTCCGAACGATCGCGCGTCTTTCTGTCAGCAGCACTGGCATCCCCACCCTCCTGATGGGTTCGCCCTCCTGATCAGTGGCGTTGTTGTGGGCTCTGGCGCCCTGGGATGAGAAGTCGGTGATGGCGGTCGTGTTGGAAGCGGCTGTGCTGGGGGCGTTGGTTCTGCCCGAGGTGGTTCTGGCGGGAGCGGTAGTCGACGAGGAGGTTCCGGTGACGTTGGTGGTGCTTGAGATTGTTCTGGCCAAGTTGGTATGTCCAGAGGCAGTCTTTGTTTGCTGCTGCGAAGTGAAGCTGACCCTGGCACTTTCGCCAGGCTGGGAAGTGGCAAAGTGTCCTTCTGGATTCTTGTAGGCGAACTGCATGTTCTCGTTCAACTTGATGCCAGGGAAGGCAGGCTCGTCGTCGAACTGGCCTGGCTCGGCAAGGCCCTCAATGGAGTAGCCATGGGACAGGGGCTGGTCGGGCATGTCGAAATTTCTGAGCGGGTCCAGGGGTAGACATATTGACGAGCTGACTGGTCGGTAAGGTAACTGGATAAGGTTGTGTAGTTAGAGGACTGTTGGTAGGTGACGAGTGTTACTTCGGCATGTTGGCGACGGAAATTACCTACGTCTCCAAGCTTGGTTTCCTGTTTGGGACAAGGCGTTTGACATGCGCAAACACGCCCATATGAGAATCCCACACACTCTCCGATTGGTCGTTCTGTGTGTTTCTTTCTGCCCTCTTCCTCCTTCTCTCTGCTTCTCGCAACCCCTTTGTCTCTGATTCACACCTTATCCTTTCCCATCAACCTCTCCTCTTTTCGACCGCACCATGCCTTCCGCCTCCATCTCGTTTGCAGACAACTCACGCCTTCAACTTCCAGCACGCAGCTTCCGCTATGGCTACCGAGAGAGCCAAACCGCTTGGTCACCCCAGCCTTCTGTCAGCCCCTACTGTCAAGACGCAGCTAACCAACTCTGTTTCTCAAGTCTCCCCAAGCCTAAGGGCGATGCTCCAGGACGCCCACCGCGCAGAACTGCTGCTGCTGCTCAACACCGACTCCAGGCAGCCTTTGCCCAGCCCATCGTGTCCCCTCCATTCCGCACCCGCAGCACACGTGCATCCATAAGACCCTCGACATCCCAGGCCGCTCGCGACCAAGTCGTGCGCTCAGTCAGATCGACGACTGCCTCTCAGACAGCCCATGCACGCAAACTAGGTGAGAGCATCCGCAAGCACTCCCTGTCAAGCACTATGTTTACTAACCATGTCTCCTACAGACGATGAGCCCGAGGACACCTTTGAGCTTCCCAGCAAGGCTCCGTCCAGCGCTTACCTCGCATCCTCCGACTGGCAAGCCACCACTGAAGCGCTCAACCTTCAGAACCTCTCCAGGAGCTTCAGCATCCACAGAGAGCTCGGAAAACGCTGCTTCTCAATCAGAGAGTCCACTTCTTGCTGCGACTTCGAAAGGAAAAGGGAAAGCACCGAGGACTACACCTTGGAAAGAGTCTGCCGCAAAGACCGAGACCGAGGCACTTCCAACCACGTCTCCACCCACTACATCTCGCCAAGCGCCCAGCTGCCACATCCAAGAACCAGGCCCGCCCTACAGCGCCGCCTACCATGTTATGCGCACGCAAGCTCAAGCCCTGCCTGCCTGTCTCTCAGCATATGCCATAGCTATTGGAGGCCATCTGTAACAATCAGGTCACCGTCATCATTGGCGAGACGGGCTCAGACAAGTCGACCCAAGTACCCAAGCACATCCTGGAATCGCTCTTCGACATGTTCAAAGGAAAGGTCTGCCTTACCCAACCACGCAGACTTGCAGCTCAATCGGTACGAAACTTATATTTGACACAAGGTTTTCAGTTGCTGATAAAAGAAGGTTGCTAGACGCATCGCAGAGATGAACGTACAACTGGGTACTTTCGTCGGCCTAAGACATTGAGACCAGAACTCAACGTCGAAAACGACTTTTACAAGAAAAGATCGATAATCTTCTGGACGCCGCTCTTGACATACAGAACGTTTGTGTCGGACGCTACCAGGAGTCGTGGATCTCTTGGGCCAATTTCAAGAAAAGTCACACTGCTGTTGAGTGGAGATCGTTTTATGAACGACGTGTTTTGCCAGTTGTCTTGCAAACAGAGGACGATCCCAAGTTCCTCGAGACCCATGACGGCGGTGGTGATGTCGACTGCAAGTTTTGTGGTGTGAGGCTAGAAAATGGAAGCAGGATTAGCTAGCTTAGCTATAAACAACCTCAGTAACAACAGCATCCCAACCATTACCATCGTCGTTTGTTTCGTGTTCGTTTTCCGTCTTGTTGTTGTTCTGATCACACCCAACCTTGCGCCATTCGGCGGCAAGGGCCACTTGGTCAAGGATTGGAGGGCCCTGAGCCCAAGAAACGGAGCAAGGTGCAATGCCGCAGAGGGGAGATGGGATGCCTTCTTTGGCTCCTTCTTCGGCTTGGACGATGACGATGCCTCGTTTCCGTTCTTGGCCGGCCTGCCGCGCTTCTTCTTGTCGCCATTCTCCTCGCCAGCCTCGTCCGTCTTCTGCTGCTTCTTTGACGGCTCCTCGTCGTCTTTCTCGTCGTCCTTGGCCTCGCGCTTGTCGCCAGTCTTGGTTTCGCCATCCTCCTTCTTCTCGTCCGATTTCTTGGACTGCACGGCGCCGTTCCAAACCCTACTGGTGATGAGGACTACACTGCCATGGACACACCGTCGCTGCATGTATTGAGACCAGTCTTCTCGTCATCAACCTTCGTTAATCTTCATCAACTGCCACTCAACATGACTGACTGGGACAACGCTGCTCGTAAGTAAACAAGCACATTGCGCGCCGTGAACTGCGCACTCGCACTCATCTTCGCACTCATCTTCCCATCCATCCTCGCACCATCTCGCATCCATCTTCGTACTCATCTTCACACTTACCTCGTACCCACCTTTGCACCCATCTGCATGGTTCACTCTCCTTGTTTCTCACTTACCTTCCTTTAACAACCACATGTGTTATTTATTCAACCATCACTGCTCCCTCCTTCTTCCAACTTACCGCTTCTCATCTATCTTACCTCTTCATCTATCCATCAACACTCTCATCCATCTAACACCATGTCAGCCTCCACTTGGGACGGGCCTGCTCCTGTTGATACTGCTGCTTGGGTTGACAGCACTGCCGCTGCTACCGCCGGCACCGGCTACCAGATGGACTCAGAGTCTATCTCCAAGCACGTGAGGTCGCTCCCGAGCTCACTTTCGTTCAGCCAGAGGAGTGCTTCCGCAAGACTAGCTTGAAGTACTACTTGATTGCAAAGGAGCAGAGAGTGCCTTTTCCCGTCCACAACAACGTCGACATTCAAGGGGGGCAACTCCGACAAGAAGTACTAGATCTCTTTCCAGAAGACCTCGAAGCCTTCCCGTGCCTTCTCCCGTCCACACCAACGTCGACCTCCAGCTTCCGCGAGACCGACTTCAAGTACTACCTGATCGCAAAGGAGCCGTGCCTTCTCCCGTCCACACCAACGTGGACATGCAGGGCAACTCCGACAAGAAGTACTAGGTCTCTTTTCAGAAGACCTCGAAGCCTCGCCGCGTCATCCTCGCTGAAGGCTGGCTGGCCTGGTACAGTGCCGCCTATGCAACGACATGGGCCATGGCGCCGGTCGCTTCTTAAACCCCACTGCTGGCGAGGCATCCACTGACGGTGATGAGGACTACACTGCCAGCGCTGCTCCCGCTGCTGATGTCGCCGCCGTCGCCGCCGAGGGTGACTGGTGGACACTGCTCCCGCTGGTGCTGGTGCCAGTGCCGACTGGACATCAAGTAAGTCAACAAAGCGACTGACATCGCGCACTCCCACTGACACAACATTACAGCTGCAACACTGACGGCTACTATGTCCGCGACTGCCCCGAGCCTCGTGCCATTCGTGACGGTGGAGGAGATATTGGTACTGTGGCGAGCAGGGCCACTTCGTCAAGAGTGTTGGAGGATGTGTCGGTCGAAATGCTATTGCTCAAGTATACAAGCAGTCCTCTCCACCTCCTGTAGTCAATCAAGCTTTAGGTTCGATGATACTTGGACTTGGGGGATTACGCCGCGGATGGGACGGGTTATGAGGAGGCTTTCTGGTGCGTTTAGACAGGATTGGAAGGGGAGATTCCCGGATGGGAATCCGGGTGGACCGATCAGTCAATGATTGTGCTATGATAATGGCAGGAGTTTGGGATTGGAAGATTTGTAGTATTGGGGCCGCTTGTTCTGGGTAAATATAGAGGATATGGTGTAAACTATAGAGGATGCGCGATCGAATCTTCTTTCCTGCTTCACGTCCATTCCGAGCCCTGTCATTTCATCGAACACCGATTCAGCTTATCCTTCGATAACTGATTCTATCGTAACAAAGTCTGGTCTCAAACCCCGATACCATCCCAGAGCGTCGCAAACATCAATTGCGAGTTACCGGTACGGCCAACTGAAGGTAGATGGCTCTTGTTACCCAATGCAGTGTTGTCGTCAGCAAAGAATCGTATACCCACTGTCTCCTCAGCGGCATAGAGTCTCGTCGAGATCGCCGTGCGTCCATTGACAAAGACCTCCAAGACTGAATTGTCCCTCCAGACGCGGATGTGTAGAAGCTCTTCGACCGGCTGGCTGTCTTTTGACGCGTCGATGGTAGTGAATAGAGTATGCGGAGCATACTCGGGAGCCGTGTTGATCAAGCCTTTGCATGAAGATGAGGGGAAAGAAGGACGTTGGATGGTAAATGTTTCGGTGCTCGGCGAAAAGGATAGCGTTGTGCTTTGAGTGAAGTCTGTAATCGTTGTCAATGTCTGAAAGGCCATTTTATTATACTCGTCCAGACTTACCTCTGGTATGCACAATCTGTATACCAATCTCTTCGCAGGATGCTGACACGGCGAAGGAACAATCCAGTTCCCATGCCAATGTCTGCACATCGTCCGACGTGAACGCGAGGTCAAAAGACTTTCGGCGTGGTAGCGGCTGGCTGAGTCTGGCTCTTCGGACGGAAGCCTTGGATCGCAACTTTTCGACAACAGAAGTCACGGGTTCTGTTGCCAAAGTTCGCACAGTGTGAAGGCCATTCAATTGAGGCTCGGTCTCGATTGATGTTACTGCCTTCAGATCAGAGTTCCTCGCGCAGACAACATTCTCAATCGTCTGAAGACTGATCTCTCGTGGCAAGGAGAGAAGACCGCTCCAACCTTGTTCACGACGAAGTTCATCACACAAGTCTTCCTCTGTCATCCAGCCCCAGACAATGTGCTTGGATGTCTTGGTGTCGAAGAATGAGTTTGCGGCGTAGAGACAACCGTGGTCGAGGTGTCCACCAAAAGCGTAGCCCATCTGAACAGCACTCGAAGCTGCTGCAGGAGCATTGTTCGTCGTCGTGATTGGGCCCGACATCCAGAGTTGGCCGCGGTGCGGACGAGTCGGACCTGCGTTGTCGCACAAAGGTTCTGCAGGATGCAATGCACTCGGCAAACATCCCTCAGTGCCCATGACAAGATAGTCACGAACCACAGACGGATTCGTGGTGTCACAAAGGGTGAGGAAGTTTGTGACTTCCCAATTCTTCCCAAGATCGCCTGACCACTTTGACGGGCGAAGATTCAAGCCAAAGTCTACCAGAGGGCCGATGTAGTGCCAGCTCGTGAGGTCGTTGGCATCAATGCTGTACAAGAACGTTGTTGGTGTGACATCTCGAATACCTCCTGAGATGATGCCGAAGAGAGTGTTTTCTGAGTCTAGACCGAGCGCTGTTGCCATGGAAGGCCAAGTGCTCACAAAAGGATCCCGCCAGCCAGTCACCTCCAGATCGCTAGGCTCGCCAGACAAGATGGGATTGCCTGCAAACTTTTGCCAGGTACGACCTCCGTCAAAGGATTTTGCCATACTCAGAGATTCGCTCCCTACGACGTGCGGTAATGTGTGGTGGATGGGGAGTTCGCTGACGGAAGTGTAGACATAGGTCAGCGAGCCGTCTCGAGTAGGCACGTTGCAGCCGGTGAAAACACCCTTGCCGTCGTAGATCGTGTCCGGGCTCAATGGTAGAGTGTGGTTAAGCGTCCATGTTGTCAAGTCCGGTGAGGATGCGGACCGCCATGCAATCTCTCCCCAGTCTGCATTGTTGAGATCTAGACTGGACTGGTACGAGATGTGGTATAGATTGGTAGAAGGGTCGTAGTGAGGTGCACAGGGATCCTGGACGCTATCAGCACATATTCATACTTCGATGAGGAAGCCACCACCTACGTTCATCCAACCCGACGGAGCTTGAAGGTGGTAGGATGGCCTCCATCTCTGAAATGTTGCCCTGAGTCCTGCGAGCTTGATATCGACTTCTCCCTGAGACGAGGGTTCAGTGATATCTGTCGATTGAGAGGAAGCGCTAGGACTGCGGGATAGTTCCCTCATGCTGGTTTCGCTCATGGTCGCCGTATTTGATCAGAAGTTGAGCGCGAAGGAAATGGTCGCAGCTGTGGATGTGCTAGATTCTCAGAAGAAAGTGAAAGCCAGCTGGAGTTGGTTTGCTGGCTGCAACAAAGAAGGTTGGCAGTCAAAGTGGGTAAGATATGCTCGAGGAGCTTTCTCTTCTTTTGTTGGTTGTCGTATGCCATGATCTGCCGGCCGCATTTTCGGCCTTCTTCCCCGAAAGTGAAGAACCTCCGACCGACTCACACTCCATCCGGGGAAACCCAAGCACAACGGTATAGATGTGGTAGAAGAGAGATGATCCGGGGAAACCGAATTGTTCAAGAGAAGGCGGGGTCGTGTTAGAGTTCACGTTTTCACAGAGTCGCACGGCGATATTGACCGCTTTGGGCTTAATTCCCCGAAAGTCAACGCCTCCCGCATCTTCCTCCACACTCCTTCCTCCGTTACACGCAAACATCCAACCTTCTCCATCTTCCTCAACTTCACTCCGGGGTTATTGGACATGGGGTATATATCTTCAATGGCCCACCACCATGTCGATCATCATTAGCAGAGCAGCAACATCATCAGCATCCAGCATTTCCGCCATCACCCAGTAACTCGCTGATCACGATGTCTTCCAACGACATCAAGTACGAGATGTCTTCTATCGACAAGAACGACGCCGCCCATCTCGAAGTTACCTCTGTCGATTTCAAGATCAGAGAAGAGGCTCGTCAGGCTACTGATCTGTCTGCCAAGGCCCAGTATGCACAACTCGGTGCTGCCATCAAGAAGGACAAGCGCTTCGTCTGGTGGACTCTGTACGTTATGCTTTTGGTCTTTGGCTGGGGCTACGATGCCGGCCTTTCTGGTGTCGCCATCGCCTTTCCTGAATTCAGAAAACATTACGGAAATTATTACAGCGAAGGCACACAATTTGTGATCCCTGCGCTGTGGCAGTCCCTCTGGAACGCAGCCTCTACCATTGGCCAGGTCTTTGGTGGCTACGCTGCTGGCCAGTTTGCCGATATGACTGGCCGTAAGCCTCTACTTTATACCGCCGTCTTCCTGTCTCTGGCTGCTTCATTCGCCTTGGTCTTCGCACCAAACCTTCCAGTCCTTTTCGTTTCCAAGCTTCTTCTCGGTCTTGCCGTTGGTCTTTCTACAGCCACTCCTCCGCTCTACGTTACCGAGAACGCCCCTGCAAATCTACGCAGCACTGCTTCCTCCCTTACCAACGTCATCATCGTGTTCGGTTTCTTCGCCTCGTCCATGACTGGATTTGGTGCTTCCAAGATCAATGGACCTTGGTCATACAAGCTTGCCTTCATCATGACCTTTGCCATCCCTACCATCTTCCTCGTCGTCCTCCCCTTCTTCCCCGAGAGCCCTGTCTGGTATATGAAGAAAGGTCGTGAGGCCGATGCACGCAAGGCTATTATCAGACTGTTCGGTCCTGATACCAATGTCGACGAGCGTATCGAGATCATCAGGACCGAACTTCAACAAGCTGAGGCTGAAGGCAACGGCAAAGACCAAACCAGCTGGAAGGCCATCTTTTCCAAGGAGAACCGTACCAGAACACTTGTATCTGTCCTCGGACTCCAAGTACAAAATTTCAGTGGTGGTTACTATTCAAACAGTCGGTTTAATCAGGGTGTCCAAATACATATGAAACATGCTGACAATCTTCCAGCCTATCAGACATACATCTTCGAACGTCGGTTGAGTGTCTTTTCGAAAATGATTGAAAAAACATGCTGACAAAAACTCTTAGTGATTGGACAAAGCGATCCTTTTGGCTTGACAGCAGTCTCCTCTACCCTTCAGCTCATCGCAAACTTCGTCGCCGTTCTCAACTCTGATCTCGTACCTCGCCGCAAGGGTCTCATTGGTGGTGGCACAGTACTCATGATCTGGTCTGTCATCATTGGAGGTACTTCGGTCGCAGGAACTACCAACATCGCTGCCAACACTGCTCTCTTGGCCTTCATGATCACTTGGTCCATGCTCTACACCGCGACCGTCGGCTGCTACGGCTGGGCCGTCGCTCAAGAAACCGCTTCGCAAGCAACAAGACCCAAGACCATCTCTTTCACTCTGGTCTGCCAGCAGCTTACTGCCCTCATGCTCTCCTCCGTCTTCCCTTACTTCATCAACCCCGATCAGCTCAACTGGGGTGGCAGAGTTATGTTCCTGTTCGTAGGCGCGGAGCTTTTCATAATTACTGCTCTATGGTTCTTCCAGCCCGAAACAAAGAACAGATCCAACGCTGACATCGAGATGTTGTACGCTGCCGGTATCCCTCCTCGCAAGTTCAAGAATTTTGCTGTTGTTGACGGTCAGGTTGTCGAGAAGGCACACAAGGACGGCTTCCTCAGCCGCTTCTCCCGCAAGGCATGATTGGAATATGGGTGATCGAAGTAGGGTGTACATATGTATATAGTCCTTGTTCTTGTTCGTAAGTCATGTATAGCGTTGATCAATTCGAATCTGTTCCCTCAAATCTTGTCCGCTTGCCAAAAAAAAAAATGCCACTGAATGATTGTAGAAATCAATGCATCATCGGTTAAGTGAGTAAGCACAATGACAGGACTGATTCTAAGACGGACTTTGTCCCGAACTCTGAGCCATGTTCTCGGTGAACGATGTTTGCTTCTCCTCCCACAGCACGATGCCGCCTCACCGAGGGCTTCCCACACCATGCATGATCAAGTCTGTCTTTGCAGATCATATCCTGTCACTCCACTTGCGGCGGAAGATCATCTTTCAGTGTAAGGCTTCAATTGGGCATGAATGGATGCTTGAAACATCGTTGCTAGAGACACCCGGACGGCGTTCGATGGGGGACGAGATGAGTTGCTTTCTCGAGCCTTTCCGGAATCCTGATGTCGAAACTTCTAATGGCATCAATCAACACGGAATCAGCCTGAATTTCAAAGTCATCAAAACTTATCCAAGGGCGATAGAATCGATTCTCTCATGACTTGACATCTCACGGACCGAGATATAGCTGTCGGGCCGACATTTGCGGCGAAACTCACCAGTTTAGGAAATCGCCGCGAGTTCCTTCTCCATAATTCGCCGATCATCCAACTGGGGAATCAAGTGTGGGGTCAAACACAACAGGAGACGAAAGTATCGCCGGAAGTACCAACACCTCTCGCGTTCGGGATGGGTCCCCGGCTAGGTGATTGTGACCCCATGGAGGAGATCAACGTCGACGCCGTCGCTTGGGAAGTCAAGAGATCTGCCGATCCGACTATATGTTGCGAAAGCCCGCCACGCCTCTGAGCTCCGTTTCCCTCCTCGTATCGCAAACCTCCATCCCATCCTGCAATGTCACCACACGCCGTCATGTCCGGTTCCTCGAGCAAGGCTTGGTGGAAGGAAGCCGTGGTCTACCAGATCTATCCTGCGAGTTTCAAAGACAGCAACGGCGATGGGCTGGGCGACATCCCCGGCATCATCAGCAAAGTTCCTTACATCAAGTCATTGGGAGTCGACACCATCTGGCTTTCACCCATCTTTGCATCACCTCAGAATGATATGGGCTACGACATCTCCGATTACCGCGCCATCCATGCTCCCTATGGGACAGTAGAGGATGTACAGACGCTCATCGATCAACTACATAACAACGACATGAGACTCTTGATGGATCTGGTCGTCAACCACACAAGTGACAAGCACGCTTGGTTCAAGGAATCTCGCAGCTCGAGAGATAATCACAAGCGCAACTGGTACTTCTGGCGTGATCCCAAGTTCGATGCCCACGGTAACAGGAAAGAGCCCAACAACTGGAAATCCATCTTTGGTGGCAGCGCGTGGCACTTTGACGAGCAGACCAGTCAATACTATCTCGCTCTGTTCCTTCCTTCTCAGCCTGATCTCAATTGGGAGAACGAAGACATGCGTCAAGCCTCGTTCGACGATATGCGTTTCTGGCTCGACCGAGGTGTTGACGGTTTCCGAATCGACAGCATGAACTTGATGAGCAAACACCCTGATCTTCCCGACGGCAAGATTATCAATGACGAACCCTACCAGTCAGGCGCCGAGTTCTTCGCCTCCGGTCCACGTATGCACGACTACATCCGCGAGATGCGAGCCGTCTTTGACGAGTACGACACGATGACTGTAGGCGAGCTCGGATTCACAAACGATGAGGAGTCTGTCGGCGCATATGTTGGAAAAGACAGACACGAATTGAACATGGTCTTCACTGGCGATATCGTGGATATGGACTTTGGCTCTGACGGCAAATACGGCCGAGGCACTTTCCATCCGCGCAAGATCAGACACATCACCGACATGTGGCAGAGGGTTATGCCCAAGGTCAACGGCTGGAACAGTGTCTACCTCGACAATCACGACAGCGGTCGCTCGCTCAGTCGTTACGCTTCGGACGCACCAGAACACAGATCCACAGCAGCTAAGATGCTTGCTACATACCTCCTCACGTTGAGTGGAACACCTTTCATGCTTGCTGGACAAGAGATTGGTATGGCCAACCTCGGCAAAGACTATGGCGTTGAGGCGTACATCGACGTCGAGGGTCGTAACTACTACAACGCCGTGCTCAAGACACGAGGAGGTGACCACTCCAAGATGGGCGATGTCATGCGCGAATTACAACTCAAGGCTCGCGACCACGGAAGACTTCCAATGCAATGGGACGACAGTGCCAACGCGGGTTTCGCTGCAGAAGGTGCAAAGCCCTGGATGACAATTAACCGCGACTATGTCGAGTGGAACGTTGCGAGTCAGATTGATGAGCCTGACAGTGTGTTGGCATATTGGCGCAAGATGCTGGCATTGAGGAAGGAATATTCAGACTTGCTCACATACGGCTCTTACACACCGCTGAGTGAGGGTGATACTGGCGAAAAGGTGCTTGGATATGAACGTCAATGCCAAGAGACTGGCAGAACTGCAGTGGTGTTGCTGAACTTCTCAGATCGCGAGCAGAAGGTGCAGGTCAAGTCCTTTGCTCAGCGTGAGTTTGAGGTTCTGGTGTCCAACCAAGACACGAAGATCAAAGCCCACAACGTGACTCTGATGCCGCATGGGGCGGTTATCAAAGCTAGCTACGTAACTCTGGTTCCGTATGGGGCAGTTGTCCTTGTAGATCAGTGCTGAGTAGTTGCAAGATAGATCGATTCTTAATGAAGTATGATATGACTCTATTATTCTTGAGAGACGTGTGAAAAAGAAAAGAAGAGACGGGACAATGTCTATCCATGCAACAGTGATAGGGCATGTCGTTCCGGCTGAGTATGTCGGACCGAGTTGTACATCTGCGGGCATGCCGAAGCGGATGGAGATCGTTTTGGTGGAGCTCTCCACACGCGGGGGGTCGCGTGCGGGCAACAAACTTTCTTCCTTCATCTCCATCGTTGGACTCATTATCAATCGGCATGTCTTCTACTTCTCATTATCATCTCGTTGTGCCAACCGCGCGAAAGCGATCCTTTCATCGTGCTCAGCCGCCCTTTGGCATGTAAGCAGCTTTCGATAAAAAGTAGCCAGAACTCTCATATGTACCTGAGCTGGGTATTGGGCCTGATCGATTCGTGACGAAAAGATGTTCGCGACACTGGATGTCGCGGCGGGTGTGCCTCAAAACCGTCAGAAGACGGCGGGCGACAGAGCAAGTCACGTCTTGAGCATGATATTGTCGCTCTCTCGCTAACAATTCCGCCTGCAGGCTTGTGATCTCTGCAAACAGAAAAAGGTCCGTTGCGACATGGCAAACCCTTGCAAGACATGCACAAGTCGAAATCTGGAATGCACATTCAACGAGGCACGAAAGAAAAGAGGTCCTGCATCTGGCCGCTTCGCAAAGCTGCAAAGACGACAATCGAAAACAAGTCCTGGAGAAGGCATACTGGAGTTTACGAATATGACGCAGGGTGTCTCGCTGGTGAACAGGAACTCTGGCATGAGTCCTTCAAGCACTCATGAAGAGGGCTTGATTCATCGGGCGAGTACGGCATCCACACAAGACCTTGCCATGATTGACTCGAACACTTCTCCGGTTGAATACTGGGCTCCTACAGCAACGCCTTATCAAATGCCGACCACGAGCACAGTCACCAACCATGACTGGATCCCCAACGACAACACACAAGCAACACCAGCATTGTCGACATCAATGCCAGTCTTACAGCAAACCCTGAATGATCCCGAGTTCTTGCTACCGAGTCTGCCCGTTGAGTCACCTACGGATGATACCTTCAATCTTTTTGCCGCCATACAGGATCAGGATCTTTCGCCCGTCATAGAGGCCGTCGAGATCTGGCCCAAGACTATCAGTCAAGAAGCCCTTCTACCTTGGATTGATATCTACTTCAAGCGCCTACATCCAACCGTGCCTGTTCTGAGTCGGACGATTATTTACCAAGAGATGCTTCTCAGGACTCATCACCACGACCCTCAGTTCGGTGCCATGCTCCTCGCTCTTTGTGCATTCGCGATGACTCAGCCCGTGCAGATTCACGAAGTCGCCTCCACACCTTCGCGATCCGTCCAAGCTCGAATGCTCTTGGAAGAGTCCATCAAGATGAGAATGACAGTCGACTTTGGAGAAAATCCGTCAGTCTACATGATTCTGACCAGCTTCTTCATATTTGCTTGTCTGTTTGGTAACGGGCAGCACAAGGCAGCGCATCACCGGTTGCGAGAGGCCGTCGACCTTGCTAATTCTTTATCTATGCACCTCCCTCAAGCATATGACAGCCTGGACCTCGAGACAAGAGAGCAATGGTTACGGACTTATCTGGTGCTATCGGTCACCGAGAGGTAAGCTGAGCGTATAACGCTGCATCTTGAACGACTGATACTAATTCGGCGGACAGGGCATATGCTTTGCAAAAGCGCCACTCCATCGGCTTCCGTGGCAGCCCTGCTGTGAATGCGTACTTCATGCGTGCCTTTGGATCGTCCACATCCTCCATGAACCAAGACCAAACAGACACAATCGGTATGACAGGCCTGCTCTACCTGATGGAAACCTTTGACGCCATCGACGAAAGCGTAGTCGAATGCTGGGCTGGTTACTGCAGATACAGCGATGGTCGTTGCGAGACTTTCGATCGACAACAAGCAATACGCATGTTTCGAGCGCAGCGACGAGCCCGTGAAGACTGTCTCATCGGCTGTCTCTCCTTCGAACCGTCAACCTCGCTTTTGCCGCTGCGACAACTTCTCGAAAGTCAACAAGCAGACATTTCCGTGACTCAATTCTGGCTGACAAACCGGCTTTGGGAACTCTGCATGTCGCATGGCTTGCTCCTCGACTCTTCTGACCACGCCGAGCTGCGATTTGACTTTGCGTATCATGTCGCGAATGAACTGCTTTCGGTCTGCGACGTTCTGAACCTGGCTTCGATGGAAGTCCATGGAGTAGGCCTGATAGAAAAAGTATATGATATCGCTATGAGTCTTGTCAAAGCGATGAATTCGTCTACGCAGATGACACTCGAGTTCAGCTTTAGCAAGCTCGATATCTTGACCGACGAGTCTGCGGATTCATGCCCGACAGTCAAGGTTCTTCTACAACGACTTCATGAGCTCATTCACAATTTTCGAGGGAGTGACCATGAGTATGCGGCCAAGATCGCAGTGGTGTTGAAAAGCATACCCGGATACGACTCATCGATGCAAGGCAATGAACAATTGTTAGCTACACCTCGGGCACGGGTCTAGCGCTCTTGTACGGCTGATGTTGTCATGTACCCAGTTGGGAAGAACTTTCGGAAGGTTATCTCTGCTCGTACGAAGGCATGAATAGTTGTAATTCATCCTAGATCATTGCTTCAACACCATCATGGCTATTTCAAGCATCATTCAATCCTGAGATGACCTGCTTCAACGCCCTTGCAGCAACTTCAAAATGCTCGAGACGTAGATAGATTTGCGCACTCAATCGCACCCACAAAGCATTGTTGTAGCAAAACACATTGACAGCAATATCATATTCCATATTCATGACCCTGTTCACCGCGTCTGCAAGCCCATCTGAACACTTTTCAGAACCGACAGGCAAGCGCACATTCGTCATTGCACAATCTCCCAGCGTAAGTTCCTTGTTTTCCAACACTTCTGTGCCCAGCAGCTCTGCCACCAATCTGCCGCCTTGTCTCGCGAGATCTTTGTTGTAGCTGACAATCGCTTCTTCGCCAATCTTATTGCCGTATGTCACGCGTTTGCGCCATGCCAAAGCAGCAGGAATACACAGATACGGCGTATCGTCATACGTAGCCACGGCCGCAAAATTGGCCACAAAGTTATTTGTCTGGGCTGCCTGTTCTCTGCTCAGGAAGTTGAAGCCGGTGGGCAGGGTCGAGCGTATCAAATGTTGGTTTCGTAGCGGCGTGTAAAGGACTGCACATGCGCGGGGCGTAAAAAGCCATTTGTGACAATTGCTGACGAAGAAATCTGGATCGAGAAGGGAAAGATTGAGGGGTAGTTGACCAACGCAATGGGCGCCATCAATACATGAGAGAATATTGTTGTCGCGACAGAGCTGAGTCAAGCGTTCAAAGGGCATGCGCACAGCAGGTAAAGAGGTGATGGTGTCAAAGACTGCGAGTTTGGGTTTTTTGCCATCTTGCGAGATTTTGTCGAGTGTTGTTATGAAGTCGTTGCAGATTTGGTCGTTTGTGAGTGGGAGTGTGTGCTGAATTTTGTAGATGCTGAAGTTGTTGCGCTCGGTAAGATAGCTCAATGTATTCATGAATGCTGGATAGATTGTCGAAAAGCAGATTACTGCATCTTGAGAGTCGAAGACGAGGTTTCGTAACACGGTATCGATGCCTGTGCTCGCATTTGGTACTAGAACACAGGTATCCAGAGGAGCGTAAATGTAATCGGCGATAGCCTGTCTTGATTCGTTGAGTAAGTGAGTGCGGAATTCGTATCGAACGAATGTGTCTGGTCTTGCTTCTGCTCGCTCTTGGTATTCACGATGTGCCAACCTGACTTCGATGGGATGTGTGCCGTAGGAACCTGTTACTGGTCAGATGGATTGAGACATGATCGGTTTGAACAGGGTCACAAACCATGATTGAGATTGATGTATCCTTCTTGAAAGACGAAGTGCTTTGCAGCCTCTTCGCCGCACTCTATCGTGTGGGAGCCGGAAGCATCTCTTGTTCGGGAATCCATCTGTGAACCTTGCTCTGTAGCGCTTCGACGTCTCTTGGTGGGCCACGTCGGGTTGACATACGAGACTCAATTCTTACATCTCACAGATACTATAAACTCTTCTTCTTTTCTTCAGTTCACGTTCAAGGCATCCTCAGATACTTACACCGAAGTCTGCTTCTAGTCACCGCACGAAGTCAGCAAAAGCACATGCGTTGCCCGGGAAACACAACAACCCCGCGTCCAGCAAAACACCAAACTTTATTGTTTGGACCCTTGATTCGAGTGTATACCAGCTAGATGATAATAGCGGATGTCTGTTTATCGAGGCAACCTCTTCTGACTTGGTATACTGGTTAGCCGCAGTATAATCACTTGAATGGGTTTCGTTGCAGAGAGTCTGTGTGACCTGAGAAATCAAAAGGCCGCGAAGGATTTCTGCCCCACTTGAAATACGGCGGTAAGCACGACTGCTGTCTTCTGCCATTGACATTTATCCACAAGCATCTTAATCCAGCCATACCAACCCAAGCAACCCAACTTCCTCATCCCTGACCGTCATGTCCACCATAAAAAACGTCGCCATCCTAGGCGTAAGACCTTCTCCCATTCCAACTCTTCAAAGCCCACATACTAACCCGCGCCCAAAACCCAGGCATCAGGCAACTTCGGCACCCCCATAACAACCTCCCTCCTCGCCGCCACCTTCAACCTCACAATAATCACCCGCTCTACCTCTACAACAACCCACCCACCCAACATCCCTATAATCCGTATTCCCTACAATCTCAAAACCTTGACTCAAGCTTTCAGCATTCAAGATGCTGTAATCTGCGTCGTGGGGCCCGGTGGTATACCCCTGCAAAAAATGTTTGTCGATGCGGCTGTGGCGGCAAAAGTCCACAGATTCGTGATTGATGACTTTGGGTGGGGGTTGACGACAAAGGGGTTGACAGAGTTTGAGGAGATACACAAGCAGAGGAGGGAAGGCTGGGATTATGCTGCGGAAAAGGCGAGGGAATATTCTTGGTTTACGTGGACGGGATTGAGTACTGGAAATCCCATCGACTGGGTAGGTGTCCTCGAGCAACGGAGATGATGCATGGATGCTGACATGCGGAACGAAATAGGCGATGAAGAAATTTCCAATGATGGGCTACGACGTGCAGGCACAAAAAGCAATCATCTACGACGAAGGAACACAAAGATTTACCGGCACCACTCTGGAAGGCATCGGACAAGCAGTGGTGGGAACACTTCAAAATCCCTCTGCCACAGTAAACCGCTTTCTCGCCGTTCAGAGCATCAACACTTGTCAGAACGAATTACTGGAAGCGTTTGAGAAGGTCACAGAAAAGAAGTGGGAGGTCTCCAGACAAACAAGCGAGGACTTGATCGCCAGTGGAAAAGAGGACTTTGCAGCGGGGAACGGGATTTGGAGATTGAAACTGGCGGTGGCCACATTGTATGATGTTGGACAAGGAAGAGGAATGGTAGCGCCCTCGAGAAAAGAGTCAGACGCCGGATTATTGGGCGTAAGGGCCGAGAGTGCCGAGGAGATAGTCGCTAAGCTGCTGCGATGATTGAAGCATGCCCTGCTCAATGCTCAAAAGTGCTGCACACCATAAAGTCCCAGACGATGAGGCTTGATCATGACGTCCATGCAAGCTCTCAACTCAACATCATGGCTCTTGTCAAACCAAGGATGATCCCCCTCTTTTCTGTACTTGCACCCCTTGTCCGTCAGAAACTGCTCGCAGATGGCAGCGACGTCGTGGTGGCCATCGCAGTATCCTTGGTTAGTACGGAAAGCGCAGAGAACCTGGAAGATCGTCAGATATGCGAACGCAGATAAAGTGACGGCAATTGGATGCATACAGAGCAGACGCGCTTGAGTGTGCACTTTGAGCCGTGAGGGCATGGCTTGGAGTTGAGGCTGAAGGGGCAGTAGGCGCTGAGGTATTGTAGCTCGGGCAGACGCTTGTGGTCGAGATTGTCGAGGGGGTCTTTGATAGGTGGTTCTTGGACGGGCGCCATGATGTGTGGTTGTGTTTGATTGTTTATGGTTGTCTTTGTTTGTTCAAGGAGAAGGGAAGTAGGCAGAAAAGAGGATGAGTTGATGATCGACTCGACGATGTGAAAAGGAGAATAGTGAAGATGGTAGACGGAAGTGAGGTAATGTTCTTCGATTCGTGTATATTGTTCAAGTCAAGATTGAGAACCAAACCGCGAAAGTCTTCAAAAACTGGACGGTATACTAAGAGAAGTGACAGTAAGCTCTCCAAAACGACAGCTCCGGTTGAATACAAGCGTGTCTGCCAACAATGAAAGGCCCCCCGAGTATCGTCAAAGGAGGGAAAGGTGAGGGACAAATCTCAGCGAACAGAAAAGCTCATTGTGTCTCGCGTTGTGGCAGCGCGACAGCATCAAGAGAACCACATGAGATCGGTGGGAGAGACTCCATCACCTTCCGCGACATTTCAGGTCTCCGCCATGTCGGTGCTCTCATGAACTTCGCGTTCCTCAACTCCGGCTACGGGCACGGTCTCTTCGTGCTCACTGAGGATTTCTTCGACATCGGACGCCATCCAAGAGCTTTCGGCATCATTGCTGAGCTCGTTGACAGAACTGACACTGCGATCGATATGGTCATTCTCAACGCCATAGAAGCCGAGCTCGTGAGAAACACGCATGGCGCCCATGAACAGGCGGACCTTGTGGTCGTGATTGCGTGCACACGCCTTCTTCTTGTTGTCGTTGACAAGCCTTCTAGTCGTTGAGCAGCGGGTGCCCTGGAAAACCGAGTCGCATGTAGGAGCGACTTTGTGCGAGAATCTGCAAGAGGCTGGACGCTTGCACTTCACATCCTGAACGCATATCAGTCAATGTGTATAGCGGATGGAGGTAGCTGAACACACCCAGCAAATATGCTCCAGCTGGCATCTATCACCGTGGGGACACTTGCGAAAGACCAAGGTGAATGGACAAAATGCGCTCAGACGCTGTAGCTTGTTCTGGTCGTCCTTGCACAGCCTGTAGAACGTGTCGGTGCATAGTACAGCACCAGGCTCGGAAGACGATTTGGAAGTCTGACGGTGTTGAGGTCCACTCTTGATGCTGGAAACGGATTGGACTGGTGAAGCAGCAGTGGCCAGAACGAGGGAAGTCTGCTGGCTTGCATGAATACGGCGCATCAGCTCGATAGAGTGGTTGATATTCTCCTGCGTCACGGTATCGCAGATAGCTCGGATCTGAGCATTGGGAAAAGAAGTGTCGCGAGCCAGAGCCATGAGACAAAACAGCATCTCTCGCGTGATTGGGCTCGACGCAACAGAAGGCTCGGTGATTCCAGGCATGATGGGCGATACGAAAAGATGCAGGCGGTTGTCCCGTCCACGATACAAGAGCACAAACAAGATGAACAGCGTTCAAATCCAGAGCAGTTGTCCTCGAGTTGGATTGCTCGATACACACAGGTTGTGAATGGACTCGCTCTGGAAAGGAAAAACAAATGAAGCGTGCCAGAAAAGAGGAATCGAAAAGGAAGGAGAAGAGCACAACACCTACGGACTGAGGCAGCAGCTGCGACCTGTCGCGTCTTTGAATTGCATATGCATACCAACGCACTAAATCTGAAACTCGGTAACACAAGACCTCGTTACTGGAAAGAATTCTGACTACATTGAACAAGATTTTTGGAAGGACCCCAAAGATCTCATCAGCGCAACATGAAATTCTCTATCAACGCACATGTTGTTGGGCGAGGTCAGAGGTTCAAAAGGGCAAAGTTGATGATCAAAGTGCTCGGCATCATGTAAACGTCATGACCATCGGGGTAGTACAAGAGCTCTGAAACGTACCTGCAGGCCTCACCTCTGACAATCTACAATCGACTCTTCTCCCAATTCTTCAAGTTATCAATTCACATATCACCAAAATGTCAATCATGAGAAGCTCCATCGTGCGCAGCAGCCGCATCAGTATTTCGCGACCTCTGCGTCCCATGACCTGTAAGTCCTCGATGAGCTCTGGCAGCGCAAGACTCAATCATTGACACTTTGCAAGTCATGCGCAGCTATGCCAACAAGAAGAACATGGACTCGACAGCAGGACAGGCCAGCCCAGGCACAGCATCCAACGTCGGCAACCCCGTCAGCTCCAGCCCCGAGTCCAAAGGTGTCAACCAGTCTCGAGCGACCGATGCCCGTACAGGCTCGCCCGATACAGCCAGTGTTCAGACGCCCGTTAGTGACCCAAAAGGATCGGCTACTCAAGGAAGAGGAGGAGATAGCAGTATGCAGGAGGCGTTCAAGCAGGACCCCAATGCCCCTGCCAGCGAGAAGAAGAAGAATGTCGAGAAGATGGGTCAGAAACCACTTGACCCTGCTGACAAGTAGGAAGAGACTCTAATGATGATTGTCATGCCTGTATATTAGTATCCCGGTAGCAACTTGGAAGTGCTGCAGGAACATGCACTCAAACAAGACCTGACAAAACCAAGCTTCCTTGGTTCACAAAACTGCCCAAGATGTCAATGAGTTCTGGCAAGAGCACGATCGCGCAGTACCTCAACCTCGTGACAACGTTGTGATGGAGCAATGAGATGAGCACTTTTTGATGATGGTTCTGCCCTGACAGACGAGCTGTCAAACCCATCGGAGAAACCAAGTCGGGGACAAATGCGGAGAGGCGGCGCCAAGGCAACCACCAAGCGCCACTTTGCGACGCGTGCGTCAGGCCCAGCATCATCACCAACGGCGAGCGTCCAGTGACACAACCAGCTCTCGACGTCTGAGTTAGCTGCCTGTTCTGCTTCTTCTCCACCACAAACACAATACACACTCTACAACACCAAGATGAAGTTCCTCAGCATTTTCAGCGTCGCTCTCCTGTCTGCCGGCGCATCGGCGCGCAGCCTGAGCTTCATGGGCAGCGACTCGCAGCACGCCCTCGAGGAAGAGTTCCCCGTGCCTGGCGACAATCCGCTGCTCTTCTGCGCCGCCCCCACCGACAACATCCTCAACATTGACAAGGTCGACTTGTCGCCCAACCCTCCCTCTGCGTAAGATTGGCTCGTTCGCCTTGTATCGCAATACCTGAAGCTTATCGTGTATGTGCAGTGGCGTCACTCTGTCCATCAAGGCTTCCGGAGTCTTGTCGCAGGATGTCGAGGAGGGCGCAAAGGTGCATCTGCAAGTCAAGTATGGCTTGATCCGCATCATCAACCAGGAAGCCGACTTGTGCGAGAACCTCAAGAATGTCGATCTCGAGTGTCCTCTGAAGAAGGGTCCCATGGAGTTGACCAAGGATGTCGATCTTCCCAAGGAGATTCCTCCGGTAAGTGCGCTTTCACTGCATGGACAAGCATTTGCTGACACGCTGTTACAGGGCAAGTACACTGTCCTCGCCGACGTCTACACCAAGGACAACGAGAAGATTACTTGCTTGACCGCTACCGTCATCTTCAGAAGAGGTGGTGCCTTTGAGGTTGTCGCTTAGATGAGTGACTGAGAGGGAACGAGGTTGCATCATGTATCATGGAACGAAGAACGAGACAGTCAAGCGCATAAGCATTCGAGCATTGCAGTATAGTAATAATGTATGGGATCGGGGTATCGTTGAACTTGTGAAATGCACCATTTACTCTCCAAACAGCTTCTTGACGCGCTTCATTACGCTGTCCTTCTCTGGGTCGTAAGGGTGGTCCTTGGAAGGAATCTCGAGGAGAGAAGGGAAGGCTTGGGTGTATGAGTCGACACGGCTGCGGATCTTGTCGGCGATCTGTGAACGGGATGAGTACATTGTGCAGAAACAGGAGGACAAGAGCGAGGAGCGGCGTCGTACGTGCTGGTTGATGAGGAGAATGGCAATGTCCTTGCGCTCTTGGGTGAAGCTGTCAAAGGCCTCCTCGATGGTGTGTGTCTCGGTCTTGTGGTCGACGACGAGGTAGTTCTTTTGTGAGTCTGGGGGATCGGTAACGTGCTGTCCAGCGAGGTCAGAGGTCCGTCCAGGATAGTAGGAGGAAGGTCTTCATACCCCGACTCCGGCAAGCAAGACACCCGTCACCGAGTCCTGTGAGTTGATTGTCAGCAGGGGCCAAGAGCGTGGACGAGGCCATGACTACCTCGTCGCCAATAACAGCAAGGAACTGACGGTCCTTGTATGCGGATTGTGGAAGAGCCATGATGTGTTGTTTCGCTCTCGTCGAGGAATGTTGCTGTCGCTCCTGCTGTATGCGGGACGAGTTGGCGGCTGAACCCCGGGCGTAGCGACGTCACTGTTTGCAAAGTGGTAGTCGCGAAACAAACACTTTCTTTCCTGCCGCGTCTGTCGAGCATGTGAGAGTCGGCCAGAGAGTGTCTGACTGCTGCAAGATGCCGCCCATCATCCGTCGAGCTCCCTTGTCCGAGCGCATCAAGGCCTACCTCAACCCCTACGACCTTCTTCTCTGGATCGCCGAAGAGCTGCACGAGAGCGCTCTGGATGAAGCTCTGCGCGACTGGGGAACGCCCATTGGCGTCACTGCGAACGTCGTCTTTGCATGCGCTAGGGTCGGTCTGAAGAAGAAGCCCAACGACGACATCTTTGGCGATTTTGAATCCAGCAGCGGCTGGTTCTACTGGTTTGTGAGTTGTTCCCTGCTCTCTACCTTCAACATTCCTGACTAACCGCCCTCTCTGCAGGTCTCGTTCATTGCACATTTCCTCGCATTTGCATCGCTGTTCAACGCCTTCTATACCTTCACCCGATCACGCAAGTACCGTCTCTTCGAGAGCTCCATCGAACAAGCCCCGTCAACGCCTTCTGCCCGCCGAGTGCGCGTCGACTCTTCTCCTTCAGCCTCACCACTCGCATACTTTTCGTCCATCATCTCTTCCAACAACGTCTTTTCGCGACGACACCCTGATCAGCACAACGACGTGTGGGAGGTCAGCGTCTGGGACCCCAAACCCTTCAACCTCGAACTCTTCGCTCTCTTCTCGCCTGGCCATGTCCTCGTCTACTGGCTGTTCCTGCCTACGAGCGCTGCCGATCCTCGTCCGTCGGTCACTTTCGTTACAACTGTCCTCCTCGCTACTCTTCTGAGCGTACAACTGCTCTTCTTCAAGAAGTTCTTTGTCCAACAAGCAAAAGACTCAACTCTGATCCATAAGGAAGTCATGAACGAATACGATACCAAGTTTGTGCATCCCAACATGAACCGTCCAGTACGCGACGTGGGCACTCAGACCAGAGACACGGCCACAAGCCCTGGCGGAGCAAGAATCAGGACAAGAGAGGTCGACGTCTACACGCCGCACACTGTCATCAACAAGGGATTCAAGGTCAACCCCAATCCGGCCTACGTCAACCATCTCACAGACGACCCCCGAGCCTTGTACGCCACTTCGCCGACTAAGAATCTGCCAAGAAGCGCGACGACGCCTCTACTTCAGCCCACCTTCGGAAGCTATAGCACAGTTTCATCGTTCAACACAAACACAATGTCGTCGTTTGGAGCAACGCACGAGCCGACAGACATCTTCAATACGCCGGGCAAGGCACGACCGGTGGCACGTGAGCGAGCAACGAGTCCGATGAAGAGAGGGGGAGATGGAGGAAGCTTGGGGGTGTACAGCCATGCAGCAAGTCCGCTGCGCAAGAGTGCGAGCCGGCAGTTGCTTCGGCCAGATGGCAGACCACAAGGAAGTCCGCTGAAGAGGACGGTCAACGAAGAAGGAGGCTTGACGGAGAGATTTGCGAGACTGAGCGATGCGAAGCGCCGGGATTCATCAAGGTATTAGCATTTCTGGGGCATTTGTTCATGGCGTTGCTGCGGGTCTTGCATTGCATGGAGATGGGTTTTGAGACGAAGGACTAGGAGCTGCGTATTGTCGCGAGCTTTCTGACAAAATTTGAATTATATCGAGTGTCTTCTTGGTTGTGGTGAATACTCGACAAAAAGCTGTGAAAGGGTGATGCGGCGAGCTCCAACAAAGTTTCCCCACGGCCTCGGCCAGCCATGACGACCTTTGAACATCAACAATCAACACAAGCCTCGACTCGTTCCAATGCCCTTGGGATAACAGCCACAATGGAGTCACCACGCTCAGTAAAGCGCAGAAAGCTCGAGACGATACCAGAAAGCCCACAGCGCACAACCAACACGACACCAAGACCGCCGCCCGCAGCAAACAAGACACCCCGACGAGACGACCACGATGCCCGCGATACCATCCGCGTCGCCAGTGTGGCCACGCCCTCGTCGCTGAACCTCACACCCTCAAAGCCCACGCCGCGGCCAGCACCGACATCTGCCACCAAGAGCAACAGCAAGATCGGGGGCTTGATGGCACGGCTGAATGCAAAGATTGCAGAGAACCAGTCGCCGCAAAAATCTCCCGTCAAGAATGGGAATGGGACTCCTGTGGTTGTGCGAGCAGAACTGCAAGAGGTGGACAAGGGGGCCAAAGTCAAGACGTTGTCGCAAAAGCTGAGGGAGACGTTTGAGCAGGAGCAGTTGGAGAGGGCGGCCAAGCGGAAACCGAAACGCACGTTGGAAGATCAGACGAGGGAGATTCAAGAGACGAGCAAGAGGGAAGATGGTGGTGGTGACAAGGAAAGCGAGGTCATCAAAGTGCAACCTCGTCCCACACAAGAGAAGAGGAAACCCGGCAGACCGCGAAAATACCCCGTTGTGCAAGTCGACACGGCCGACGAGAATGACGGCTCTGTGAGTCCTTCCAAGCTCGCCTCGGCCAGGAAACCTCAGACGAGAGACATGAGTCCTATGCTGCTGCATGGAAATGGGACACGGCAACCTCTCTTCACGCCTCGCAAAGGGGCACTCTCCACTCCCTTGAAACAGCCTCGCCCACAAGCAATGATAGACTTGGACATTGCACCCGCACAAACAAACGCATCCGCCAACCTCTGCATCTCAGCCAGTGACCTCCAAGTCATCCAGACCGCCGTCCTCGACCAATTGCAAGAACGAACACACACACCCTTCACGAACCTCTCCTCTGAATACGAAAAGCTCGTCCACGTCATCAACCAAACCATCGTCGCCGGAGAAAGCAACAGCACCCTCGTCATCGGCGCCAGAGGAACCGGCAAATCCGCAATCGTCGACACAATCCTCGACGACCAAGCCCGCCAGAACCCAGACCTATTTCACGCCGTCAGACTCAACGGCTTCATCCACACCGACGACAAGATAGCCCTGCGCGACATCTGGCGCCAACTCGGCAGGGAAATGTCGCTGGACGACGACGACATGGCGAAGAATGCAGCAGACACATTGACCACGCTGCTCGCCCTGCTCTCGCATCCAGAAGAGCTGGGCAGACCCGCCGATCAAGTCACCAAGAGCGTCATTTTCGTGCTGGACGAATTCGATCTCTTCACCACGCATCCACGTCAAACTCTGCTCTACAATCTATTTGACATAGCCCAGAGCCGCAAAGCCCCCATCGCCGTCATTGGCACAACCACGCGCTTTGACGTCGCCGAGCAACTGGAGAAGCGAGTCAAGAGCCGCTTTTCTCACCGTCATGTACATTTGTCTTCTGCCGCAAACCTATCCATCTACAGAGAAATGTGCCAAAACGCATTACTGCCGTTTGCGGCTGCAGAGCAACTCTCAGAAGACGCTCACGCAACTTGGAAGAAGATCATCAACGATCTCTTCAGCATTGAGCACTTCAACACCCATCTGCGCAGTTTATACTACACGACTAAAAGCATCCGCTGTTTCCACACCAGCATGCTGTTGTCCGTTTCCACCCTCCCTGTTTCCCCCTCTTCTACCCCCATCACCGCAGAATCTCTCCTCGAGCATCTGGGCAATAATCCCCAACTCACCGCCCTCGCACCCCCAGACTCCAAACTCTCTGCCTTGCACTCCCTCTCCTCCCTCCAACTCTCCCTCCTCATCGCAGCAGCCCGCCTCACCATCATCCACGCCGCCGAGACCGTCACTTTTGCCTTGGCTCACGCTGAATACGTCTCCCTGGCTTCTCGCGCCAAGATCGCTGCGTCGGCGGCTGGAAACCTGGTCAGTGGTGTGGGAAGGGTGTGGAGTAAAGATGTTGCTCGCGGCGCTTGGGAAGGTTTGGAGAGGAAGAAGTTGGTGCTTGCGGAGGGCAAGGTGGGGGCGTATAGGGTTGATGTTGGACTTGAAGAGATTGGGGATACAAGGGGGTTGGAACTGGGGGTCGCGATGGGCAAGTGGTGTAAGGAGATTTGATGAGCGTGGTGTAAAGAGATTTGATGAGCGATTGGTTGCATGATGTACTGGGTCGAAAGAATCGGGTTCTGGAAATACGCAATCGAATTACGACAAGTTCTTCTCGACCCTACACTCGTGTGCAAGGATGTTTACCTTTTCCTTTTCGCTCCTGCTGTGGTTTTTTGCATGGTGTTGCTCTAGGCACAGCATTCCTACAGAGTCCTGAGAATAGAAACGTTGGCACACACTGTTTCGAGGCAGACAAGTTGCAATAGACAATTCACGGCACACGATGACATAGTACAAGATGATAGAGTATTAAGAAAGTTACATTCAATTCGTGAGCTAGCATTTTACTTGCAATGGCGCTGTATCATAATCTAAAGACGAGCCTGGAGCTTCTGCTCCTTGGGAATGTCGAAACGGTCCAACTCCATAACCTTGACCCAAGCGGCGACAAAGTCCTTGACAAATCTGTCCTGGCCGCTCGACGAGGCGTACACCTCGGCAATGGCACGAAGCTCGGGGTGCGAACCAAAGACGAGATCGTGACGGGTGGCCTGCCACTTCTTCTCGCCAGTCTTGCGGTCTTGACCAAAGTAGATCTCGTCCTTGCCCTGCTGCCACTCGGTCTGAGTGTCGAGGAGGTTGACGAAAAAGTCGTTGGTAAGCTGGCCAGGGCGCTTGGTCAGGATACCGTGTGACGAACCGTCGTAGTTTGCATTGAGTGCGCGGAGACCACCGATGAGAACAGTCATCTGAGGAGCGGAAAGAGTCAACAGGTGAGCCTTGTCAACCAGGAACTGCTCAGTGCGGACGCGCTGGGTACCCTTGCCGTAGTTACGGAAACCATCAACAACGGGCTCGAGGTGCTCGAAAGACTTGACGTCGGTCTGCTCCTCGGTGGCATCGACACGGCCAGGAGTGAAGGGGACGGAGATACCAGCAGCCTTCTCAACAGCGGCACTTCCACCAAGAACGATGAGATCGGCAAGCGAGACCTTCTTACCGCCCTTGGCAGAGCTGTTGAAGTTTTGCTGGACCTTCTCGAGGGCGGCGAGAGTGGATTGGAGCTGAGCAGGGTTGTTGGCCTTCCAGTCCTTCTGGGGAGCAAGACGAATGCGGGCACCGTTGGCACCACCACGCTTGTCGCCACCACGGAAGGTGGAGGCGGAAGCCCAGGCGGTGGTAATGAGCTGAGTAGGATCAACAGCCGAGAGCAACTCCTTCTTGAGGGCGGAGATGTCCGAGTCGTCGATGACGGGGTGGTCGAGGTCGGGCAGGGGGTCCTCCCAGATGAAGACCTCCTTGGGAATCTCGGGACCGACCCAGCGGGAACGAGGACCCATGTCACGGTGCAACAGCTTGAACCAAGCCTTGGTGAAGGCGTCGGCGAGCTGGTCGGGGTTCTCTGCGAAACGGCGGGAGATCTTCTCGTAGGCAGGGTCGAAGCGGAGGGCAAGATCCGAAGTCAACATGCGAGGCTTGTGCTTGACGTTCGGGTCGTATGCATCGGGGATGATGGCCTCGGAGTCCTTGGCTACCCACTGGTGGGCGCCGGCAGGAGACTGCTCCTTCTCCCACTCGTACTTGAACATGTACTCGAGGTAGTGGTTGCTCCACTTGACAGGAGTCTTGGTCCAGATGACCTCGAGACCGGATGTGATGGTGTCGGGACCCTTGCCAGACTTGTACTTGTTGTTCCAGCCAAAGCCCTGCTCTTCAATGGTTGCGCCCATAGGCTCGTCGCTGACGTTCTCGGTGGGGCCGGCACCGTGTGTCTTTCCGAAAGCGTGGCCACCGGCGATGAGGGCGACAGTCTCTTCGTCGTTCATGGCCATGCGGCCGAAAGTGGTGCGGATGTCGCGGGCAGAGGCAACGGGGTCGGGGATGCCGTCGGGACCCTCGGGGTTGACGTAGATCAGACCCATGTGTGCTGCGGCGAGGGGCTCCTCGAGCTCGCGAGAGTGAATGTCGGTGTGCTCCTTCTTGGACTCGTCGCCATCGATGACACCGGGCTTGTCGGGACCGGGCTGACCGTTGGAGTAACGGACATCGTTACCGAGCCATGTCGACTCGCCACCCCAGTAGACCGACTCGTCAGCCTCGAATGTGTCGGCACGACCACCACCGAAGCCGACAGTGGGAAGACCCATCGACTCAATGGCAACGTTACCAGTGAGGAGGAACAAGTCAGCCCACGAGATCTTGTCACCATACTTTTGCTTGATGGGCCACAACAGGCGGCGAGCCTTGTCGAGGGAAGCGTTGTCGGGCCATGAGTTGAGAGGAGCGAATCTCTGTTGACCATCACCACCGCCACCACGACCGTCAAAGACGCGGTAGGTACCAGCCGAGTGCCATGCCATGCGGACAAAGAGACCACCGTAGTGACCAAAGTCTGCGGGCCACCAGTCCTGAGAGTCGGTCATCAGGGCTGTGAGGTCCTTCTTGAGGCCATCGTAGTCAAGGCTCTTGAATGCCTCGGCATAGTTGAACTGGCTGTTGTAAGGGTTCGAGACGCCTGTGTGTTGGCGAAGGATGTTGAGCTTCAAGTCATTGGGCCACCAATCCTTGTTTCTAGTGCCACCGCCGCCAGTGTTGACGAGCTTGTGGTTGGCCTTCATAGGACATCCGCTGGGAGGAGGAGACATGATGTCGAATGTGTGAGGAGAATGGAGAAATGGGAAAAGGAATATCTAGGATAAGAGAGGGAAGACAAAAGAGCAGGAGCGGCCCTTGTATATGCCTCCTCGATCATGGCCCGGCGCCGACTCGGGGGAGCTACAGCTGACCCCGCCCTCCTGCCCGAATCGGATCATGCTGAATGGAACTCCCCGCCCTCGGTTTAGACTTTGGCAATGTTTACTAACGGCAACCATCCACCGACGGCTTTTTCCATCATTGCTGACCATGGCGTGCATTTGGTCCTCGAAGATGCAATTGTCGCTCAGTCTATATCGCTTTTCGGTCTCTGTTCATTAAAGACAACTCTTCAGCTTGGTCGCCCTCCATCAAATCCACTCTCCGTGCCGCAAAGACTTACTGAACGCGGAAGTCATAAGTCGACGTCCAGAGAACGCTGCGGAGACGGCAGATCCACTCCCGCATCCCACGCCTGCACGCCGGCCTCGGCCAACCACCGTTGACGGATTTGTCTGGCCATGCCCTCGGTTGCGCGATCAACCAGGTGAGCGACCTGCCTTGATCCACGGCTTCCTCCGTCGTGCTATGATATCAAAGCCCGATAAAGCTTGCGACTGACGGAACTTTTGGCGCGATGGGGAGAAGCTCCCATCTTCGGCGGCATCTGCCGTCTGTCGCTTGCTGACCGCAACCACGTGTGTTTACACTTCGGGACAAGGGACGCGAGAAACGACCCTGATGGAAGACCACCGAAGTTGTCGACCGGAAAGTGGAGGAACGTCCAAGGAATCGTCTTCATCTCCATGGTCGATTCCTGTCTGGTCGCAACCCTTCCATACCAAGCTCAACCTGATCACCGAGTCATCTTCAAATTACGAATCGAGCATCAGAGCCTTCGTCTCTCAGCATCTCGATACTCGTTCTCCTATCATCACACGCCTCTCGTACAAGACTTCAAGAGTAAGAGCAACAATAGCTTAGAGATACTTGGCGGTCATCGTTTCCACATTTCAGAAATTCGCTGCGCAAGAGAAAGGTGGTCTCGAAGAGCAAAGGCGGGCCATACAGGTTCGGTGAGAAGAATGGAGCTGTGCAACGCACGGTATATATATATGCGTGATGGCAGCGCTTTCGTAGGATCGACGGTACTTTCAATATACTCCATGAAGAAGTCGTAGTATACGTAGTCGGTGTCTGCAACCAGCTGGTCCACATTGACTTATTGGTCGTCCTGGTAGTCAAAAACAATTCGCGAGCAGGGTGCTGCCCGCCACAGTCATGCGGAAGATCTTCGGGTATACAAGCTTCCGTGGTGAACAAGCTTTACCCAGACGATTATACAGATCAGACTTGCAGCTTGATGGTGGAAGTGATCTGTGTCAGCTATGTACTTCTCGGCTCCGGCGACGTCAGTCACGAGCGCTTCACACGTAGCATGACGAGTCTGAGAAGTTGACCTCAATACTTGGAGACCAAGGCTTCTTCTCTAATCCCTTTATTGATAGCTTTGGCGAATTCACTCCTCAGCATCAATCCATCCCTCAAGCGATCTCGAAGGCTCTTCGGAATCTCAAGCTGTATTCCCTCTTTTCGCTTGCTTCGATTGCAAATGTTGGAGGCCGCTGTTCCAGCCAGTGTCTCTCCCGGCTGACGAACCACAGCTCCAAACCCACATTTTACCAGCTCAGCCATTGTCTTCTTGCAACGTTGAACATCCAAGCCACCAATCCAGACACGATGAGGGTCATCTCCGTCTCTTCTCCCATGTATCGCGACAGCTGTCTCGGCCTGCTCGACGAGTTGCAACGCTCGGGGTTCATCGAAGAGATGCGATGACAGGTGGAGCTCGCGATGGCCATGAGTGTTGCGCAAGCCCTGGAAGTCGTAGAGTGAGAGGTCGTCACCTGCAACCGCGGCTGCTATCTGAGATGTTCCTGGCTCGATATCTCCTCCATGTGGTGCGATTATTACAATGGCAGAGCCACGGTCTTTGACAAGTATGTTGTAGTCGGTCCCTTCGATTTTCGCGCTGGCAATCTCTTGGAAGGATTTACGTCGCGGTCGAGTTGGGTCTGTCATTGTGGCTCTCACGATTAATTTTCGCAGGCGGTGTCGCATGTAGAGCCACTGGTAAACACGAGTGTGCTATGCCTCATCCGGCCTGCGACGCTAAACAAGCGTAAAGTCGTAAGATGCTACAAGCGTGCGTGTAGTGCTGAACATGGCATGGTAGAGCGCTTTGAGGGTCGAATGTTGTGGTTGTTGAGTCCGAGCCCTCTGATATCCCCACTTTATCGGATTACCCGAGGCAATTACGTCAAGCATGGATATGCGATCGCAAGACACAGAACACCAGACACGATGCTCGACTTCATCTCAAGCCTGGGTCTGGTCAGATGAAGCAGTTGAGAACGCGAAAAGAGGTGTTCTGTCGCAGAAGTATGACACTTACTTTTGAGACTGGTGACGTTTTGATTCCCTGACGATCCCCACGTTTCGACATGCGACTTCCAAAACCTCGAGACATGCCTGATTCTCCAAAACAATCCGTGGTCAAATGAAAGCATTCAGAATGGCGAAAACACTTCTCGAACACCCTCAATTGGGCCCTCTGCAGGGTGTTGCTGTGACCGACATGTTCAATCAATTTCGCTCGATTCCTTACGGATCCATCACGCAGCGATTCGCCAGGTCTTCATTGTTGCCAGACGTACCGAGAAGAAAGCAACCCACCACAAAGCCCGTACCGAAAGAAACATACGATGTCACAAAGCAAGGACCTCAAAGCATACAACCGCTGCAATCTGCGCACATGGATGCCAAGTCGAATCAATTGCCCGATGATGTCGAAGAACAGGATCAAGCTGAGGATTGTTTGCGACTGACCATCACAATGCCGAATGATACTACACCAAATTCGAAATTGCCGGTCGTGGTATTCATTCATGGTGGCGCTTTCTTCCTTGGTTCTGGTGACAGAAAGTACTACAATCCTCTGACATTTTGTACCCAAGCATCGGAGATGGGAAAGCCACTCATCTTTGTTTCCGTCAACTATCGACTTGGAGCTCTCGGCTTTTTCCACTCTCCGAATGCAGAAGGCCTCATGCCATCCAACAACGGCTTACATGATCAGATCACCGCGTTTGACTGGATACGTCGCAATATCGACGGCTTCGGAGGCGACAGAGACAACATTACTGCCATTGGGCAATCAGCCGGTGGTGAAAGCTTGAGTTTGCACAACATGAGTGGAAGGCGGACTATCCTATACAAGCGCTCCATCATGTTCTCTGGCACGCCGTTGACCATGCCCGACAAGACGCACTCGGAGCATCAAAACAACTTTCTCCAGCAAGCAAAGGAATTGGACATTGATATCGAGAACCTCAGCAGCATGCAAATTGCCGAGCAGATGATCAAGTGCGACATTTCCAAGATCAGAGACCTTGGCTTCGTGGGCTCTCCTTGCGTCGACACCGACATCATCCCGCACAGAGACCATGCAAACCAACGTGACATCTCTGCTGGCAAAGTTTCCCAAGTTCCCTGGCTGGAATCGCAGATTATCAGTTCCTGCACTTACGACGGCAGCATCTCGAACATCATGATGCGAGGCGACGAGTCGCGCAAAGACCATGCGACGAGCTTCATCAAGATTGCCAAAGAAGTCCTCAACGACCCTGAAAAACTCTTGCAAATCTACGACATCCAAGATACTACGCCCGACGAGGAAGCTCTGCAAAAGATTTGCCAATTCGAATCTGATATCGGCTTCTTCTCTGCTGCACTGGCTGTTGCGAAAGGTACGGCCAACAAGACAACCACTTACTTTCAACTCTTCGATCTTGGAAATCCGTTCCCCGGCCCGCTTGAGCAGAAAAAGTTTGCATCACATACTTGGGACATCGTGGCGTTGCTAGGAGCCTACGAGGACAGGCTGTCAGAAGACTATGTGGAGAAGATCAGAGAATGGAGAGCGAGGTATATCAGATACATCACGGATGGCGAAGCTCCTTGGTCACAGTTCATGAAGGGAAGCAAGGAAGCAATGTTTGTGGTGCCTACTCATGGTCCGGCTGAGGAGACAGAACTTGCGATCGCTCTGAAGGGAAGGCTTGGAAAGCTACTGGATCTGGCGAAAGAAGAGGGGAATGATGGGGCTGACACGTTGTGGGAAGGCGTCTGTCGACGCTGGCTCATGAAGGGAGAGTAAGGGACTGTCGTGTTTAAGAACAATGATGCCGTCGACATTTGGGAAAGATATGAGCAGCTATTGCTGGTACAGATGTTTCCGACTCAGTTCTTCCCACAGCATGACTCGCTATGCGCAAACGTCTTTGAGTTCCAGAGTGGACCATCACGTCATCGCGATCTGCAGTGATCGAACATCAACAGTCACAAGGAATTTCTCCATCTCTGTCAATATCACATCCGTTCACAATAACATCCAGGACAATATGCGGACTAATCACTTCCTAACACTGACGCTTCCTGCGCTGGCCGCAACCAGCCTTACGACGGCGCAAGCATTGCAATGTCCAAGCAACAACCACGGCCAAGCATCGCAGATGATCGCAAGCAACATTGCAAGAAGTCAAGGCGCAGCAGCAAGTTCTTCAGGCACTGGTCTGATTGAGCTAGGGATCTTTTATCAGGCTCTACGACAAGGTATCGCAGCGACCAACGACACGTCCAACAAGAGAGAATGGACAACATACTTGCACAACAGCACAGCGAGTGCAATTCCGCTCTTTACCAACGCCACTTCTGCTGCTCAGCTGCCTCTGGATCGCTTCTCCATAGGCACTGAGATGATTAGACAGTGGGAGGAGTCCGGAGATGTATCGCTTCTGTCTGCCATCAACACGCTACAGGACTCGCTTACCCTACAACCACGAAATGCCAATCAAGGACTATGGTACTATGCCAATCCCAAAAATCTCACTGCGTATCAAAATCTGTCGTACACTGATGGCATGCATTCGTACCCAACCTTCGCAATACTCAGTACGGGGAATGGCACTCAACAATCCGACATCTTTGGAGCTCCGGCGGTGCTGAAGCAACTCGAGATTCTCGAGGCCATCTGCAATGACGGCACGGGTCTTCTTGTGCACGGATACGATGCAGTAAAAGCGCATCACTGGGCAAATTCAGAGACTGGTGCCAGTCCTTCGGTTTGGGGTCGCTCGCTGGCTTGGTATACCCTGGGTGTAGTCGAAGCTCTGGACTCCCTAAAATCTATGCCTCAGCACTCGAACACATTAGAAGACAAGATCGCATACAACAATATGAGGATACTTTTCAACTCCCTCATCAGAGCCCAGATCATTGCTCTCGAGCGCGCCACAGCGATCGATGGCAACTATGGCGCCTGGCAAGTAATCGACCTTCCTGGCGCCACCATCAACAATGCCAAGAACTATATCGAGACAAGCGCAAGTCTGATGACCGCCTACTCGCTGCTGAAATCGGTTCGAATAGAACTTGTCACATCGCCAAGTCTTCGCAACAGAGCCATCAAAGCGGGTCTCGGGCTTTGGCAAACCATCTTCGATACACAAGTCACAAAAAATGGAAATGGAACACTGGATCTGGGAGGCACGAGTCCAATCGCTAGTTTGAGCGCGCAGGATGTAGATGCTGAGGTTTGTGCAATCTTTTATCGAGACAGGAAGTGACATACTGACAGATTTGTTGCAGTACTATTTCTCAAGACCGGCCGTGAACAACAGTCTGATCGCGACGAGTGCTTTCATTCTTGCTGGTCTGGAAGTCGAGCGATTATGCAGCTGAGACAGGAAACACGCGTTGACTGCTCAATGGCTTGCTACCATTTCCTTCAGCTTTGCACGCCACACTTTGCCTGACAACAGTCGAGGCACGGTTTCCACAAATACCACACCACCACGCAGCTGTTTGTGATCAGATACGCGCTGCTTGACGTAATCTTGGATATCATCTGCAGTTTTCTGACAGTCCTCGGCTCCAGGGCGAAGCGCAACAAAGGCGCGTGGGATTTCCGTATCTTGGACCACGACTCCCGCTACAGCTGCGTCGGCGACGGATGGATGCTCACTGAGAATTGCTTCCAGCTCAGCGGGTGCAACCTTGAGTCCGTTGTAGTTTATGATTGCCTGATGGACATCGGTCAGTCCGAGTTCGCATTATTAACTGGAAATGATGAACTCACCTTGGTGCGCCCTACGACGTATAGAAGATCACTGTTTTCTCCAAATTGCATCACATCGCCCGTGCGATACCAACCGTCTTGAGTGAAGCCAGCCGCATTCGCCTCGGGGTTGTTGTGGTAACCTTGCGTGATGACTGGACCTTTGAGCAATGCTTCTCCGGGCGCACCAACAGGAACATCTCGGTCATTCTCGTCGACCAGTCTGCAGTAATTCGTTAGCAGAGAATTGTCCAAGGATGTCTCGAAACATACCTCATCAACATGTTTGAGAGCAGCGCTCCTACGCTACCGGAAGTCTCCCTCATCGCAGGAGAAACATGCGTGACTGCACCCGTGGTTTCACTCGCTCCCCAAGTCTGGCTAAGCAGTGTCTTGTCCTCTCCATCACCTCCAAACTTTGCACAATGATAAACCTCCTTATCCAGTGGTGTAGCTCCTGAGTAAGCAATCCTCAAAGCCTTCAGCTGATCAGTAACCGCCGGATGTCTAGCCAGCCCCAAGTAAATCTTTGGCAGACTGAAGAATGTAGTGATGCGATACTGCACATTGTACTTTAGGAAAAGACCAAAGTCAAACGAAGGCATCCAGTACACGATTCCTCCATCGTAAAAGGCATTGACGAAATATCCTTGGACGCCGGAAACATGCGCTGTTGGAAGATGTGCTAGAGTGCGCAGTTCAAAAGGCTTTCCTGCTGTTGCCCAGTCTTGCCAGATGGGTCGATTGGTGTACGCAGGCAGAAATGCTTCAGCTACCATGTTTGAATGCGAGATCAGAACACCCTTGGGCAGACCCGTGGTTCCGGACGAGTAGAGCATGCAAATCTTGCTCTGTTCCAGTTCCTCTGAAGCGGTAATCGTTCTCCAAGCAAGCTCCTGCTCAAACACGCAACAAACACTTCCATCAATGCTTTCCAGCTTGATTTCTGGGGTTGAGGAAAGGACGAGCACGTTTCGTTTCGACAACCCGACGGTTTCTGCAGCGACTTCCGCAAGGGCTTTGACATCGGCACTGCAGACGAGTACTTTGGCCGCGCCGTCCTTGATCTGTCGCACCAGTTCGTCGACCGTGGCGCCTGGGCTTGCGGCCGAGTACACGCCCTCTGCAGCAATGACGCCGAAAAACACACATGCGAGTGCGTGTTGACCTGTAGATACCGTGGCCACTACGTCTTTTCCAGCGCCGTGTTGACCGATTCCATACTCGTGGCGCAAGAAGTAAGCAATCTGGCGAGTGAGGACTCGCGCTCTGGCCTTTGTGATAACCCGAGTGGGATCGCTGGCTTCTGCGTACAGAGGCGTGTCTTCTTTTGCCGCGCAATGTTTGGATTCTGTAAAGATAGGGTCAGTCCTTGATTGGTATAAACATGACGGGAATGACATTTTACCAAACAAAAAGGTCAAAAGGTCCACGCTGGGGATGTCGGTCACATTATCCTTGTTGTATATCATAATGGCGATTTTGCTCGAGTTGTTTGCTGTTCAACCAGAGTACAATTCAAGAGACTGGAAAATCTACTCAGTATATCGACAGCTACTTCACAGACCAAGCAATGTCTGTTCAACGAACGAGCTTCATCTCTTTTGCCGTGTTGTCGTTGCAATTACCTGCCACGAGCGGAATCTGTCTTGCATCTTCATCTACATAATATCCTTGTTCGGGTTTACCTCATACAAGCGCCATACTACGGTCCCTTTCTTCCAAATCTTTATATTGTGGTCAAAGCGATAGAGGTACATTGAGTCGTGTGTGCCGGAACCGACCGAACCAGGTATTTGCCCATTCATCGACAATAAGGGTTGTATATGACAGCAAACGTGGTTCAGTGGATCTGCAGTGGTGGCATTGCTGAAGCAGAGTGGCCAGTGAAGTCGGGGTAGGTATATAAAGTACTATAAACTCGGCCGAACTCAGGCGGCAGTTTTGTCATCCGGAGTTTTGCCATCCAATACCAGCCTCCCTTTGGCACGATTGGGCATTGACATATCTCGCTTCTTGAGTCGTTTAAAGATGCGAGTGAGGAAGATCTGTAGGAGTGTGAAACAAGCTGTCTCACAGATACACGAGGGACGAATTGACAGCTGGGATTGGCGAGACTCGGATGTGACTCCCCGTGCCGATACTCTGTTTGTTGGCATGTCTTCTTGGCTCAAGGAATGCTGTCATTTTATGCTTTGCAAAAGTAGAAGTGCTACACCAGTGGATAGGCTTGTGTCGGTCGTCACGATTGGCAAAGCCTAGAAGCAAATGTTTGGCTAGAAGTCAATTGCGTTCATAAAAGCAACATCAAAACAGATTGGGCAAACGCGATATTCAATAACATATGTGCAGAAATGAACAGAAGCTGTATATTCTTAATTACTGGTAGAAAGCAACAGCGCAAATTACCGGACTGTTGAACGATCAAACCACTTTCCAATCCTCCCCTCCAACTTAATAGGCAGCGGGGTCACTAGCAGCGGGAGCAGTAGCAGCAGAGATGATGACATCGGCAGCCTTCTCACTGACCATGTAGATGGGAAGAGCAATGTACATGCCAGGAATCTTGGGGAAGACGGAAGCATCAACAACACGCAGACCATCAACACCGCGAACACGGAACTCGCTGTCGAGCACGGCCATCGGGTCGTCGTCAGCACCAATGGGGGCAGTGCAAGAGGCGTGGTGACCCCAGGCTTCGTCCTTGATGAATTGCTTCAGGTCCTCCTCGGACGAAATGTCAGCTGGAGGCCAGACGCGGTCGAACTTGCCATCGAGAGGGATGAGGTCCTTGAAGGCCTTGATACCGTGCTGAACACCCTCGTAGACGGCTTGGAGATCCTTGTCACCACCAACGCCCTCGCCGAGAGAGTGGAAGACAATCTTGGGGGTATCGCGAGGGTTGGCCGAGGTCAAGTTGACAGTACCGGCGTTGTTGCGAGAGTGAGCCTTGAGAGTGAGCCAAGTCCAGATGCTGAGATCTTGAGTGGCGTGTGCAGAATAACCAGGGAAGTAACCGTTGAAGTAAGCAGGGACACCACCAAGGAAAAGATCGGGATCACTTTCAGAGACAGACGAGTGGTGGAGGAAACCGAAAGCGATACCGTTGGTAGTGTAGCCACCCTTGAGGGCTCCAACGTTGTTCTTCCAGTTGTCGTAGCAGGGGTCATCGCCCTCGAGGAAAGTGCACTTCTTGAGGAGATCGAATTCTGAGGGTGCCTTGCCGACGACACCAACCTCGTATCTGTCTTGCATGTTACCACCGACACCGGGAAGATCCTTGACGACTTCAATGCCGTGAGTGTGGAGCTCTTGGGCAGGTCCAACACCACTGAGCTTCAGGATTTGAGGAGTGTTGAAAGCACCACCAGAGACGATGACTTCGCGGCTGGCGTAAACGGTTCCAGAGATACCACCATCCTCGGTGCCAGCACGAGGATCGGCACGGTAGAGACTTTGGCCAAAGAGGTAGTCGACACCGGTTGCCTTGGGCTTGGTGCTGGAAGTATCAAAGTTGACCTTGGTGACGAGGGTGTTGAGAGCAATGTCGAGCTTGTACTTCTTGGAGCCGTCCTTGTTGGTGGCTCCAGCGACCTGGAGAACAAAGTCACGAGGAGAGCTACGAACGTAGTTTCCGTCCATAGACAGGGGGATCTGGTAGATGAGCTCATCGTTGTCGCGAGATGGGCTGGGGTTGTTGATGTCGAGAGTCAGGATCTGAGTGCAGCGATCAGTCTAAATTCAACATCATCAAAGCAGTAATGGCAAATACCTCAGCAAGACCAGTAACGGTGTGCAAAAGACCACCGATCAGACCTCTGCCCATGGCAGTGGCAGCAGCAGTCACAAGGGAAAGGACCTTCAAGTCCTCGGCGATCAGAAGGACAGGAGTAACACGGGTCTCCAACCAACCACTGAAGCCGTGACCGACAATGCTGCTGGGCAAGTAGCGGTTGCGCTCGAGCTTCTCGTAGTACTTGCGCATGTTGCTGGCCATCCAAGACTTGTCGCCGGTCATATCAGCGATGCTGTTCCAGTCATTGTCGGTAGCAGTGATGGTGACCAAAGCGTTGTGCTGGGCGCAACCACCGAGAGCACCAGTTCTGGGGTAAAGAATACCCTTTCTGACGGAACCTTCAGGAGGGTTCAAACCGGAGTAGTACTCGCCCGCAGGAGTGAGGTAGGTCATCTTGGAGTCTCGCTTAGCCTGCTCCTCATCGGCGTAGTGATCGACGAAGAAGTCCCATTGAATGGGATGGTATGTGCTGGCGTAGGGGTGGAGGGCTGGGACCTGAACTTGTCTGTCGGTGCCGTGATCCTCGCCTGCATCAATGAGCAAGACGCTGTAGCCGGCAAGAGCAAGACGAGCGGCAAGAGGAGAGCCACCAGGGCCGGATCCGACAACGATGTATTCGTAAGTGGAGTTGGCGTCTGGTCCTTTGGTAGGGAGGTTGTATCCATTGGGAGGATATTGGGGGTCGTTTGAGAGCAGCGGCCATGTCCACTCAAAACTACTGTTTGTCAGTACATGACTACATCATTGTTTGGGTGGTACTTACGCGTTTGCGCTTGCTGCACACACAGCGATAATGCTGAAAACCTTCATGATTGGAAATTAAGATATGATAGATAGATAAGCAAGGAAAGAAATGAGGAGCTCAACTGACAAGAAGAGTCTTGTACAGTACGATAAAGCGATGAAAGAACGGATACGAGGTACTCAGTGGGTAGGAAAAGATTGAATGACTGTGAATGACCCTCGTTGATGAGAAACAGAAACGGAATGCTAGAAAGGGACCTCAGACATGTTATAGACTTACCGAAGCACTCGATGCTTGATTCAAGTGGCGGCCCAAATTGAGGTCAGAAGGTGACCGGGCGAGACGGCACGCCTAGTCGGTCCATCTGTTTCTGAAGCGGCCAGAATTTGGATGATCATTATCGATTATAGGAGAAAGTGTATACACTCACAAACGCGAATTGATTAGAGCCAGGTACGCGAAGTAATCATCTGGTGTCGAGGGAGGAAAATTGATGATGGTGGTGAGGAGTTGAGTGGGCGTTCCCTGCTAGTTCCCGCTGACAGGCCGTCCATATTCGGCGCCGATCATCTACCGAATTCAACTTCGGGTCGAGATGAATTAATATGTAGCTCCGGCACTTTCATTCTTGATGCTTTGGTCATCACTGGAAGGGAGCAGGAACCACGTCTGTGTTAACTAGGTCAAAGCGGTGAGGCTCGCGCTCAGAGCGTCACTTTGTCAAGCTTCCATGACTCAAGCCTGTCAGAGCCCGTGCCTGGATGAAAGTCTTGTGTGGCACGTGTAGTGATGCTGTTAGTACCAATAACCACACGGCAGGGTGCGTTATAAAGTGCTTTGCGATGTTGGCGGAATAAATTGTCTTTTATTACTCAAAGCATGCTCCGGGCGGCAGTCCCAAACCTGGTTATGCTTATGACCATCCAGATATTCGTTCATGAGATTCAAACCAAGAACTTTCCTGTTGCGGCCTGGAAGTGGTATATCGCCATCTGAACATACACTAAAGTAGGCCGGTGTTAGAATAAGAAATTTTGAGTGGCTGGTGTACTCCGTTTGTATTTGACGGAGACCTCGAACGGCTGACGTATCTGGCAACCATTGAATGAAATGCTGTCGTTACTGATTAGTACAACGCTGAGCCGATGCAACTCTATTCTGTGCTGCACTTTCTGGGTTCCCCGGTGTGACCTAGTAGTGATAGGTTACTGTTCAACCAAACTTCAATTGACGATAATTCAGAAGTACAGCCACAAGGACAATCGCACTCTGATTGACAAAGGAAAGATAGTCTCGCAAGACTATTCAACTGGTTGCTCCAGTTCTTGATCGTTCGAGGGTTGTGCTCCATCCATGAGTGTACTGTATCATCCGCGAAAGTGATGATGGCCTTGTGTTCCAGAGAGAGTCTGATATCAGCTTTTGTTGCTGCCCATGTCTACCAGAGGGATGAAGTCCTCCTCATCTCCATGTTTCGGCACAGAGACCGGCTTCTCCTTGACCAGTGCACCGATTTTGCTCCCTCCCAGTGAGCTACCAGTAAACCCCGAGTTGTTCGAGGCCTGGTGGCCAGTTGGTCTGGAGTTGTGTCTGGAAGTCCCGAGTGAAGATGCGCCGAGAGATACGAAAAGAGCTCGAACTGAAGGTAGACATGCGCAAATGATGCCGACATGGATTTCGACGGTACTCCACCAAGCTGCATCATTGTAGTCCCCTGGGTGACGGTGTCAGCTAGTTCCGGCAATTGAGGGATTGAACCACTTACAAGTCACGTTCTGGGTATTTGCAAATACAATCAAAGAACGCAGTCGGACGACGCTGACGAAAGTGACACTGCGAGAGTAAACCGTCAGCTAGATCTCACCGAGGAAGTTCTTGAAGTGACTCACAAGATTCCAAGTGAAAACATGATCATGACCATAAGCTTCTTCTTCAAGCTGGTGTTGAGTGCGTAAAGTTCCTTCAGGGGAAGCACAAGGATGACAATGTCGATGACAATGTTAAAGATTGCACTCATCCATCCCTGAATGTTGATGTTGTTGCATGAGCCTGCATAGTTGTCGTCGATTTGCTTCCAGGAGTATGGTACCGGATTGCATTGGAATGTAGTGGCCAGAATGAAGGAGAGACCATATGCAACACAGATTCCCATAATGACGTAGACGGTCTGGCGGACACTCTTTTTGGGAAAGACACGGAGAAAGAAAGCAAGAATCGAAATCTTGGTTGCGGTGATTGAAGCAAAATAAAAGATTTCTCCGAGATAGTAGTACTGCGACATGTCAGTAAGGGTATTGCAGTGTTGATGATTGGGGTGCCTCACGAAAAGAACATGCTCAATGTTGGCCAAGGGAAGGGTCCACATATCTTTTCCAAGACCGTTTTTAGATACTACAGAGATCTTGTTAGCATATTTGCCTTCAACACATAAGCTGATGTTTCAACTCACGGAGAACAGAAAACACTGTCGGTGGTGTACCGAGAGCCACAGCGACGCAGATGGCATAATCATCCATGCCCATATGCCGTCCACTGGCTGGCAGTACAGAGCAGAGTCTCAGAACGAATATCACAAAGGCGATAGCACCGCCGATGACTCCGATAAGAAGTGGTTTCAGATGTTGGTCCCGTACCGGCGCACCGCACATTTTGGAAGAGACATTTTTCGTTGCTGAGATGGAAAAGTCAACAAATTGATCCAAGCTACATGATGCATCGATGTGGTAACTTACTCAACCCTTCGTACGTAGTGCACGTTTCCAAGACGCACATTGTCAACTTGGAATTCAGCGGGACATTGGTGCATAGACAATTGACATCAGTCATTGTACAGGCGGACTCGGGAATGAGTTTTGCGAGACAGGCGAGCTAGAGATGTGCTGTTAGATACCACATGTTTGTGGGGATTAGGGATCGAACTCACTGTACACTTTGGATACTGCTGCGCCAGCTCCAGAGCGGACTCGGCATCAGAAGCAGCGTACGTCGTCGTCATCAAAGCAGCCAGGACGGCCAATATTCCAAAGGATATCTTCATGTTGGCTGAGCTTTTGTCCTGTCCCCGGGTGGGAGCCGTGGTACAGGGCCACAAGAAAATGAGTGAACTGGTGACAGGACGAAAAGTCGGATGAGATTGGTCTAGAGAAAGGACAAGAACTTATTTCAACTTCATCCAAGCAGACACATGAGCGTGCAGGAGTCTAAATGTTCAGGATTGAACTCAAGGTCTGCGGTGTGGATTGATCCCCGCTCACAGAGTCAGGGCCGATGAGGTAGGTGGGTGGTTGCTTTAGTTCGTAATTGCATATTAAAGAAGGTCGACGGCCTGGGTCGTTATCAGGGAAGCACTTGTTGGGTTCTGTTGAGCACCTGAGAAAGCAGTCCAGCAGACCCGTATCAGGGCCAAGGATCTGTGCCGGCATGTACAAGACATTGTCGGATGTTGACACGGCCATTCTCTGCGCTAAAACTACCCCAGTCTTGGATCTTCAAGAATCCTTCACAATTCATGGTGAGCCTCCAGAAAATGGTGCTCGTTTTTTTTGTACTCCGAGTATCACCGATGTGTTGCCAGATTCCTCCTCTTTGACCGAATCATTGCGAGATTTGTTTCTACTGTGCTCAGCGAGCTGACAATCGAGTTTGCGCTGGGATGGTAGGTCCTCAGCTATCGTGGTCAACAACAGATCAACAAACAGTATCGCATTTGGCCTAGGTTGACCATGCTATACTTGGTGCCGGGTCGGGTAATCGGACCTGTTCGAGAAATCATGGTACATGACAGATGTCAGAGGTTCTGACAGGATTCCAATGTCGACAACTCGGACGCGATTGACCTCTAACGAGTCAGCGGAAGGGGTTCTCGAAAGCCATCACGTATGTGTTTGTCGCAAAAAGATTGACTGCGTGCCGTTGCACGAACGACGGGCGAGATTTGAGTGGGGAAGTCGCGCGCCCAGCACAATGTGCACCGTGCACTCTCTCACATCTTCGACATTAGCTGCGCCTTTCAAAGTGCTTGGGCTCAATCAATATAATCGCCCAGGTCAATCAGGGCCACCACCCACAGCTATGGTGGTGGTAAGGTATCTACGCGGCCATGTTGCGCACATGCTCAAGCTTTCGTCTGTCTGATTGGCAATTGCCTGCACTTTTCACGTGGCATTCCATTAAGAACTCAGAAGCGTCTTTTCCGACGCAGAGGCGCCATCATGGTCATACCGGTATCTGGGATCCTGGTTCAAAATCTGCTCTGTAATACCATGACCATTGAGTTCTGACGATCCCAATCATGGTGATTACTGGCGTGCTCGGGGGTCGCCCTTAGTCAATCTCTCAGACCGGCACCAATCCACGGTTCATCTTCTGGGAACAACAGTTGTAGGACGTCCCGTGCCGTGATCCAGAGTTGCGACGAACATCTCCTTGTCTAAATTCTGTTCAAGTCCTCAGACTCGTCCCCGAGTTGTTGGAACTGTTCTTCGACCGTCCTTCTTTACCCCACATCTGCAAGTCCATCTTGCGTGCCTTCTCCATGAAGGTGTCCATTCTTTCAATCGGGTCTTGTGCCCTGACGCTTCTTTCCTCCAGTCTTGTACACTCCTTTCCAACTGCTGAGAACTTTGCAAAGCTCGTCCGTCACAATGCGATTCACGATGCTGCTTCATCAGAAGGCTTGCACGAGAGCCTCCTACGCCTGAAGGAGAAGCGTCTTTTCTTTGACCCCATGACCACGCCGATTGACGGTAATTACTACATGGACATTTCATCATCACATTCCCGCTGATCAAGAGCAGTCACTGGCAGACACGCTTTCCAAGCACCAAACTTCGACAAGGGTGACCAAAGAGGCCCTTGTCCTGGACTGAATGCGCTTGCCAACCATGGCTATATATCTCGTGATGGTATCGTTGGAGTATGCTGATGAGATTTGGTCATTACATTTCTGATCACTGACCACTCACAACAGTTCTTCGAAGTCATAGCTGCAGTCAATACAGGTAGGAGCACACATCGAAGGCGCTCTTTGAACATGTCGCTGACAAGATGTAGTCTATGGTATGGGCATTGATCTGATTACCGTCCTTGCCGTCATGGGCACTGTAGGCGTCGGCGACCCCTTGTCTCTGAACCCTGGATTTTCTATTGGTGGCAAGAGCAAAAAGGCAAACAATATCCTCGGCAACCTCTTTGGATTACTCGGCACACCTAGAGGTCTAGATGGCTCTCACAACTGGATCGAATCCGACTCGTCAAACACGCGCGATGATCTCTATGTCACGGGCGATGCTTCCACCATGAACATGACGCTCTTTCTGGAAGCCTACAACTCCTCCGACGACTTTGTTCTTTCCATGGACGACATTGGCGCTCGTGCAGCCAAGCGATTCCAAGAGAGTATTTCGATCAACCCAAACTTCTACTATGGTCCTTACACTGGCATGATTGCCCGCAACTCTGGTTATGCCTTCACTGGCCGTATTCTGAGCAACCACACCAAGGAGAATCCCATGGGAGGCCACCTGAGTAAGTCGCTGCAGCATTTCCAGATACCTGAGGAGTCTACTAACAAACTCGCAGCAAAAGATGTCTTTGCCAGTTTCTACGCCGTCTACGAAGAAAACGGCAAACTCGTCTACCGCAAAGGCCACGAGCAAATCCCCGCAAACTGGTACAGACGCCCTATCGACTACGGTCTCGTCGAACTCAACCTCGATCTCGTAGCCTGGTTCCTCAAATACCCCGTCCTTGCCAGCATTGGCGGAAACCTCGGAAAGGTTGACAGCTTTGCTGGTGTGGACCTTGAAGACATCACTGGAGGTGTTCTGAATGCTGTGTCATTGCTGGAAGACAACAATCTTGTTTGCTTTGTTCTCGAGATTGTAAAGACGTTTTCGCCAAACTCGCTGTCTTCGCTGTTCAAGACTCTAGCGGCGCCGTTGAAGCTTGTGAATGATGCTATCTTGGACCCGTTGCTGAGTCTCAATTGCCCTGCCTTCAAGGATATGGCCATGGATGGGACTGATCTTCTCAGCGGTCTTCTCGGCAAGTACCCTGGCGCAGCCAAGAGTGGTGTTGCGTTCTAGATGGTCGGGGAAACTATGCTATCGCTGGCAAAGGCTAATCACCAATCATCATATGGCGCCATCGCTTCGTTGTTCATCGTTATCAGGAATATACATACAACATCTCGACAAGTAGATAATGTCCAAGAATTTGTAATAAGAATTGCACATCACATTGAGATCCTGCTGTATAACAAGACCAAGGATTGCATTATCATTCCACCGATATAGAGCACTCATCAATCCATCATTATAGTTCGGACCAGCAAAGAAACCACGAGTGAACGTATCAGCGACTTGCCAACGCAGAAGCTCTTCCGAAAACAAAAACGTTTACCAAGGCACAATCGATCCATCAAAGGCCAAGAACTTGCCCGAAGTCTCCTCTTTGGTTGCATTGTCAAGCTGATAGTTGTTAGTATGTGATCATCAAGAGTGTATAGACGGTACTCACAACTTTGACCATACCATCAATGCTAGTCTCCAAGTCAATGAAGAAATCAGAAGCATCAGTCATGCCCATACTCTCAATGACCTGCAAAGCACCAGGAGTCTTGACAGCTCTATTTCGCTCTCGTCAGCTGCACAGTCCAGAATAAAACAAGATCAAAACATACCCAGGATGCAGTGCAAAGATGGTCAATTCAGGATGTTCCTGATGTGCCCTCCTGACCAAGAAATTCGCCGCCGCCTTGGAAGCACCATAAATCCCCACCGGGAACGGCATATCGCCCGTGGCAGCAATAGACCCCGCCGCCGAAGACATGTACACAAAAACGCCCTTCTCAGCGTTCTGCAGCAAAGGCAAAGTCGCCTGGAACAAGCGCACCCAACCCATGGCATTCACATCGAGGATATCCAGTAATGCTTGGCCAGTAATGTGCGCGACTTGGGGTTTCGCGGGAGGGTCGTAGAAGCCAGAGTTTGCGATTACGAGGTCGAGGTGGGTGAGGCCTTGGTCTTTGATGCTGGTGATGGCGGAGAGGCAGTCGGTGTCGGAGCGTGCTTCCACCTTGACGATGATGAGGTTGGTGCCCGAGGCTCTGGGGATGTCGTGGAGGGCTTTGGCTTCGGCGCTCGAGGGGTTGCGGATGGTGGCTATGACTGTGGTGTCGGCGCGATTGAGGTAGGATTTTAGTAGACCGAGACCTAGGCCTTTGTTGGCGCCGGAGATGAAGACGGTGTAAGGCATATTTGGGATGTTCGAGGTGAGTGTCGGAAGATAGCTTTAGAGGAGCTGGATGACCGGGCGATGAATCGACTTCGTGTTACTCCGACCTTATGTTGACGCTTTTATATAACACCGCTGCAGACATGACCAAGCAGACGCGATCACATGTCAGACCAGAATCATGACCAAGCAAATGCAATGGCTTACACAATCATCGGACAACGTGTCAAGATGAAGTGCAGTGGTCGTAGGATCAGGAAGGTGCATGTCGATGGATGAAGTTCAATGTCCGACGGTAGCGGAGAGACGTCGCTCCGGCTGTACGACACGAGAGCAGGATCGACTTGACCATCTTATCATGACTGTACGCTCACTATTTGCAGCGTAGTCATGGACAGCATAAATAGATCAAACGATTATTTGTTGCTTTCGAGCATCGACTGCAATTGTACCAATGGCAGTAACTATAAAAGCGCTGCGACCTGCAAGTCATATCAAAGCTAACGGCCTATTGTCTCCAAGCAGCAACATCAACCTTCGTGTCCCACAGCTCTAAGGCTTCATCTCTAGTCATTGCTTCTCCAATGACAGGTGGCAATCGCCAGACGGTGATACCAAACCCGCTCATCTTCAGACTTGTTACCAAAGGACCCAACGTAATCCTTCTAACCACAAACCCACGTTTCGTCAAGTCTGCGATCGCTATCTCGGCAAATCGAGCAAGCACTTCATCACTCGTGCTGCCTAACGAGTTGAGTAGGATCACCACTTCGTTGTCTGTCTTGGAGGATGTGGAGAAGGCGTCGTTGAATGTGGATGAGGAGAAGGGGATGAATGCACGATCCGAGTCTGACATGTCGAGGAGTAGGTCGAGCATTTGGGTTGTGAGAGACTCTGGTGAAGGAACAGGATTGAGTTGTCGCAGGCCCGGCTCGCCGTGTGCGCCCATACCAAGCTCGATAGTTGCAGGTGGTAGAGTTTGCAAGTCGGTCAATGTTGCATTCGGCAGTGCGACGCTGGGCTCTATCAGTCTCGGTTTTGATACATGACAGTTCCTGGACTTACCGATCAAAGGCAACTCCTACAGTGCCGACGTTCGCAGCGACATACTCCATGACTTGTGTCACGCGTTCCAGACTCTCTCCTCGGCCAGCAAGTGCACAAGCACTCTTCAGAGCCATGAGATGACCACTCAGCCCTCTTCGACCAACTTTGCCGCCCTTCTTGCGACCCACTGCAACGTCGTCGCCCACAGGAACAAACTTGACCTTGTACCCGCTTGCCTGTGCTCTTGTGATTGCCAAACCAGCATTCAGAATGTCGCCAGTATAGTTGCCACACACGACCAATGTGCCTTTACTCTCGGAACCATCGGTCGGCTGACACATCCTGATGGCCTCATAGATCTGAGCTGCGGTTGGCGAGGCGAAAATGTTGCCGCTCACATAGGCTGAAAGGTAGTTTGGACCAACGAAGCCGCCAAACATTGGTTCGTGGCCGCCTCCGCTGAAGCCGATGGTCGTTACATGGTTGTTGCGAAACGTGCCCAGGTCGGAACGGTATAGGATTTTGTAGGGCGGATTGTAGGAAAGATTTGGATGGATGTGGGTCAGGCCTGCCAATGCTTCGTTGATGGCATCTGTTTCTCGTCAGATAGCTGCACGATGTGAAGGGGATTCGTTTCGTACCCTCTGGCTTGTTGATGAAGTGAAATGTCTCTTTGACAGCTGGTGTACTTTGTTGTGTTGCCGTCGCCATCGTGTAATTCCGGATTAGACAATTTCTAGAGCAGAGACTTGAGCAGTTGTGGTTTTGACGACTAGTCAACAGAAACAGATCGAGGTGATTTAGGGAAGCTGCGAGGCAAGCCACTCATGTAGAAAGCTCAACAGCTCGACACCACCACATCATGACCTCGGACTTGCCCAATCGATGCATCCCACCCCGAATCAGCCATAATTCGGTAGACAAATTGCAGCATCGCCGAGAAGAATGACGACAATCGGTCTGATCGCCGATAGTTCGGTGCGGGGTTGAGCCTTCGGATTACCCAAAAAGGCAAGTTTGTGGCTTGCTCCATCGCGGGGGACTCCTGCCGTTCTCATGGAGAAGCGCACTCGGAAGTGCCTGCTGTCGGGTGAGAATAGCTGCGAGAGAAACAAAAGTGAACTCCGTCCCATCCTTGCTCGGAGCATACATCTTCTCCTCTAATATTACCATTACGATATTCTCTTGCCGTCGCAGCATTCGACATCTTGGACGCGCTCTATACCATCCCCACAATCTACCCCACAAATCGACATGGCGGTTGTCGTTGAACAGACCATTCCTTTTGCAAGCGAACAGCTCGATACCGAGAACACGACGAGATGGAACGCTCTATATCCATTGATGCGACCTTCCATCAAATCAGTCAAGACCAAAGCAGGCCAAACCGTGCTGGTCGATCAGACACTTGCGAACGACAAATTCGTCAGAGTCGTCGTGGTCGGTAAGGCTGGCAACTTTTCGAGCAAATTGCTCTCAGAGAATCACATCACGGCTGTTGTCACGAACAGTGACACCGTCAGCGAGTGTTCGAGCAGAGATCTTGCGCAGGCGATCAACGAGGCTGGACACCGGCAACAAGCTGGCATAGTCATCCTGAGAGCGGGCAAGCAGAAGAGCTTGACCAGGGTCGAGGACGACGTGATAGAGCTTGGACTCGAGAGTGATTTGGAGCTAGACCATCTGATTCATCTCCTTGGTGCTGCCACAGACGAAACAAGGTACAGAAGCAGATGAGACAAGCTTCGAACACGTTGGCTGACATATCCCCAGATCTTCAATTGAGACCACTTACAAAATCCTAAAGACCTTCCTCAGTACCTCGACGACGGTGACTGCGACGTTCCAGACATCAAAGAAAGATGGCCGACCAGCGACTTCCCAGATTGAAGGAGATCCCAGTGGCTACGAAGAAGCAAGACATGCCATTGAACAGGCACTAGAACATGCCTTGCGACCTCATCTCGAGCAGAAGGACGACATCACTCATTCAGTGCATTACTCCGATGTGAATGGTTTGTCACGCTTGGAGAACTATATCCTTGGCTTAGAGATCGCGACTTATCTCAGTAAGCTTGATTTGACTTTGACCAAGTATGCATCTTCTGACCTTTAATAGGGAACGCAGGCTTATCTTACCGCTTGTCCACTTCAACAATCTTGCAACATGCGAACCTAGCAAGAGGATTCTCGATATCAACCTGTCCAATCTCCAGTCAGAACCTAGAGGCTCAACCTGAACCGACAAATCCGCTTGCCGATGAAGCCACCGAAGGCAGCAACCTGACCAAAGTCGACTCGCGATACATGAAGTTCACCGATCACACGGTTCGCGGCCGCATCGAAAACGGTTGCGACGCAGTGATCAAGGAAGAAGCGACCATCACGCGATACGATGAGATTGTCGGCGATGGTGATTGTGGCTACACGCTCCGTGACGGCGCAAAACAAGTTCTCAAGTTCATCGCAAATAGAGACCTCTCCGAGCTGCCCCAGACCCTGAGCGAGCTCGTGCACGACCTTGAGGTGAACATGGGAGGCACATCTGGAGCACTTTACTGCATCTTTCTGACGTCGCTGTCATCCGCTCTCGCTTCGACTGAATCTGTTCCCATGGCGCTGTCTGTTGCCATGGAGCAATTGCTGAACTACACCCGAGCAAGACTGGGTGACAGAACAATGTTGGACTGTCTGATTCCTTTTGTCGAGACCTTGAAATCGACTGGAGATGTTGAAAAGGCTCTTGCCGAAGCAGAGAAAGGAGTGGAAAGCACAAAGAATCTCGAGGCCAAGCTTGGAAGAAGTACGTATCTGGACGAGAGTGCGACCAGGGGTGTGCCCGATCCCGGTGCTCATGGCTTGCTCGTGTTGCTGAAAGGTATGAGCGTGATTGAGTAGACATGGAGCAATCAGGGATGAATGTTGATAGCAATGTAATGCGAAAATTAATGCTCAATCAATTTTTACACCTTGATGGCGCGGAACTCCGGTGGGCTGGTCGTCCCTCGGCTGTGATCGTCGCTCACCCCCGCAGCTCCAACAGAGCCACCTCGGCGAGTCCAGCATACCACCACATCAGAACTACAACCCTGCATTGCAGTCCTGTCTTTCTCTGGATGAAAACTTGATTCTGAGCTTCGCAACCATACTCGATTGACAGAAACAACCGTCGACCTCATTCCGCATCTTCCAAACCATGGCACCCATACCCAAAGTCCCAGCTTTCAGCACACCTCCACCATCAACCAAACACTGCCTCCTCTCATACCCAACACCAGAAATCCTAGTCGTAACTCTAAACCGGCCAAAACAACTCAACTGCATCAGCGCAGAGGGCAACGAAGAACTCGACGCCGTGTGGAAATGGCTAGACCTTGAGCCCCAACTCCGCGTCGGCATTCTGACAGGCACGGGGCGCGCCTTTTGCGCCGGCGCAGATCTAAAAGGTATGTTTTTGCCTCTAACTCCTTCCACCCATACTTGAAACGAAGGAAATACTGATAGAGGGAAACAAGAATGGAATCAAGCCAATGCGTCAGGCAAACAGCGCAATATGCCTTCCTCAGGCTTTGGTGGTCTCTCCCGCCGTCGCGGAAGGAAACCCGTCATCGCAGCCGTGAACGGCATTTGCTTTGGCGGCGGCTGCGAGATGGCCATCAACGCCGACATCGTCATCGCCTCTGCAACCGCAACCTTTGCTCTGCCAGAAGTAAAACGCGGCGTCGTTGCCATCGCAGGCGCATTACCCCGTATCGCGCGCGTGGTGGGCAAGCAGCGCGCAATGGAGATGGCACTCACTGGCCGTGTCCTCCCCGCGCAAGAAGCTCAGCACTGGGGATTGGTGAATCGGGTGGTGGAGGGAGATGTGCTGGAAGCGTGTATGGGTGTGGCAAAGGAGATTGCGGCGAACAGCCCTGACGCGGTAATTGTTAGTCGTGAAGGTGTGAATTTGGCGTGGGATGGGTTGGGAGCGGATGCGGCGACGGAAAAGCTGATCAAGGAGATGTATCCGAAGCTTTTGCAGGGGGAGAATATTCATGAGGGTGTCAAGGCGTTTGTCGAGAAGAGGAAGCCTGTGTGGAAGGCTAGTAAGCTGTGAGGGCTGACTGAATGCGAGATAATACTTGAAATCAGTCGTTCTGACTCGATCATTATATGGCTCTGCGTGACGGCGAGGCATTCTTCCCAAGCCTGAGGATAGGTATGTAACTTTAAGCAGCACGCGTTCATCATTACGAGCTCGAGTTGGTCCAAGATATGGCATTACATGGTCGACATCTCTCGCCGAGCCCAAAGAAGACAATCTACCAAAATCTAAGAAGGCCCACTCTTCATAGGCACCCAGGTCCCATTGACCAACCAAGTTCCAGCTTTGGTATAATCAGCCACCCCATTCCCAGCCATGTACGCAAACCTAAAGTACTCTGGCAAACTTTCGTCATGTCTCTCCCACGTCCACTCCCTAGTCCCATCTTCCTTCCACAATCCCTCGGCGTCATAATCGGCATACCCTCTGAACCTTTCTACATCGTTGACCAAGACTGAAATACCGTCATAGTAGGGTATATTCTTCTTGTCGCTGACTGGAGGGACAGGGCCCAGGGTGAAGGTTATGTTGCTGGTACCGACAACCGGAGGCGCGATGCTCGGCAACAAAGAGTCTTGCGGTGCGTCAGAGAGCAATTCTCCAGGTGTTTGAAGAATGCTGTCAAAGCCCCATCGAGCGATTCCATTGATGAAAAGTCCGCAAAGCAAACCTTGATATAGCAAACTCGGACGGTTCTGGAATGCTGTGCCAGGAAGTAACAGGATGGCCAGGATGTAATGGTGGATGCGCACATTCATGCCCGGTACAGCTATGAGAAGCAGGATTCCTCCGACAAAGAGGCCATAGACCACCAGATAGCGTGGCATACGACCTTCGACACGGAAAGCGTATGCTTGACCCAGCGCAATGAAGAATATGATCAACACGATGGAGATGAGAGCTGGTACGGCGCCAGGCTGGGCTTTGATGTCGTGAGGCGTAAGGCGTTGTATAGGAATACGGTCGAAGGTGTAATTGTTCAAAGCGCCCACCCATGCTGCGCCTAACCAAAGAATTATCTTTTCGAATTGAGCTGTCAACCCTGTCAGGGTATAACGGACGGCGTAACGATAGATGATGGCCATAACAAAGGCGGCGGGTAGAAATCTTCCAAGAGCTGTAGAGATTAATGAATAGTAGTCTGTGAGATTTGGTGGATCAGAAGCCAGGCCTGTTTGGAAGAACAATCCGACAAAGATGGACCAGAAGAATACAGCTGGTGATGTGGTGAAGAGAGACAACATGGCGGTGAAGAAGACAGACACGGCAAGTAGAGGCCATCTCAGATCCCGACATTGCGACTGTGTACCTTCCACAAACTGGAAGGATTGTGGAAAGTAAGACTCAAAACCGATACTGTCGATTCCATGCTGCTTGACGCTGGGGAAAAAGTGTTGATCTCCGATAAGTTTCAGGACACCGCAACCACCCTGTTCGCTCTTGATGAAACCTGCATGGATGGCAGAACCGCAGATGAAACTGTCACCTCTGTAGACGGTGCTTGAAATGGGCTCGCTTGTGTTCAAAGGTCCGCCAACGACCAAGGGCTTGTAGACAACTTCTTGATCTCCGACGGCGTGGGGAAACAGCACCTGAGTCTTGATGCACCCTGCAGGACAGCGAAATGGCAAAGACGAGTTGGAAAAAGGTCGGCACTGATCCCCGTTGATGCCACATCCATTGCCGTCGTTCCAGTATCTAGCCGTGCATCCAAGGCGTATCGGCGACCCATAGTCTTTGACGTCTGCAGCGAACGAAGACTTGTGCAGGATCAAGGCAAACGAGAGGATCCAGCAGATGTAGAATACAAAGAGGAGCCAGAAACGTTGCATGCGCTTAGGGGCGTAGCGGTCCAACAAGTTGATGGGCGCATGTTGTATGGTCGGGAAGAATGGCTCAATCTTGTATATCCTGGGAGGTTGAGGACCCTTTGCCCAGTTGACTACCGCATTCGATACTTTCTTGAGCGGCGAGGGTATGCTGTCGCTGACTCTTTGCATCCATGGATATTGCCGCGATGATCCGTCGTCGTCTACGGGGTCATCGATCGAAGTTGAGTGTAATAATGGATCCTCGGTAGAGGTACGGAGCGGCGTCTCATCGTGGTAGCTCTCAAGCTGGTCGTCGTTGTCACGCATGACTGGCGGATGAATATGGTCTAGTTCCACTTTCGGTCCTCCTCTTAGCTATTGCATTTGGACAGAAATGTTTTCGAGGTAGGGGTGGATATACAGCACAAGAAGAAGAAGGATGATTGCAAAACTCACTGCGCCAAGTCGGCGGATTCATAGCCAGAGTGATAGTTGGAGAGAGCAAGATGGACAAACGTCTCGGAAGGCGGCAACTTCGGATCCGCTTTGGCCATCTTGGTCATGACGCAGGACGTAACATTTCACGATACTACCTACCTGGCTGTGTCTTTGACGGTGTTTTTTCTGTTAGCAAGCGATGCTATATCGCTGTCCGTATCGCAGCAGCGAATGGCAGACATGCACAATGCAGGCGCATCTTGACAAGACACGGTTTAGGCAGGTGCGAAATGATGACAAAATGGACGTCGACTAAGCCCGTTTAACGCCGTTTATCACGATGATGCAGCAAGCATCCGCCGGCCTATCTCTGTCCCTAGTCCGACCTGTTTAGTACGTCGTCCTACGACTGCCATTCTTTCTTCTCCCATCTCAACGCACCGCCAACATGTCGAGCCCCAATTCCAAGGATACGCGTCCGCCGCCCAAGGACTTCTCGCATCATCTCTCCCGCAATGCCAAGAGCAGACAGCCTAGCTCCATCAAGCAGTTCTACAAGTACTTTAGCATCCCAGGCATCGGTCAACTCGCTGGTGGTCTGCCCAACCAATATTACTTCCCCTTCGATACGCTAGAGGCAAAGGTCGCCTTGCCAGAGAGATGGAAGCCCACCGACAACAAGCCCGTTGATCCTCCGTCAGCCGCCACTTCGTCCCTCAAGAACGGAAGCCCTCTCAACCAACCTCAGTCAGCATTGAAGGTTCCTCACACCTCGCACGAACAGAACCCGCTCAAGAAGATCGACCTGGCATCTGCCCTGCAATACGGCCAGGCCCAAGGATACCCTCCGCTCTACAGCTTCCTCCGCCAATTCACCCAAGAGAACCTGCACCCCAACTGTCCCTACAAAGGCGGCCCCGAGATTGTTCTTACCTGCGGAAGCACTGATGGCTTCTCCAAGGCTCTTGCCGCCCTGTCCAATGAGTGGAGTGAAGAGAAGGACTGGGTCCGCGACCGTCAGGGTCTGCTCGTCGAGGAATTTTGCTACATGAACGCCATTCAAGCCGCCAGACCAAGAGGCCTCAACATTGCTCCCGTCAAGATCGACGACGAGGGCATGCTTCCCGAAGGCCCTGGTGGTCTTCGTGACGTGCTCGAGAACTGGGACTACAAGAAGGGCAAGAGACCTCATCTGATGTACACGGTCACCATGGGACAGAACCCCACCTCTGGCGTTCTCTCCCTACAGCGCCGTCGCGAGCTCTACGCTCTCTGCTCAAAGTACGACGTCATCATTGTAGAAGATGACCCATACTGGTACTTGCAGTTCCCCTCGTCGACAAACTCCGACAAGGTCTTTACTCCCCAATCATCAAAGTGGAAGTCTTCGGGATACGACTTCCTCGACTCTCTCGTTCCTTCATACATCAGTGTCGACACCGATGGCCGCGTCCTCCGTCTCGACACCTTTTCCAAGACCGTTGCCCCTGGATGCCGTCTTGGCTGGATCACAGGCCAACCCGCCCTCATCGAACGCATCCTGCGTCTGACCGAAACCAGCACCCAACAGCCTTCCGGCTTCGTGCAATCCATGATCGCCGAACTGCTCATCGGCCCCCAAGCCGACGACATTGACCCCGGCAAAGGCCCCGCCAACGGCAAAGGCTGGAGCACCGCGGGTTGGGTCCGCTGGCTCGAAGGTCTACGCGGCAACTACGAACGCCGCATGAACGCCATGTGCAGCGTCCTCGACACGGGCCGCGAAGTCGTCAAAGTGGGCCGCAGAAACTCACTCTCCAACCTCAGCATCGATTCTGACGACGAGTGGGCGGTCGTCCAAACCTCCACCGCGTACTCCTTTGACTGGCCCGTCGGCGGCATGTTCGTCTGGCTGAAAATGCACTTTGAGACGCATCCTCTGGCGCACAAAGTGTCGCATGCACGTCTCTCGCGCGCCCTCTGGCTCTTCTGGACAACCAAACCTTACTTGGTGCTCGTCTCCCCTGGCCTCATCTTCTCGCCCACCGACGAGATTCGCGCAAAGGACGGCTACAAGTTCTTCCGCCTTTGCTTTGCCGCGTGCGATGACAAGGAAATCGAGCCCATTAGTAAACGATTCGTCGAGGGCGTGCAAGATTTCTGGAAGATCAAGTCTGTGAGGAAGATTGACGAGTTGCTCGAGGAAGAAGATGGAAGTGTCGAGCAAAGGGGTGATGAGGCCGGTATGGCACAATTGGCCAGTTTCATGGGTCCTTGCTAGTTCTTGCATGTCGGATGGTCAGGAAATACAGACACGCGGGCGTTATAAGAATGGACAAGGCACAAATTGGACAAATGATAGTATGACATTTGGGATAATCAAGCTCTTCTTTACGAAAACGTGCTTTCGCTTTCGCCTCTGCCATTGTCTTTACATGTGTTTGCTTCTACCATCCCAAGATCTCACTGCCCATTATTCCCAACACCTTGTCCACCCCCCAAAAGCACCTCCAACATGTCAAACTCACCGATCCCCGGTCCAAAACAATTGGCAGTGACATCCTGCCCATGCGCCTGTAAAATCGGATCCAAAGGCAAAGCCAACCAATCATACGCGCCATCAGCATCAAAGCCCGCATCAGCACCATAACTACCAAAATGATAATCTTGGTGCGCAGAAGACTGAGTATCGTGCAAAGGATTCAGAGACGGCGATGCAGGCATGGGCGGCGGCATAATGGAAAAAGTATTGTTGTCGGCGCCAATGTCGTAGGTTTGCGTGGGGATGCCGTAGAGTGCTGTATTGTCTACGCGCTGCTGTTGCGGTGTTGCGGCAAAGTGGTCGGGGAATGCGGGCATGTGTTCGGTGCTTCTGTTTTGTCCAGGCCCTGGAGATGCAGGGCGTGAAGATACGCGAGAGGCGGCGTTTGCAGAGGATGCGGCGCCGTTTGTGCGTGACATGCGTACGATCATGGGACGCAGGCGGTTGGTGATTACTTCGAGAAAGTTGGAGAAGCGGTTGCTGAGATGGACATCGTCGACGACGTGGTTGCGCATGACCTCCACCGTGCGATCCATGAGGTTCAAGCTCAGTGCCATCTCGTTTTCAAATGCGCCAAAGGCAAAGGTCTGCGGTGGGTGAAACTGTCAACCGGCTGCAAACAATACGCAGATATAAGGAGAATCTTACCTTGACGAGCACCAATGTCACAGACACGATACGGAAAAATGTGCGCACGGGTGCGTGTTTGAGATACCCACCGGGAGCGAGCCCATCCACAACGACGCGGAGCACATTACGGCAGGCCTGCATTACCTCATCCACATGCTGTCTGTCGCTACCAAACCACTGGTCAAGCACGTTCGGCGGTATAATCTTTCCCGCAGAGCCAGTATTGTTGTTTGCGCATCTCTCCACGACAGCTTGAAGGGCGAGTTGATGCAGAATCACGCGGGTGTGTTCGTACTCGATGATAAGGACATGACGAAGTAGAATCGGAACTGCAAGCCATGTCAGCACATATGTTCTCTCAACTGGTCAAGCCACTCACTGTTTCGGTACGCTTCGAACTCCCTGCGCCATTGCACCAACGATGGCTTGATCCGTTGCAGCAACTCTCTGTACTTTCCAGTCTTGATGATATCACGAGTCTGTTGTCGATTGGCATACAGCTCTTCGTTATTGATCTTGACCAGCGTAGCCAGACGCAGCCAGAAATGAAGAACGATATCCTTGGTATCCTTGAAGCTCGACCGCTTGGGGTTGTACAGCTCACTGAGAGAAGGTTCGGCGTATCCTTGAGGAAGCATGGCCGTCACACCCATGCGTCCACTAGTCTGTGTAATGTATCCGAGAATGACACTCTTGATGTGGAGTCGTCTTCGCTGATATATTTCTTGCTGTTCTGGAGGTACAGCTTGCAAGTGTCTCGAGCAGTCTGCATCAAAGACTCCGATCTGAGAAGCCACAGTCATTGCCAGGTTGAGAAGGATCCAGCACATGCGATCGCTTCTGAAAACAGGTTCGAGCCATGAAGTCAATGCATGGCCTCCTTGTCCCTTGTCGGGATTAGATGTGCTCTCGTTGATCGAAGCCATTGGATCGACAGGCGCCATGAGTTGAGTGTCGTCTTCGTCTGCGGGGAAGTGCATCATTCTTGGATGCCACTCGGTCAGTAACAGCAGACTCTCAACTGTGCCTAGAGTCAAGAGACCCTTCCTTGATAACGGATTGACATCACAGCCAGGTTGTGTCTCATCAGGATGAAGTGTGGTTCCAGACAACTCGCGGCCCCAGACAATACGATCAATCATACGTTGGACAAAAGGCCAAAGTCTGGAGTGGATGGCATGTGATCGACTAGTGGCGCCAGGTCCGGATAGCGTCATGTAACGCGATGCAATCATGAGCATGGTAACAGCAAGCATGGGTTCATTCTCCAGCAAGACACCGTGCTTGTCCGGTCCACGGTAATCCGGTAAGGCAATAGGTGTGAGGGGTGACATGTATGTATAAAAGTACTCGATATAGTCCATGCCTTCTTTGATGGTGAACCAGCCATTGCGAACGAATCTGAAGCGTGACCATGCAGCATAAGCAGAAGCATGATCTGCCGAGGACGATGGTCGCGCGGTGGAGGATGGTTGCTGCATGATGGCAGGATCGATCGAGGCATCAGGAGGCGGCGGTTTTGACGTTGTAGGTAGAGGCATATTGGCAGGACTCGGTAGGGAGGAAGCGTATTTGTGAGCATCGTTGGCAGTTGCGGTCCGGTGGTTGGCTGTGGCAGCTTCTATCAGAACGTTCAGGGCATCGTGACCATTGTGTAGTTCAGCAGTCTGCAAGAGGGCTGCTGTATGGCTGTTGACATGATCGTCTGCTTCATCCCCAGGATACGGTGTTTGTGATGTCGAGTGTGGTCGGCGGAGTGGTTGCTGGCGGCCCATAGAACCTCCAGGTGTCAAAGGGCGTGGTATGTATGGAGCAACCACAGGTACGGGCGAATGTGCACTGCGAGCATCCGAGTCGACCGATTCAGCGACACCTTCCTTCAATCGCTTGCGGCCTCCTCTGATCTCGTAGTCGTTGGGGTCGACTTCGTCGCCAACGGTGCCAGAGTCAGCGGCCCTCTTCTTCCTCCTCGTGGCAGAAAAGAAGCATTCTTTTGCTTCGCGACGACAGCGGACACATGGAGGCTCATGCGGATTGTCGACTGGGCCGAGATCACATCGGACCTGGGCGTGGTCAATGAATTTTCAGGAAGTGATACGGTTCCTTGAATATATGTACCTTCCTCCGTCGACACGGTATACATGCCTGATATGTCCTACTGTGTTTGTTGTCGACTTCGTTCGCATCCATCGAGTCCATGAAGGGTTGCGTACAAGACGGCAAACAGCGCTTTGTGTCGGCTGTATGGAATGCGCAGATACCCCACCACTCGGATGGCGACTCCTTCCAGCGATTATGTTATGCGACTTGGTAAAGTTGTTGGATGCTTTGACGGAACAAGCTCAGGCTATAGCGGACCTGTCCAAAAGATAGACGAGAGGGAAAAAAGAAGAAAGGTGATGCAGAGTGACCGAATTGCGATGCCAAGCGGCTCAGAGCTCGCTCTGGTGCTATAAACCTTATTTCGTTGCGTGAAGATGGCCGTCGGAGCAGAGGCTGATATCAGAAAATTTGTGAGATACGATATCCAGAACAGAGCAGGTAGCCCTTATCAGTGTGCATCCGTGTCCGTGGTCTGGATATACACATCCGGGCAACGAATTGGTCTACCGTCGGTCACGTGTGCTCTGGGCCGTCGTTGTCTTGCGAGACTGGAGATTCGACCATCATCTATAGGTATAGTAGTGGAGCGTGTTGACACTGATAGTTTCTCAAACCCAGAAATCCGACAAGAAACTTCACGATACACTGATGGTGGTGGTGGTGGTGGATGAACTCGAGGCAGTCGCAGGCTTCAAGTGCACGAATCACATGACATGGAAAGCCGGGAGAGGATGACGCTCTTTCCAGAAATCTTGCAACGCCGCGAAAGACGAGCGCGACAGCAATAGCAGCACAAGTCCAAACACTCGACGACCGCCCTACCACCTCACCCCTCCCTTCAACCCACACACAACACCCGCCAAAATGGTCAAGCTCGAAGAAGTTCTCGACGAGGAGTTCAACAGAGAACAGTCCGGCCCCCAGGTCGAGGACGAATGGGACACCAGCGATGGTACGAAACTCACTCCAACAATACGCACAACCAGCACTTAAAAGAAGAAAAAAACTGACCAGTGTCGTCGCGTTACAAACAGAATCCGAGGCCGACGAGGACGACGAGGAATACATGCCCGATGAGACCTTTGCCGACAGACTCGCCGCCCTCAAGGACATTGTGCCCCCCACATACCGCAAGACCCTCTCCAACACCCTAAACACAACCTCGTCGTGGGTCAGCACCACGCTCAACTACGGCGGCAAGACTCTGTGGGTCGTCAGCACCAGTGTCTTGCTCTTGGGCGTGCCGTGGGCATTGGCTTTTGCAGAGGAGCAGCAGATGGCCGAGATGGAGAGAGAGATGAAGATGCAGCAGAGTGCCAACGAGGTGATTACACCTTTTCCCACACAAACACTGAAACCTCAAAGGACGAATGCTAATGGAATCACAGCTCCTCACTCAGCAGCAACAATCGCAGGCCAAACCCGCTCTGTAAATGCATTCGCCTAATGCTTGTATCATGTATTAAAAATGCCCTTTCTTCTCCTCCCATGTACGACTATACTTTTGTTGGCGCGGCGGTTGGATTTGACCGAGAAACTTCATCGATTCTTGCCAATACATTTCTTCTTCTCTCTCCATGCAAGAACTGCCATCATCTGGTACACACGTGGTCTGTCAACAGCTGAAGTTTACTCTTGGAAGAAAGAAATGCATATATCTGGAGAAATAAGAAGAACACCCAGTAATAACATTCTGACATAGAAAGAGATGAGCGACAGAGTCAACGCCCTTTTCATGGGATATTCGATACAATAAACAACCACCCAATGCTAAACTCGTGGCATCTGCACCAAAGCACCCAAATCTACTTTTTGCACTCGCTTATCCTCAACCTGCTCAAGCCTTGTTTGCACGTCTGCTCTTGCCAGGTCTTTGAGCCTTCTTTCCACCCTTCATCTTCTTTGACGAGTAGCCGCTCATGTCGGACGATGACTTTGCATCGTTGCTCTTGGAGAAGCGCTTCTTGCCGCCAAAGCCGTACTTCTCGTCGCGCTTGACGCGCTTGAAGTTGTTCTTGCTGCGGTCAGAGGCACCGCCGGCCTTGCGGGCGGCCTTGTCCTTCTTTTCCGTCTCGGCGGCGTCTTCGAGGGCGACGTCGAACATGTCGTCTTCGTTTGCGTTGCCAATGTCTTCGCCCTTGCGCTCTGTATGTTGTGATTAGCCTTTGTCATGGGAGATAAAAAAGGAGGTGGGGTTGCAGTAAAAACTTACTTCTCTTGAGAAGCTGGATCTTGTCCATGGTATCCTTCTTCTCGCGACTTCTCTCCTGCAGCTTTGCGACCTGGACCTGCTTTCCAAACTTTTTGAGATCTCTCTGTCTTCGCGCTTCGGCAGAGGCCTTTTTGCTCGCCGCCTCATCGATCAGCTTGCTCTTGATCTTGCCCATGTGCTCGTCGCTCTTTACCATTTCGGCAAAGTAGTCTGCCGGGCGGGAGAAGGGTACGCCTTCCTTCTTGAGCAGGCCGCGGGCTTTGGTCACGGCATCCAGGGATTGCTTGTAAAAGGCGAGTTCGCGGTTGAGGTCGTCGTCGATGTCGGGGATGTCGGTGGGGGCGTCGCTGACGATGACTTGGTTTTCGGAGAAGGGGAGCTTGGAGGAGAGGGCAAAGGACTTTACGGCGCGCAGCAGGGCGGCCGTGTTGTTGATGGTCAGGCGCTGGTGTGGGATTATGTCGCCCTTGTCTTCTGAAGCCACGGATTCCAGGTCTGAGAGCGCAATGTCTTCGTCTTCTTCGTCGTCCTCGTCGTCCTCATCATCGTCTTGCTCGGCACCTCCATTGATGTCGTCTTCAGAGTCAGACTCGTCTTCGGAATCGTCCTCGACTAGTCTTGCAATGTTTTTCTGCAGCAGAGAGTCAGCGACATGTCATGCAAAACACAAAGCACAATAGCAGCGCAACAGAAAAACATACAGCATGCGTCTTGTCCTCATCATCAGTCTCCCACTCCTCATCCTCCTCTTCTTGCTCAACCTTTGCGCGCTTAGCACCCTTCTTATCCTTCTTTGCACCAGCATCTTCCAATACAGTCTTTTCAGCCTCCTTTATCGCATCCTCGAGAAGCGCCTCGTCGTCCTGATCTTCAGCCCTTGATCTCTTTCTCTTCTCGGCGGCTTTTTGCTGCTTCTTTTGGCGTTCGAGCTTGTGATCGACGCCCTTTTCGCGGTCCAGCGCGGCCAGCAATTTGCTTCCTTTGACCATTATTGCGTGTTGTGAGATAAAAGTTGTGTTTTGGGAAGGAAAAGGTGATTAATTCTCGAACAGCGCTTTGCTCGGGGAACTTTTTTCTTGAGCAAAGTCTCAGAGAGTTCGCCCCGGGACGAAAATGTGGGCAAGGTGAAGTTGTGCTTTTGCATAGAGGAAGCCGCGATGCATAAATCCGCCAACACTTGAGTTCATCACTCTGATTGCTCTTGCATACAAGCATTCGCCATCCCCATCATCGTGCCCAACTTGTCTCTCTCCCAGATGTCTGAGTCCCACGCAGAAAAAGACGTCAATCTCGGCATGGCAGACCTCAACATCAACAAAGAGCACGACACCACCGATACCACAAATGTAACTCTTGCAACAATCCTGCCCAAAAACAATAGACGCATTACTGATTTTATCGGCTACAGGGAGCAGAAGATTTGGCCACCGTCGTCGATGACCTTTTGAACCAACTATCCACAAAATTTACGACCATCTCGAGTGATTTGCTCACAAAGAGTGAGTTGCTGGTTCGGTATGCCTCTTGGGGTTTTAGAGCTGATGAACTTCCCATCATTTAGTGGACGAGATGTCCAGACGTCTGGACAACCTCGAGGCTTCCATACAAGCGTCTGCGAGACCTCAGAACGAAGAGTCCAAGTGAAGAAGACTCTTGTCGTGTTAATTTCACACAGTTACTTTATACCCCCTACCTCGCGCAGCATCATGCTGAATGGAAAATGCTGATTGGACATGTCGTCTATATCTGCATCTGCAATGCTATCCTGTGCCCAGCCAAAGTCTGCCGTATCCCCTTTCTCCAGTGGTATCATAGAAAAGCGTCAAAAAGCCACCCCTTTCCCAAGATGAAAACGCCAATGTAAGCAGCTCCAAATTTACAATCATAAACCCAATCCGTCAATAGCGCTGGGTGATGGGCGGAGGACCCTTAGTCGATGCCGCCATGCCCCTGACTTTGTCCATCAACCTGTTTACCGGCAAATATGGTGCCTCCATGCGGCGGACCAACTGCACTCTTTCATCATGGTCGAAATCATGAGTTTGTGAGTGTCTTCTGATCAGCAGTTGTGAGCTCAGCTCTGAAGCTGCGTATGTTTTATGCATGCATCCATCGACAGGACAGTGCCAAACATCGCCATTGTTCGCTGCATCATGAAGTCGGAAGGGTAAAGAAGTCTCGCGCGTTTCTGTCTTGGTTGCGTCGTCGTCGTCGTCGTCGTCGTCGTCGTCGTCACCGTCGGAGTCTTCAGTCGTGTCCTCGGTTTGTTTGGTGCTTGATTCTGTCTCATTGGAAGGACTGTCAATCGACATGGCTTCGGGTCCAGAATATTCGGCGAGGGACGCAGCTTTCTTGCTCTGCATCGCAGAAGGAGATTCTTTGAGGACATTGCTTGGCCGTGGAGCAAACTTGCTCGGTCTTGGTCTCAGAGCTGATTTTCCTTTGCCCTTGCCCCCAGTAGTAGGCATCTCATCGTCGCTAGAAGACATGCTCTGATCGACGTGATTGTTTGTCTGATCTGTTGCAGACACAACCTCGGGGATTTGTTCTACTTCTGGAGTGTTGTCGATGACCATGGGCAAGGAGTCTATTGTTGCATTCGATTGTGATCTCGTTGACCTAGTCGAGCGACCCGAGCGTACGGAAGCGGTAGATTTGGGAGTCAGGCTCTGTTGTTTGGCTGTCGCCTTCTTCCTCCTCGAACTTGCTGTTGATGGGGCAGGGGATTGTAAAGTGCTCTTTTGGCTCGATGATTTTGCTCGTGGTGGCTTTATCCTCGATTGGACCAGGAGAAAGTCGGACTGGAAGCTGAGTTAGCTGTAGCTGAAGGAAGGGATGTCAAGTGACTCACGGAAAACGTGGACTGGAACCACGTGTAGAGGGGTACTCGGCACCACTGCAAGCCCTCCTTGTTGTCCAACATGGATGCGATCAGGAAATATCTATGCTTAGTAAACATTTCGGTAACATCTGCGACGTCTTTGCATCCTTCGAGGCCTTCATCGCTGCACTTTTTGAAAAAGTATGGGGCCGACAGATCGGCGTATCGTTTCAGAGCTTTGTAACTGTCTGCCATGAAATACAGTAGCTTGAGGGCCTGGGTCATGTCGCTGTACATGTCTCGGTATGCTCTGCTTGGTCTGATGGCGAACCAGCCAGCCTGTCCAGCAGCCCATATATCCAGCGAACCGTCTCCATACTCGCCATATGAGAATTCTTTGATGTCTGTGAGCTCGATCTGGACGGCGCGATGTGCTGTATTGTCCAGCCAGGATCGGATGTTTTGTGCATTGGGCGGTTCGAGTTTTCCAGAGATGGCGAGCGGACGGTAGTGTCCAGCATGTAGTAAGCTCACGGGTGCTCGGTCTGGGTCTTCTGGGTCAAAGACAAAGGCCTGCTTGATTTCGAATTCGGGCCAAAGGTCGGAGTTCACTTGCGACGGGTCGCGAGGGCGTAGTATGAGGTTCTCCTTGCTCATGGTTGAATCAATGTGGTAGTTGATGAGAATGAATGCATCTTCAGCAATTGATAAACAGACACAGCACCGTTCGATCAAGAATGAATCGACAAAGGAAGTCGCAACTCTGTTGATCGCGAAGACCACGCGCTGTCCCGCGTTGACAGCCCGGCCCGACCTTGGTGGAGCGGGAAGGAGCTGCTGCTTGCCGACGACTTTTGAGAATAATTCATCCACCCTCAGCACTTCCTCTGCAGATGGCAAAGAGTTTTCTCTGGAGGTCAATCAAAATTATGAGCGATCCTACTCCCGTCATCGAGGGCGTCTTTGGTAACCCATCGCCCTGCAATCCAGTCACCCATCTTCACTGACACAAATCCTCTCCAGCCGTTCACAAGCCAATCGCCGTCTCGTCCGCCCAAGCTCTCCGCGATCTTCAAAAACACCTGAACCCTTCCAAAACATTCGCTCCCTGGATCCAACAAGAAAAGAAAAAGCGCGAATCAGACGCCGCTCAACGATTCGGCAAGCGTTCGCGCAAACAGAAACAACCCGTCCAAGTCAAGCTCGGTCATGGCGGAACCCTCGATCCTCTGGCCACCGGTGTATTGGTCGTGGGAGTCGGCAGCGGCACCAAGAAGCTGCAGGGTTTCCTCGACTGCACAAAGGTGTACGAAACCGTAGTCGTCTTTGGCGCTGCAAGCGACACCTACGACACGGAGGGCAAGGTCGTCAAGAGAGCCCCCTACCAACACATTACCAAGGACATGGTCGAGGAAGCCCTTCAAAAGTTCCGCGGTGACATCATGCAACGACCTCCCATCTTCTCCGCTCTCAGAGTACAGGGCAAAAGACTTTACGAATATGCTAGAGAAGGCAAGGAAGTTCCTGTCGAGATTCAAGAACGACCCGTCACAGTGTCGCAGCTGGATATGCTCGAGTGGTTGGAACCTGGCACACACAAGTATAACTGGCCAGAGAAGGAGGCCGAGGAAGAGGAAAAGAAGGCCGTGGACAAGCTCCTACCCCAGGTCGCAAACAAGACTCAAGAGACCGCCGGCCAGGAAACACAACCCGACACCGACGACCTGAAAAGAAAGAGAGAGGGCTCAGATGGACCCGAGGCCAAGAAGATCAAGAGCGACGGAGCAGAAGCAGCAGACCAAGCGCCCACAGTCGATGCAGACGCTGCACCAGAGAGAAAGCCATGTCCAGCACCCGCAGCCCGCATCAGAATGACGGTCTCGTCGGGCTTCTACGTCCGCAGCCTGTGTCATGACCTCGGTGCAGCTGTCGGCTCGCTTGGTCTCATGGCCGCTTTGGAAAGATCGCGCCAGGGTGAGTTCGAGTTGGGCAGAAATGTGCTCGAATTTGAGGATTTGGAAAAGGGTGAGGATGTCTGGGGTCCCAAGCTCACAGGTCTGTTAGCACAGTGGGAACAAGACCATCCCGAAGGCAAGGCTGGTCATACACGCATCACGGCCAAACGGCAAGGGTCGCCTGCTCCTGTCGTCGCTGCTGACACTGTAGATCAACAGAACCGCAGAAACTCGTCTTCGCCAGCATAGAGATGGAGATGGGATAGAAGTGTTGATGGCTAAATTAAAAACTCATGTTGATACCCCATAGCTTCTGATGGCTAATATGCTTTTCTTGTCGTGACTTCAATAGAGCTCAATCGTCTAAAGCTCCTCCTTGACGCTCTGGACCTTGGCAACAAACTTGCTAAGGATGTTGCTGCGCTTGGTCAAATCATCGACCTTCGCGGGTGCAAGACCGCCCTTCTTTAGCAGGCTGTTAAGTCTCTTTGACTCCTTCTCGACGTAGCCAGGGTTCTGAGCGAGCTTGTCAAAGACCTTGACGTAGTACTGGGCGTAGGTGTCCTTGATGTTCTCGGAAGCGGCTAGGATCTCCTTCTGGATGGTCTCGAGAGCGCCACCACTGGTGTACTGGGAGACGAAGCTGTCGAGAGCAGCAATGGTGCCAGCAGTAATGTCAAGGCCACCACCAACAGTACGGTGGGTACCAGCCTTCTCGTTCAGGTACTTGACAAGAGCGTCCTCGGAGCGGCCACCCTCGTAGGCAACGGGCTCCTTGGAACCCTTGGGGAAGAACTTGATGGTAGGGTAGCCCTTGATGCCCTGGCTCTGAGCAGTGGACTTTGCGTTCTCGGCTTCAGCGTCGACCTTGGCGATGAGGACGTTGGGCTCGTTGGCGTAGGTGTTGGCGAGCTTCTCCCAGATAGGGGCAAGGGTCTTGCAGTCTGAAAAGAAGTCAGCATATTTGCCCTGCTCGGAGAGCGGCATCCGTTGCTTACGTCCACACCAAGGGGCGGTGAAGGCAACAATGACATCCTTGTCACCACCAATCTCGGTCTTGAAGGTCTGGTCGTTCAACATCTCGACATTGCTGGGAGTGGCAGCCTTCTTCTTCTGCTTGAGGCCGGTCTTCTCGGAGATGAAGGCGGACAGACTCTCGAGGTCTCTGCCGCTGTTGTAGTCCTGGGGCGTATCGCTCTTTCCGTCGAACCACTTGAGAGTAGGGAAGCCTTGGACACCGAATCTGCGGCCGAGCTCCTTGTGGGCATCGGCATCGACCTTGGCGATGGTGACCTTGTCCTTTGCAAACTCGAATGAAGAGGCCAGCTCCTCGTAGACCGGGGCCAGAGTCTTGCAGTGACCACACCAGGGGGCGAAGAACTCGACCAGGGCGGGCTTGCCAGACTTGAGGACAATGTCGTCAAAGTTCTTGGGGATGAGGTCGATGACGGCCGAGGCGGCAGAAGTGCCCACCAGGGCGAGCGAAGCAATCAATCCGAATCTCATGTTTACGGTCTGAATCTGTTGCTGTTCAACAGATGATGGCGGCAGCTTTGATGATGTCGAGTCTCAGGGTCGGCCATGCATGCCGCCACCTGTTCTGAGCTGAGTAAGCGACGCCTTCGCATGCCACCGCCACATCCACATGTGCTCCTTTCCGACATCCGACATCCGACATCCTTTGAGCCAAGGCCAGACCTATTGCCTTTATTTCAGCCACCACAACTGCCAGCCAGTTTCTCTCTTCCTCACAATAATACCACTGTTGAATCGATTCTTGGTGTCAGAGATGCTTGGTCCGTATAAGCGACTGTACGTCTTGGTCCTGCGACGAGTCCGAGCCGTCTAATTGCGACCCGCCGAACTCAACTCGTTTGTTGAACTTGCTGCATGCTGGTTTTTGTTTCGATGCAGCACTACCAAGTTGCCTACGGGTCCTCTCGTATTCTCGAAGGCTTGTTCTGCGTAATATAGCCCTTGGCACGCCATCGATCAAATCGGCCGCGTGTGTCCTGTATTCTTCGATTTAAAGTGTGTCGATTATGATATTTATCAACGGCCTGAGAGGCCGTCCGAATAGTGGTTTCACAAGCATTATCACAGTTGCTATGCTCCGATCAGACAAGCCCCGCCGGACGAGTGCAGTCGAACAGAGGCCTCGCCGCAGCGAGCTCCGGTTAGAAATGGCGACCGCCCATAACATTTCCATAGCCAAGACTCACTCCTCGGGAAAGATATGTCGATCATTCTGTAAATAGCAACATCTTCAAGGTTGCCATCACCACGACACTACAACTCCAACCGTCCCATCACCACAGGCCAATTCAAACATCACACAAAATGGACTCGTTCTTGTCGCTTGGCTCATAGACCCCATGGGAATGATAGTGAGACATGTTCCTTGCCCGCCATCTCGTCCTCCCGTTATGTCGACGGCGTTGATCGATTTGTGTTTGTCACGGTCGTTGACTTTTTCTCAAACGGTTAGTGCATGACGTGGTTGGAAAGTTCAAGTAAACCTAACCCCACGGTCCTCAACCATGCCCTCGGCCGCGTGCCCCTGATTTGGAGTCGAGATTTTACGTTTCAGAGCGCTGGACGAGGCCAAGATGAGCAGCACACGATCAGAACGGAAAGCCGTCGAGGATTGATGGCGCTTTAGAGTTGGCTTGGGAAAATGCACGGTGAATCGTTGTCTATCTTTTGAGTTTACGCGGCCGCTACAGGCGACCGACCCATCAATTCGTCAACCTGCGACAGCCACTTTCTTCTCTTTTCCTTCATACTCTAACCACATCCCATCGTTGACGGTCGCGCGTTTCGATTCCTACTACCCGTATCACTCGTTCCTGGCTATCTTTCGTGCTGTCATGAGAGGCTCGCCCGTGTGAAAATTCGTCTTTCGGCCTGTCAAGACCTGAAGTCAGAATGCATTCCAATGTCATAGTCCTCGTCGTTGCGATAGCCTTCCTCGTAAGGTGTGAAGCTTGTAAGTGGTGGCTGGGCTCTGTTACGTCTTGACCTATTCTAACTCCATCAAGTAGCAAATGGAAACCTCTCAGCGGTCAACCTCACGCCTCAGATGACATCGACCACTGTTGCCCCAGGCCTAGGTGCATATATTTTGGCCGCTCTAGGACAAACACCGACTTACACTAACACCACAACGATTACCGCTGGCTCGAATATCACATCGTCCTCGATCCGCTCTTCGATTGTGTCGACACCAACACGCAGCACTGTCTGCTATAATGGAGGAGGCCGATGCTGGGATGATATTACTTACATCAGTCCAACGATAGCGCCGACGGGTACCGGCGCCGTATACGCGACGTCATGTTCCAATGCAATCTCTGCTTACAACTCGGCTTCCAACTCCTGGGTGGATAAACACAGCTTCTTGAGCAATTATACCGACATCCTTGGAGGAACCTCGTGGAATTCAGTTACATACTATGCGAACGCGACAACTCTTTGCGATGGCCACGCGCGTGTGACCCATTCGCCTGCAATTGCCACCTCGAGCACCGTCATTACAGCCGTTGGCACGGCACCAAGCACATCTGTCGGTACAGCGTCTATGGGATGGATATTCCCCATCTCGTCAGTTTCCTGCAGTGTCAACCCTTCCGATTGTGATGGGTTATGGCAAGCATATAGCACCGCATCCTCGAAATGGACTGCTGCCGCCAACGGTACTCGTGCGGTCGATGCCGTTTTCCCGACCATCACGCCTTCGCCTTCGCTACCTGCTTGCGTAAACTCGAGTCAATCCAGCTCAAACGAGGCCTTCTCCAAGAGCTTTTATGGCTGTGGACTCTGCACAATTTTCGGCGATGAAGTTGAGCTGCTGTACTTCCCAGAGGCCACCACTGCCTCTCGCGACATGTGTGCAACCACTCCATCTGCCAAACCGACGGCGTATGGTAGCGATGACGGTATGCCTTATACAGGAATTGACCCGTCAGCGACCTGGAACGAGACAGGCGCTCCTCTGGAGACTGCTGTCGTTGGAAAGCACACATTTGTCCGGGACGGCCAAGCATACATTTCGATCAAGAAGGTCTATGCCATGAACAGGTGCAGCAGCCGAATTGGTACAACCGTTACTGATGCCATTCTTGCCCTGCCATCAGACAGACTCTTGAGCTTGCGCTATTCTCAACTCCACTTCCAGTATTTCGCCACGACAGACAAGGTTACTGGATATCCCTTCAACTACGCCGATCTGAACACTCCTGTTCCCTACAGTGCTTGGAACGGACAGGCGAGATGCGAAACTCCTGGATATGCCGATTACAAGTGTAATGTCATTTACGAAAACCAATACAACCCTCAACTGGCCATGCCGCCAGGCATCCGCAAACTTGACCCAGCTTGGGAAGGTTGCCAGATGTGGTACGGAGGCCTTTACGATCCGCCGTACGCCTTGAAACCTGGAACCGCTGTCGAGACGCCTACAGTCGCTTTTGGGCCACCACCGACAACAACCACTTCAGCAGCAGAGGCTTCGAGTGCTGCTCCTACCACCGCCACACCTACTGCCCTGGCGGATCACACGACTGACCGAGCAGATTCTACCCAAGGACAGGACAACAACGGCAATGCTCAGCAGACACAGAAAGCCGAAGAAACGCAGGCTGCTAATACTGAAGGTCGCAACCAGGATGGCCAGGCTACTCAAACACAGAACGCTCAAAACGCTCAGACTACTCAGGCATCCCAGAACACGCAAGGCGCAAACCACAACAACGATGGAGGCAACAGCCAAGGCGGAAGTAATGGAAACAATAACGGTCAGAACTCTCAAGGATCACAAAACACTCAAGGCGGTCAATCACAGAGCGCAGCTCAAAGCGGTTCATCACAAAATGCAGGCCAAGATCAGCACTGGAACCCAATACAAGCCGGCGCACAAAATACTCAAGGAGCCAATACTGCAAACGGACAGAATACTCAGGGCAATGGATCTCCAGGCGGAAACTCCCAGTCGTCTGCAAAACCTCAAGTCTACGTTTTCACCGCTGGCACTTTCACTTACACTGCGACCAAAACTGCCATTGAGACGACCACGGTTTATGTTTGTGGCACAGAGACTTTGTCCGTTGGTGGGCCAGCTGCGACGCTTCCTGTCAATTGTGTGATCAGTGCTGGCTCGAATGGACTGGTCATCAACACCGAGGCGGCTACAATCACGAACCGCGCATCTGCAGTCACTGCACTGCCAGTCATCACCAAAGCTGTCATTGTCACCGTTGGTACCAAGGTCCAGACTTTGTCTCAAGACTCTTCAGGCGTGGTCGAGATTGGCTCGACCAGACTCACTCCTGGCGGTTCAGCAGCTACACTCGATGACGGATCTGTTGTTAGTGCCGATAGTCAGGGTGTCAAGGTTGGCTCGACCTTTGTCAAGTACTCGACCGTAGCACCTGCATCCGCAGCAGCTCCCAGCGTATTGGTATTTGTTGTTGGTACAAAGACCGTCACTGCATCATGCCCTCCTGGATCTACCAACCAGGCCGTCATTGGATCCATCACACTTACCGCCGGTGCAGCTGCTCAGACACTCGAGGACGGCTCTCGCGTCAGCCTTGCATCAGGTGGTGTTCTCGTCGTTGATAGCACTTCGGCTGGTGCGATCGCAACTGCCGCATCTGCAGTAGTGTTCACCGTCAACGGCAATGCCGTGACGGCTTACCAGGCCTCTGGTGTCTCAAGTATTGTAACAATCGACGGTACTGTTATTTCCAGGGATGGCTCTGCTGTGACCTTGTCCAGTGGCGAGGTGGTCAGTATGGGCTCCAACGGACTGGTCGTGCAGCAGGGCTCCACGACGGTGCCCGTCTCTGCCTTCACGACGACTTCTGATGATGATGACTCGTCGTCCTCGTCTGGTGCGTCTGGATCTAGATCTGGATCCCGTACTGTAAGCAACAGCGCAGTGACGAGTTCGACAAGGTCTGCTCAACAGAACCAAGGCTCGCAGGCGTCAGCTACTGCCAGCAAATCAGGAGCAACATCCATCATCAACTTGTCCGCTAAAGCCAGCCTGGTGACGATCACTCTGCTCATCTCACCCCTTCTATTCGCCATCTACCTATAGATATCTTCATTTCTTCTTCGGCATGGCGTTCTCTTCGGTGTATATATCTTACAACTTGGTTGATCATTTGCTTTGTTCTGGGCTGAACTATAGAGCGTTCAAGACTGAGGTCTGGGTGGGAGGATCATGACATCAAACGACATTTCTTCAGCGCTTTGCTTGTCAGGTTTATGGGTTCGATAGCTTTTTCATGTTTATATATTTGCGACAGAATTGTCCGTTGAAAATACAATTTAACTATTCATTCTCTGCCTTGTGGATTGTAAGAACTTATTGTAATCGATTTGCAAAGATTTGGTGTCTGTAGAGCATGTTACGGTGTTCGTGAGGAGTTGCGGGCATAAACGCACTTACATCTCGAATTCACAACCACTGGTCATTTGTTTCTCAAGGTTCACCTGCCATTAACTATAGCATCCCTATCACGATCCAGTGATCTCAATCCTTATGTCTCTGCCTTTTCCGTCGAGCAGTATCATGCCAAAACAATCGACGTCATCTTCACATGCAAAACACCAGGGTCATACCCCATACCATCCCAAATGAGCACCACAAACACCCCCCTCTACACTTCCATTTCTCCCACCACACACACCAATGTCCAGGCAATCTTCTCAACGCCTACCCGCGCCCTCCCTCTTCGTAGGCCCACCCTCCCACAATGCAAGCAACGCCTCCCTCGCCCGCGCAAACACCGAGACCTCGCAATCCTCTCGCACCGTACCTTCATCCGCTATCCCCGGTCCTGTCTCGCCATCCCTGCACCAAGCAAACCTGAGTAGATCCAACACAGGTCTATCACGCCAACCCACAAACCTATCACGGCAAAACACCAGAGATGCATTGAGCAGACAAAACACCAGAGATGTGGTGGGCGTAGGCAACCTCTCACGCCAAAACACAAGTCTATCGCAGCAAAGACCCGATGGCTTAATCCCCCCCGAAGACAAGGAAAGCACACAACAAACACAAGCAACAGGCGTAGGACTCCAAGCCACCGAAGATCAAGAAACAAAACGCCAGCGACCGCGCCGCGGCACCGCAGTCCTAGATGCCCACTGGGCAGCCCTGCAATCCACACTCTCAGACATAGAACTCAGCGCTGGCTCCTCGGCCCACGTCTTTGGCACCGGCCACGCGACAGCGCTAGAAGAACTGCGTGCCGCTCAAGTAGATCTAGCGCGCGCATGGGGCCAAACAGACGCTGGCGACACTGCACCTTCCTCGCCCTCGGCCACAAAAAAAGAAACACCGCAAACAAACACACATCAAGATCAAGAAAAAGCCGCAGAGCAAAATGAGAGAAAGCTGTCGACGGCCACAACGCTAGACCTCACCTCGGCGGCAAAAAGACGAGAGGCGAGCGATAAATACTTTGCAGCCGTCAAGGAGGGTGTGGCAGAGGTGGTAAGGAAATTGGATGGTGTGGCTGATGCGATGAGAGAGGTTGAGATGCAGAGTAGGGATATTTGGGGGGATGATGGCAAGGACAGTAGTGAGATGACAGAGAGTGAGTTTGGGAGTTTGAGTTCGTGAGGTATACCAAAGGGGGCAGCAAAGAGCGGTCTGGTGGGATTTTTGTGGATGACTGATGAAGGGACGTTACTTGGACATGTTGGCAACGGAAGGACAGATGACTTGAGAGAAGCGCGATGAAGTCGACAACCTTCGAAGGAAACACCAATTGCTGGCGAAGAAAGCGCTTGATGCAGCGCGAATTGTATATATGCATAATTTACCCATCCTGGCCACCATTGTAGCCCCTGCCATCTTACCACCCATTATATGTGTCCAGCAAATATCCTTCCGGGCCTTCACCAGAAGGCCTCAACTCCTTGTCCAGCAAGAAACAAACTCCTCCCGATTCCCAAAACCAGTTCTGTCGGTTCATCGCATTCCATAAAGGTACAAAGAGAAAAAGAGAAGCAAGAAGAATGTGAGGTGCGTTCACTCAGCGCTAAAGTCGGTGCCTGTGCGTAGTGTCTCTCGACTGCACCTGGGCGTCATGACGATACTGCTGTCCGGTGTGATGCCAGTGTTCATGGAGCCCACACTGACAATTGAAGGTGCGTAGTCATCTGGCGTGGCTGTGTAGTCGGGCAACTTCTCCTCGGTATATTCTGGCAGAGTAGTGGTTCCAGAGCCAGCGTTTGATGATTTGCGCGCTCTGCCAAGGTGAACCAGGCTAGCCACGAACTCGCGCGCATTTCGAAGGTCTCCAAATGCGTGACCCATTTCGAGATCATCAATCTGTCGTGAAAATCCCTCGGCATAGTCATCGACCGCTATACCAGCTGCCTCAATGACAAGTGCACGCTTTTCCTCGTATTCTCCATTGCGAGGGGAGCGCTTGAAGACCTGCTTGAATGAGACCCACTTCTTGCGAAGGGCTTCCTTGCGTGCAAGACATCGAAAGTGACGAGCTCGTCGACGTTCCTCCTTATCCGAAAGACGTTCGACGCGACGACGGAGAGAACCGCAGCGGCGGCGAATGAATGCGCAAAGGGCACTGAGACCAATTGCTGCTGCGAGAATTTCTAGAGCAAGCACTAAAGGATGCTGCGACTCGTGCGCATACTTTTTCGAGTTTCCATCCTTGATGTCGGACAGGAGGTTGTCGACAGAGCTGACGTTGAAGTTCCAGTCATCTTTCTCATCGGCAGCAACGTATTGATCCTGTCGGTCCTTGCTAACCATGATAGAGTCTTGGAGAGCTGCTTGAATCTGCTTGATCTTTTGGTAGGTGGTGTCATGAATGCGCTGGCACATGACTTTGCTCATACACGAGATATCCTTGTGACAGTCAGCGAGACTTTCAGCCAAGTCCTTGTGGCAACGTTGGTTCAGTTTCTGTAGTTTTGTCGCCTGCTCGAGAAGGCGGTTCCGAAGGACTTGTTCGACGGTAAGAGAATCAGCCGACGACTCGATGTCATTGTCGGTTGGGATGGCCTCGATCTTGGAAAGGATGGAAGAATTCTCATTGATCACACTTTTCAACGTCGAGGTGCAATCGGCCTGTTCATCAATTTCCGAGTCGATGAAAACTTGAGCTGATTCAGAGTGGCCGACGACGACTGTGAATGTGCCAGGAGAGACCAGGGGTTGTTGAGCGACTTTAGTAACGTTGAAGTAGAGGGCGCGCTGGGTCGAGACAGAACCGTCCTCGACAGAATCACAGAGGCCTTGTACCACAAGATCGACGTCCCAATGTTGGCTAGCTAGACCGCGAGGTATGTGCAGAGTTGATGTTTGGCCCTGGTTGGAGCGGTCGACAACGATGGGCCGTCCGTTTAATGTAAAGTCGACATCGCAAAGGTTTGTCGAAGACTCGAGACGAGGATATTGGAGCTCAAAGTCCTGAGGCAGACGTCAGATAAAAGACTAGACAAGATACGCGTACTCTGTGTCGAAAGAAGTATATGGCGCTCTTGGCAAGAGTGTATACTAACCAGGGCCACGTCATCTTCGTATACAGGACAGTCGACGCACGGGACTCTGACGGCTATTGTTTCGAATCTGTCTAGATGGATTGATAAGTGGGAATCGGATGATGAACGCGTGAGGATAGATCATACCAACAATGGGTTGATTGGCGGCTTTGGTGAAGGAAGAGAATGAGGGCAACACGGGGTAAGGAACGGCAGAGACTAGAGTCCATGTAAAGGCAAGAGCAAAGAAAAGTAGACTGATTGAACACATTGTCGAACGGATGGATAGATTCGCAAACAAGTCAGATATCTACATGGGCCTATCCAGGCCGGATCTGTTTGGTCGAGAAAACCGCCGGCGTGACGGTGAGGTGGCAGAAAGACGAGATGTGGAAAAAGAGCCCGTAGGCAGCAGTTTATGGCATGGCTCCAGGTCAGAGAGAGAGAGAGGCTCGGCGAAGGATTTGGAAAGCGGACGGAGATTCGGAGTCGGCCTTCGGAGCAATCTGCCTTTGACACTCCGCTCCTCGTTGTCGTTCGCTGAGACGCCGGCAAGTCCCGAGCTGCTTGACGTCGTTGTTGCTCGTTAGTTGCGCGACCAAGGGCATGCGCAAACACACCTTTTGAACCATCTATAACACATTGACGCATCGAGCGTTGTCGCATACACCATGGTGAGTCAAGATGCGCTCCTCCAAGCTACAGAGAGCCCTCCTGCTCACAAGTCAGGCGACTAACGACCTCTTGTCGCACTCTAGCTCCCTCTCGGTCTCCTCACTGCCGCACAAGGCCACCCTATGCTCGTCGAGCTCAAGAACGGCGAAACACTGAACGGACATCTGGTCAGCTGCGACACATACATGAACCTCACACTCAAGGAAGTCATTCAAACGAGTCCGGAAGGCGATCGCTTCTTCAGACTACCCGAGTGCTACGTCCGCGGAAACAACGTGCGTATATAACCGTCGTCAATTGCGAAGCCACAGTCAACAGGAAGCTGATTCGCAACCTGACAGATCAAATACCTCAGAATGGAAGATGAAATCGTAGATCTCGTCAAGGACCAACAAGCCAGCCAGCAGGCCGCAAGAGGAGGTCGCGGAGGTGGCCAAGGAGGGAGAGGCGACCACAGCGGGCGTGGAGAACGCGGTGGTAGAGGTGGTCGTGGTGGCCGTGGCAGAGGAGGTCGCGGCCGCGGTGGTTGAAGCGTGACAGTCAGGAAAGACGAACAAGAAGCAAACAGCTCACGCCTGGTCCTGCCCTGGCAAGACCGACAGCCACTTGGGTATTGAAGCATAAAAGTGGACATGTGCGATAGCGCTATTCAGCGAGCGCAGAATCGGCATCTAGAGCAAAGGATCAAGAGGCACGGAATACCCATGCACGACTTGCAGTCAGGTTGTGCAGCCAGAATATTATCACGACATCAACAAGCGTTCGTGACTTGTGTCTGAGTAGGTTGTACTGTGGTACAGATCAAGACGTGATATTTTGTTCAATTTGAACCTCTTGATCGTGAAGGTGTATGGACCAAAGGCGGGCTCGGCATTCGCATGGGCAGCTTCAAAATGTCGGTCGGAATTTCCAAGCGCGCCCGTGATTGCACATGTCCTCGACCACACCCAGACTTGTCGCCGACGGGCTCTGGCATTGCCTCTGTCCATCATACTCGTCTGCACCGCTACTGTCCACTCGTCATGCCTTGACCCGCCGTCGTCGGCCAGCGCTACAATGCGCCGCTACCCGTACACGGCCCCCAGCAGTGCCACGCTACAACTCGACCATCTCCCCTGTCCATTTCAATGGAAATGTCCATGTTCCGTCCGAGTCGCAAGAGAGTCGTCTTCCGGCTACAAACACCTTTGTCGCCTTGAATGAGCAGCGACATTCAAAGGGTCGCGATACCACCATGAGGTCAATAGCTCGGACCAAAGCAACCCTCAAGAAGGAAGACTACTATCTGTTCAGCACACCGGACTTGTACGAGATGGCACATGCTGCTGCCGCAAAAGAAAAGAGTCGCGAAGCAATGGCCATGGTCGAATACTTGGTGCGCGTTCGACGAGAGACGCCCAACCTTCGCTTGTACTCCATCTGCATCCTCGCCAATGTTCACCCGACCGAAGGCTCTGCAAAGACTGTCGCCCGTCTGCTGGCCGAGATGGAGGACGAAGGCTTACAGATGAACGTCCAAATCTGTCATGACGCTCTTCGTGTGCTGAGTGTTCACATGGACTACTTGCTGCGCCTCGACATCTTACAATACATGCGCCGTCAATGGCTGCAACTCACTACCGAGGGCTACCACTGGGTTGGCGCTGCTCTGTTCCGCGAAGGCCAGCTTGAGATGGGTCGAGATCATCTCGACGAAATGCGAAATGACAATGTGCCAATACAAGGCTGGCTGTACGACATTGCTCTGTATACCATGCTCGAAATGAAAGAGTTTGATGAAGCCTTGCTTATAGTCAAGGACCGTGTTGCCGCCAACGACTGGATCGTCAATCGAAATATATGGTCTCACATGCTCGACTGCTCAGCAGCCTTCTTCCACCATCCTAGCACCGTCTACGTCTGGAACAGCCAAGTCATCCCGGGCTATCTAATACCTTCGTCTGGCACATGTCTCAATGTCCTGACCACAGCTGCTCGCAAGGGCGACGCTGCTCTCGCTACATCCGTCTTCCACGTCCTGGGCAGACGCAGCACGACCTTCCGACAAATTCACTACGACCAACTCTTGACTACATACATGTCTGCCTTACCACCCGATCTCCATGCCGCTTTCACCGTCCTCACCATAATGGCAAACGTCAAGATCCCTCCAACCTCTGTGTCTACCCGCCCCATCTTTACACACCTTGTCCGCAATCCTTCCGAATGCACAACCGCCTTTGACATCATAAGCTCTCTCCACGAAAGCGGCCGAGAAATTCCTATCGCGGCTTTGAATGTGCTGATGGAGGGCTACGTCGAATCCGGCCAGCTCGAGCAAGCCCTCGTGACGTACAAACACATGCATCTCTTCGAACGTCTTGCCGTGGACAAACACGGCAAACCCATCCGGCGTAGTGCTTCCTACAGCACCCTCGAAACCTTCAACGTCCTCCTCCGCGGCGCGGCAAAATCTCACGGCCAACAGGCTTACGACTTGGCCATGTTTCTGGTTGCTGAGATGTTGGAGTTGGGAATTCAACCAAACGCCCTTGTGTACGACCGCCTGGTAACCATCTGTGTCAGTGATGCAAAGATTGACCACGCATACCGCTACTTTGACGAGATGGACGAGCTGGGTTTCATTCCTAGACAATACGCAGCCCAAGTGTTGGCTGAGGCTTTGGCCGAGAGAGCAGACAATAGGTTCTGGGAAGTTCTGCAGAGAATGCAGGACAGAGGGCTTGGATTGCCGGAGGACAAGAAGGAACCTTTGCAACTGTTATTCTCCAGGGCTATGAGAGAGAAGGAAGGTGAAGTTCTCACGGCAGTGTAGGGATATGCTTCAGGAAATACGTAGGATATATGTAGTAGAAGAGCTTGTACAACATTTGATCCATGAAAGAGAAATGATGTTCGTGATTGCATTGACCCGATGAAGGCGGCTGCGACTTACCACCCACTGTGTTGTGTCTCACTACGAACGACGATTCTCTATCCTCCTCTTCACATCCACCATCAGAGGCACCTTTCCAATACAAAACATGCCGTCGACAATTAATATAAATGAAAAAGCTATGGGCACAAGATGGAGCCTTCGGACCACGGGATTCGCCGCCGAAAAAAATGAGCAGCATCTCAACCTCACATCGCGACCTCAGAGGAAGTGTGGTATAGACGTTTTGACATGGCGAATCTTTTTTCCCACTGGTAATCTGGAATCTTGACCTGTACCTCTCAATCGGTTTGAAAACACTTCGACGACAATGCCTCAGGGACCTGGGACCCAAAATTCGCTGAAGCGGAAGCGAAAGTCGAAGCCAACGCCAAACCATCAAACACAGCAACAAGGAACACCAATCCATGGACCGAAGCAGCACACAACATCACATGCTGGAACGAGTCAATTAAGACCGCCAAGTGCTCAATCCAAGCAGCAAGGAATTTCAAACCATCACTCGAAGTCAAAAAAGCAAAAAACACCAAATCATCAAAATCAGCAAGATCATCACACAACCATTGATGAGAAGAAGATTGAGCAAAACAATCAAATCGTGCGCTTGGAGCGACCACAAGGTCAATCTTCGAAAGTCTCTGCCCAGCTCTTGGAATTACGACAGGACCTCAAAAACTCCGGGATCAGCAAGCACAAGAGGGAGCATCAGGACCATGAACCAAGGCAATGCTGCGTCCATTGTGAGGACGATTCAAATCTAGGGCTGGTAGTTATGCAGGAACAACACGAAAAAGCCGTCGACGAATTCAAGGAAACAATCGCGACCCTTATAGAAGGACTCAAGACTCTCAAGAAGGAATTGAAGCTCACAAACATCAAACAAGACAGTTGGAAGGCCAGCACGATCTCACTGAAGAAACGATGTGATGATCAACAGACAATTTCCGAAAACCTGGTTACAGACGTAAAGGAGCTGCAGCATGAGGTTGAGGGCCATTATGACGACTGCGTTAGCCTAATGTCAGGATGGTTCCGAGAAGAACGCCAGAGGAGCCGAACCGAGATTGACGAGATCCACAAAGAACTTGCTGGCCACGACAAACAATTCATCAGGACTCAGAATGACATCGCAGAACACGTCGAGAAACTTGCCAAGAATGAGAGCGACATTAACGAAACCCATGAAGGACTCGTCGGTCTTGCAGAGGATTGTGCTGGATATGGTCGACGGTTTACCGAACACAACAACCGACTATCTGCTCATGACGAACGACATATTGCGAATGATGAGCGGCACGCTGGACACGACCGCAAGTTCGCTGAGATCAATGCTCGGATCCTTCAAATGGAGAAAAATATGCAAAAAGACACTGCCCGATACGATGATCTCCAGGAATCACACGACAACCTCAAAGGACAATATGATGAACAGCAAAAACTCATGAAGCAACTCGACGCTCGGGTTAATGATCTTACAACCAAGTTGGACGCCGCGTGTGAGGCTCGAGACCTGGCTTTGAAGCAGAATCAAGCAAACATCGATTTCATAGCCAAAGAACGTATAGAGACCACAAGACTTGAGCAAAAACTTGAAGACGTCCTGGCAGAGCAGAAGAAGATGAAGCAAGATCATCAAGAATCCCAAGCTCATGTTGATGCCTGCATGCAGCAGCTTTCTACGACGAACAATTCACTGTTCGAGACGCAGGCCGCCAAACTAGAGGCATTGAAAACGGAAACAGTAACTCTCGTTGCGCGATACACCGACATCGAGCCCCGAGTCTTGTATTTCAAGGACTTACCTGCACGAATCACCAGACTTGAAGCTTCCATGTGTCAGAAACAATCAGAGCTGGCTAGAGATATACAGGCGCGAATTCAGACCTTGGAAGAGCAATCTATTCAGCATACTGGTTTGAAGGATTGGCAGGCTCGCATGGAGATATACTTTCACGGAACTCGCGATACGATATTCACGTGGGCTAGAAGTGAGCTCAAGGAGCACTACATGAACCTCACCTCCGAGATTGGTTCTCTGAAAGCTCAGTCGGAAAGCCAAGAGAAGGATGTCAAAACGATGAGCAAGCGCTTGGAAGACCAGGATCTCAAGTATTTGACACTGCGGGCATTGGTGTCAGGCAAGACTATCCATTTTTCGACCAACACGACATTCCTTTCGCCAAAGAAGGTCCTTGAGGAAGCCTCCGAAAACAAGTCTGTCTGGAGATCATCGCCTACATTAATGATAGCAGACACAGAGTCTACTCAGCAAGCAAAGGACGACGCTGTCCCCGACACGTTAGAAGAGCCTGAAGATGGCAACCACGAACCAATCTGCGCTATGGAAGCGGACACGGCTTTCGATCAGTCAGAATCAGTGCTACAGCCCTCAACAGCTCTCTATGATCCTTGTTCGAGGGTTATTTCTAGAGACTCGAGCCCTGCTGTCGATGAGACAGTGCGAACGGCAGATTCTCCGCTCTCCTCGATCCCGTCTAGTGTCCAGGCGGAGATGGTTGAGAGTGCTGGACCTGACCAACATTCCAATCTACTTAGAGCATTAAATCATGGAAACGACAATAGCCAACCCGATCAAGACGACGAGCTGGATCTTGCCCAAGACTTCAATGTAGATAATGATGAACAAGTGAGTGCGCCGCTTGGGACCGGCTTCAAGTATTGGACCGAAGAGGAATTCCGACTCTTGCAAGAAACGATGCGTGAGACTGACGATATGCGCACATCGATGAAACATCGCTTCCGGATTTGTGAGCAAGCATTCAGACATCAAGGTTTCAACAGAAGTTGGGTCTCCTGTCAAAGAGTTTGGTACAGCAAATTTTCAACCAGTGATCAGTCCGTATGGAACATGCAACAGAGCACGCTCCTAAAAGACGCAGTGGAAGCAACGGCAGAAGACTGGGGTCATCTCTCTGGTCGCGAACGCTTCGAAAAGGTCAGTGAGCTGCTAAGCGATACTGGCAAATTCTCCTTTGCTCCCAGCGCGTGTGCTTGTTGGCATCAATGGCATCGCATGCAGAATTCCGAGGATCCCGATGATAACGTCACTCACAATGCTGACGAGCAACTCGACGAACGCCAAAATGTCTGGGAGATTCCTCCTTGGTCCGACGAGGAACTCAAAATCCTGCGCGAGTCAATGGATGAATCTGAAGGAAACTTCAAGGAGCGTTCCAGGGCCTGCTCAATAAAACTCCGGGAAAGAGGTTTCATCCGATCCCCACAGGCCTGTAGAGGTCGTACGTATAGAAGTCAGGCTGTCAAGCTCCGCACAGACATATGGACCGAGGACCAAAAGGTTTCGTTGAGGGAGGCCGTCATGGAAACGGCCAAAGACTACGGCCACATCCTGTGTATGGACCGTTTTCGAAGAGTCAGTGAGATACTGAACAACACTCATGGAGCGACTTCTGTTCGTACACCAATGGCTTGCAGAACATGTTGGGTACGAATACGGCAGGAAGAGCAGTGGAGGATTGAGGGTGAACAAGAGTTTATCGACGCGCGATCAAGTATGCGTCGAAAGAGGAGGTCTGCGAGGTCTCTGGCCGTCGAAGACAGTGGACTCATGGAAGAGTCTGACAATGATCACACCACACAGGCGTCAAATCTCCTCGAACACCTAATGGACGAGCAAGACTCTGAACCCTCTCGGAAACGGCACAAACAGGCTTCTCCAAATACCCATCAATCAGCAACGATCGAGGAATCGCCTACTGAACAGTTCGAAACATCTACAGCCAACAGAGCTGGCCTCGCGTCGGAAGCACAAGCACCACTTCTAAGCACTGCTGTGTCACCAGAAGACTGTCCAGCTCAAAGGACAAATCTCGCACAGAGTCAACTCATGGATGGAGAACTAGATCATGATCGCACAGCATACTCCACCACCGAGCAAGCTGCAGACGGGCAAGTGTTACACGAACACGTCTTTCATGAGCAGCCATCTGCCGCTCCCGCCATCGAAGCCACCTTGGACAGCTTCGCAGACCAACACGACAACGACGAGTCCGAAGCCGAAACAATCCGAGTAGAGCCCCGCCGATCATCCGACCTCGACCCCCAAAATTCCAACCAAACACCTGAAACCATGCATAAAGCCGTGGCAAATTTTAGGTGCTACGAGGAAGCGCAGAAGATTCCTGAGCCTGGACCTTCGACACAGGGTAATGTTACTGAGACTCTGCTACACGAGCAACCAACTGGGCTGCCATTGAGCCAATCAAACGATAGCCAGCAAGACACACCCGAGGAAGTGTCTGCGACAGATCTAGCTGCTATTGTGGCCGATGAGATTGCAGAGCATTGCGAGGAAAACACTGCCGGTTTCAGCTCCATCGATATCGGATTTTGGATCGCGGATGATGGTTAGTTTGTTGCAGCAAAGATTTAGATGGGGTTTTCAGTGGACGACGAGATAATTTTTCAGATTCGCTCAATATTGTTTTTTTCTTTTCCACTTTTCGTGTCGCTCTCCATACATCTACAACTCGCGTAAGGTATAAGGAAGTGGAAGCTGGTTCCAAGATAAGGAAATAGGTGGATGAGTTCAAGGAGAAGAGTTGAACAAGACGTCAAACAGTTTCGCCTTGCAAATGGCTGTATATCATAAATATAGTTCGATTCGGCGACAATGCTTCTAGACAATCTTACAATCTCTACTCTACCCTTACACAAAAATGCCGAAACCCCACGTTTGGTAAAAAAAAAAAAAAAAAAAAGCATGTATACTTCACCGTATTTGCTTGTTTCTAACCCCGGTGTTGTCTAGCATACTCGAAAAGCACCACACCGCACGCCGTCTGCACATTCATACTCCTCGTGACACCCTTCTGCGGAATCTCGACCAACAAGTCGCATTCTCCTAGCACATGCGCAGGCACACCTTCTTTCTCTCTGCCCATAACAAGCAACGTCTTTTCCGGCAACTTGCACTGCTCGCTCCCCAAAAGAACGCTGCGATCAGTCTGCTCGACACCCACAACAGTATACCCCTGCAATTTCTTCTCGTTGAGAAACACAGATAAATCATCGGCGTGTAAATCGTGGATGGGGAGATGATTCTGCGAGGCCACGGCCACAGAGACAAAGTCTTTGTTGGCGAGCACAGAGTGTGGGGATTGGATGTACATTGCCTGTGCGCCAAAGATTTCGCTGATGCGCGAGAGGCCGCCTAGGTTGTATGCGTTGTCGACGAGGGAACCGACGACGATGAGGGAGGTTGGGCGTGTGGATAAGGTGGACGATGAGTCAGAAGAGGACAGGTCGGTGGAGAGGTATGCGGTTCCTTTTGTTTGAAGGGCGGCGAAGGCTTCGGTGCGGGCTGACTCTTTAGATTGCTCTTGTGTTGCTTGGGCGGGGAGAATGCCGTTTTGTGTTGGAGTGGAGGGCTGAGGACCTAGAGGTAGAGCTTGGGTTGTTGCTTTTGTGATTGTGTCTTTGTCCCATAGGCATTGGAAATCGCCAGTCACGACGGCCTCTTCACCCGGTGGTTCGACACGGAGGTACTTGCCTTGGAGCAAGTTTGTGAGTGTGTTGTCCGCTGAGGGATCGAGGCGTTCGAGTTCTCTAGCGGGTGGCGGCTCCGAGAATCTCTCGAGACTGCGAATGTACTCGTTCAACGCAGCACAAGCGGGGTTTGATTTAATCTCAGTCCAGCCCCTGCTATCGGCATAATCCCACAGGATTGGGAAAGACCATTGTGCTTCGTGACGGATGATGATTTTTGCACTGGATGCAAGGGCCACTAGACGATACGCTACTCTTGCTGCAAAGTCTCGAGAGCAGTTGTCTTGGCAGGCGATCATCAAGGCAATCTTGACAAGAGTGCCCAGGTATTTGGGGTTCGAATGGTGGTCTTTCGACGACAATGCATCCAAAACGAGTTCACCTGTCGAGGGATGGTTGATAATGACGCGAGCAACAATCCATTCCAGCACGAAGCGGTATCTCGGAAGCGGTTCAATTGCGACCACTCTCAGCAACATTCGGAGCTGATCTTCTGCTTCTTCAGCCGATATCATTTGCAGGCGCTGTTCGGAGAGAATGAGTAAGATCTGTAGTTGCGTAGTGGCTTTCCATTTAGTGACGATAGGGACAGGAGGTCTTTGTTTCGTCCATGGTTTGAGCAGGCGATCATAGATGTCTCCCACCATCGATGAGTTGATGTTGCTGAGACGATTGACAAGATCGAAGAGTGCGGCATGTCCAATCTCTTCATACTCTCCGTAGTAGTCGCTGTAGCTGCGATGAATGTCGCCATCCTCGGTCAACAATTGAATCGCCGCAGCTTCCAATTTGAATTCAAGTCTTGCAGCAGGAAGGTTGTTTGCAGTCTGAATGACAAACTCATCCAAGCCAAACTTCTCGGCGGCAGCGGGACAAGTGATCATGGCTGTTCTGTATGCTTTCATAATGGGCGTCCAGAGGTAGATTCTGCCCTTCATCAAGCGCTGGAGTTGAGCAAAGATCTCCAAGACTGTGGCACACAACGTGTCATCCTCGAGACAGCGACTGACACATCCAGGATGTAGTGCCAGACGTGGGAGGAACATGAGAACATCTCTAGGGTAATCTTGTCTCTCAACCTCATTCCAAACAGCATCAAAGGCGCGATCCAGCTTTTGAGCATCGAGATTTTCGGCACCAGCTTTGTCGATGATTGAAGTCAACGACTCACAAGCCATCAAAAGCCCGGTCCCTTGGACACTAGTGTGGCGGGAACTGTCGAGTTCGTCCAAGAATTCATCGAGCGACTTCCATCTCGACGACCTCTTTTCGTCTGACTCAAACCGTGCGGGCGCGTTGATCTTGAATGCCTCAATCTGCTTGGACAAAACCTCGAGCTTGGCGTCGCATGCGGTCAGCTTCTCCGTGCCATACTCGCCGTACGTCTCGGCATCCTGGCTGATCAATTGAGAGAGCTTGTAGCATTGCACGAGCATAGCGTCGCGCGCAACCTCGGGGTAGCCAGTAATTCTTGACAGACTGAGGATCAACTCTAATGACTCGCCCTCCATGCAAGCCATAGACTCTCTTTGTAGGCCCTTGACTAAGCCCTGGAGGAGATAGATGACAGCGACAGGGACAATTTTGTTCTTGTTGTTATCCAGATAAATGAGAACAGCATTGACGATGCATTTTCTGGAGTAGGCGTCGTCTCGGCTGAGATGGGCTTGCAGCAATCTTGCGAGGAAGTTTGATAGCCTCGTGCCATGAGCGCATCTCATGCCTCTGGTCTTTCCCTGGACACTTCCAGTGAACAAAGGGCCTTGGGTGGCCCAAGGCAGGAAAGACTTTTGCAATAATGTTGCAAACTCTTCGGCATGACTGAACAGCCTGATATCGGTGCTCATGAGCCAGTTTCCCAACATCTTGCGCATACTGTCTTGAGTGACCGGAGACAGTGCAGACTCGAGAAGAGCAAAGAGCCATGACTTTTGGACTATTGTTTCGGCGGACGCGAGGTGATCAAGATCCTGTACGCACTCCAGTGCTTGGTTGAGGTATCTGCCAATGACAATTGTCTCGTAAACAGTGCAAAATCTTGCGTACTGGGACTCGGCGACCACGGACCCTATCATAGTGTTAGCGATACCTCCAGCTTGCGACACTAGCTTGATATTCGTTGGACTGTCATATTTGTCACTCACCCGTCTTGTCTTGTTGGTCCAGAGTCAATTCCATATCGTTGGCACGGATGTTGTTGCGAGAAATCGAGATGGACTTTTTGAGAACATGGAGACAGATCTTTCTTTGCTCGGTGTCTCCTTGGGATGACTGGCCCAGCGTTCCGAGAAGATACTTCCAGTAAGGATCTTTTTGCAAAGCAACTTGGCGCGAGTAACCATGACTATCCAGGTCCAGCCATCTCAGCCAAATAGTATAGGCGGTAGTCTTGTACGAGCTCTTCTCGCTAAAGTCGAGCAGATTTCTGATACATTGCCAGAGATGTCTATCAAGCTCATCCGGATCCGTTTTGAAATGCGAAAAAGTAAAGGTGCCGGCTTTGAACGAGGCCAGGAAAGCGAGAATGGTCTCTTTCGCTGCAGCTGCGACATCCGGGTTTGATGAAGCGAGGAGACCAAAGATGGCACAGACTATCGGACTCGATACGACAAAGGATTTGTCGAGTATCGGGCTTCTGAAGAGTTGCCTGGCAAAGCTCAAGTACAGAATAGTTGTCTTGACAAGTTCGTCCAATTGGCGATCAACCCCCAGCTCCGGATCGTAGTGTGACACAAAAGGGTCAACGATTAGAAGCTTGTCGACCGGAACCACAAACTCGGCATTATCCGGTTGGCGCAGAAGCTGTGAGAAGCAGATATGAAGTTCGCGATCCGTCCAGTGCAATAAAGCATTACGAATGCGAGGATATTGGACACAGAGAGCTGCAGCCGAAGAAGCATCATTCTGTTCGATCGATCTGATCAAGAACTCATTGAGATGGACATTTGCTTCCTCGTCGGGGCATTGATGAGCAAGTGCAGCAACAAGTCCAAGAGTATTGTTGTCAATGTTAGAGGCAAGGTCTCGAACGGCAGCGAAGCGTTCGGGTTCCGGAATTCTGCTAAGAAAAATGTCCGCCAGCGTCGTATGTACCGAAACAGATGGAGTGGCCATGGTATGTAGACAACGCCACCGACGCCCTGAAAGAGAAGACAAGCGTGTGTAAGAGCGACTCAGGGCGCCACGAAGTGTCTGCATATATTTACTCCTTCTTTTGGATCCATCAAACAAAATTGTAGGTTCGATGCGGCATAACTTCGGTATCAAAAAAACAGTCGCTCTAGATCATGGTCTTTGCGGAGTCACGTCCGCACCTGTCCGTCTCCCCGACTTGGCGTCGTTGGCAGCGTGTACCTGTGAGGGCAGAGAATCCCACCTCCGCGTCTTGACTATACTATGTCAGGGGTTAGAAAGACATCTTGCAGTCGCTTCAAGTCTGAAGAAGTTTTCTAGAGTGCTCGTAGCTTTGCTGTCAAGCTTGCTTTCGTCTGCAAATGCTGTCATGTTTCAGATTGATGCATTGTCTGTTTTGGGATAGCTGAAGCACGACTCAAGTCAAGGCTAAGTACACTCATGACTGACGATTTGTTGAGAGAAGTTTCATGTCGAACGATCAAGTAACGAGCGTCTATGTTATTGACAAGCAAACTCCATCTATCTCGCAATGCAAACGCGCAAACAACGACCATGGGACGGATAGCTTCATCCTCCTGCCATCATCACCACCATGCACCTTCTTCCTCTTCAAAATCGAATGATCCTTGAGCCAAGCTCTCCAGCTTCTTCTCTAGCCTTGCGACGATCTTGGGGGCATCGAATTTGTCGAAACACTCATATTCATCGTCGGTGTCATCGTCGGTCAAGGGCAAACCTGAGTTCATTGCCTTGTTCTGTCGAATCTGCCAGTAGCTGAGACCTTGATGGCCAGAAGCTCTTACGCCAAACGATTTAAACAGTGCTTTGTCAAGTTCCTTTTTCTGTTCTGAGTGTTTGTTTGCATGGTGAAGATCTTGGGTGATGAAGGCAGACTCGCCTGTAGATACACCCCACACCTTGTTGATAATGTCGATCAATGGCTGCCACTCGACGAGACTCGGCCTGAGCATCCTCAAGTCAACAAAAGTCTTTCTAGCTTGTGGCATCATGTCCTTGAAATGCTGATAATACTTTTCGCACTCCTCAGGCTCTGGCAACGCCCACCATGAACTTTTAAGCTGATTGTTGAGATCGAAGAACAGGGTCAAGCTTTTGAGGCCAGGAAACAGCTCACGCATATCTCGCCATCTGATATCAAGGTCGTGAAGAGCAAGCGTTGGGACCGGAAGCCATAGTTCGAGCTTGTTGGTGAGGTTTCGTCCTTTCACAGGCATGTCGCGAATCCATTTGTCGCTCTGTGATATTTCGTTTTCCTGCAGCAGATCGGTATGAGGAAGAGGGGCAATGCAAAAGTTGTTCACACGGTAAAGCACCGGCATAGCTTCTTGGTAAATCTGCCGGCATGTGAACATGATGTTGATCTTGACTTTCGCAGGTGTAACTTTGCTATGCATACGAGTAGGGCCTGCTTTGTTGAAAAGACGCACGAAACCACGCGGTCCCTCGAGTTGAAGTTCGTAGAAACGCTGACGAACTGTGTCTGGAAGTTGGAGGAAAGGAAACGGCTTGGTAAGAGTTGTGTCTGTGGTATTTGGTTGGTTCTCCGTGAGGTGGCTGCTGCGCTGCAAGCGCCTGGTGCTGGGTGGCATAGTATTGGAGTGAAGGGCAACACCCAGCCCTGTTTTGTTTCTTTGCTGAGAACTGTCTTTGAGTGAGAAGAGCTGGAGGAGTATGACGCCGAAAGTGTGAACCGAAGCGAAGAGTGGGTCTCTGGGATGCAGTTAGGCAGCAGCGATAGTATGCTGTTGGACCCAATCCGATCCTAATAGGGGTTTACGAGAATATTGGCACACCGCTGAGAGCAATCAGTGTCGTCTCGGAACCCCACAGACTGGCTCAAACGACAAGTGATTTCGGCAAGCACGACTAGAGCCTGAAGCACTATGGCTAAGCATTCCTCGGTGTGGCATCCGATGGAATGTCAAGGTGATGCGTATGTCTAAAGTCTTCTGCAGCTTTCGGGAAAGAGTCGTCTCTTCACTTGATGATCATTTTCGTCAAGCACGACAAGCAATCAATTGAGCCCAGGGTGATGATGGTCTCAAAGTGAGAGAGAGTCAGGATCAGCGCGCCGAGCCGCATTGTCGTGGCAACAGCCGAGTTGTTGACTTTTGGGGGATCTTCTTGCGGAGGAAGGCACAAGCTTGGACTGATTGACAGATGTTCACCCACAATCGACTGCGTTTCCAGTCAACGGTCGTTGAACTTTTGATATTACTCCAACAGCAATTGGACTACGGAGACTTCAACATGGATATCTCTCACACAGTCTCAGAATTGGACATTTCGTATATATCAACAGCATCAGCTCCATCCTTACGCGCCAGGGACTCGGTAGCGACCATGGATTCTCCACGACCCTCTTATCTGGTCGGCGACGAGGGCCAAGGCAATGTCAAGGTCGTCGTTAGAGTGCGCAAGTTCTTACCTCGAGGTATGTGCAGAACACACTCCATACGATGAGCGCATGACTAACGAGTCTATACAGAACTCGAGCGACAAGCACCATGTCTGATCGAGATGGACCCAAACACGCAAAAGACGACAATTCACCCTCCTCCTGCAGAGTCTCTCGACGCAAAGTCTCGCAAAGTCTATGAGGAAAAGAGCTTCGTCTTTGACAAGTCCTTCTACTCTCACGATGAGTCAATGCCTCACTTCGCCCACCAGCAAGATGTTTACGCCTCATTCGGCGAGGACTTTCTGGATCACAACTTCGACGGCTACCACACATGTATATTTGCATACGGCCAGACTGGTTCTGGAAAGTCATACACCATGATGGGCACCAAGGACCAGCCTGGTCTCATCCCCCGGACATGCGAGAATCTCTTCCAGCGCATCGACCAGGAGCAGAACGGAAACATCACCTACAACGTCCACGTCTCGTACTTTGAGATTTACAACGAGCACGTTCGCGATCTTCTTACTCCTCGCACCAACCCTCCTACACACTTGAAGATCCGCGAGAGCAAGTCAGATGGCGTCTATGTTCAGAACTTGACCGACAGCCCCGTCAAGTCCTTTGGCGACATCCAGCGACTCATGCACATGGGCGACTTGAACCGAACAGTTGCTGCCACAAAGATGAACGACACGTCATCGCGCTCGCACGCCGTTTTCACTCTCACACTCAAACAGATCCAACACGACATTGCCACTGATAGCACCATTGAGCGCACTGCCCGAATGCGTCTTGTCGATCTGGCTGGCTCTGAACGAGCAAATAGAACAGAAGCGACCGGTCAGCGCCTGCGTGAAGGAGGAAACATCAATCAGTCTCTCACCACTCTTGGACGCGTTATTGCCGCTCTCGCAGATCCCAAACGCTCACGACCCAGCCGCTCTAATCAGACCAAGCGTCGTTCTGATGTGGTACCCTACCGTGACTCGGTACTCACCTGGCTGTTGAAAGACAGTCTGGGCGGCAACTCCAAGACAGCCATGGTCGCCTGCATCTCCCCAACCGACTACGAGGAGACCCTATCCACACTCCGCTACGCCGACCAAGCCAAACGCATCCGCACTCGTGCAACTGTCAACCAAGACGCTGTATCCGCCGCCGAACGCGATGCTCAGATTAAAGAAATGGCAGAGACCATCCGTCTCCTCCAACTATCCGTCAACGCATCCACCACTCGCAAACGCGACGAAGCCGATCGTGCAGGTCAAGAGCTAGAAGACTACCAACGCCAAGTCACAAAGATGCAACGAGCAATGGAAGAATCCCGCGCTGTCGCCGACGTCAAGATTCGTGCTCTGAACCAAGAATTGGAAGATCTTCGCCCCCTGAACAACAAATTGAAAGTGGAAGTCGAGACTCTGCGCAGACATCTCGCTCTTGCCATTGGTGAGTTGAAGAATCCTATCGTGTTGCCTCCTGCCGAGGAAGACAAGGGCTGTGGCATTCAAGAGATTGAGGTCTACAGTGACGAGGATGAAGAAGAGGAAGAAGAGAGTGATGATGAGGGATACTCGTCACAGTATGCAGAGTGGCAAGCCGATATCAATGTGCTGATGAAGGATTTGGGCATGTTCAAGAGAAAAGTCGCCGATGATCGCAGCCGCTTCAGCATGCCTGTTGTTTGAGAGGTCGGCGCATCGACAGCATTGGATACAAGCCATTGCAGCGTCGACCACATTCTCGTCGCTTTTTCCTTCTGCTTTTCTGTTTCAGGTCATGATGGATGATGTTTGTTGAGCAAGCGAGGAGTTTTTCTTTCTTTGGTTTGGAAAGGGTCAAAGGGATTCGGTTCAGATGGGTTTGGCGACAGAGCAGCACAGCACCCAGTAGAGTATATTTATATGTCCGTAATGATATGCGATTCTTTCTTCTATACTTGTTCGAGCTTGACGTTTCTCGCATTGGACTGAGGACGAGGACAAAATCGGAGCCGAACCGAGCTTTAGTATTCGGATTTAATCTCGAAACCCAAAGACGATGGGGATTGCAGAGAGTCTCTTTTACTCATCGTCATCCTCAATCCTCGCCCTCTTGCTCCCACGCTCTTCCTGCTCTCCACCTTCATTGAGTCCATACCTCTTGATCCCCTGCCCAGAAACACTGGCGCTGCCAGCAGCAACCTCTGCACCACCTTTTTTACTCTGCGCATCGGCAATCATCTGCTCCACGCCAAAGGGATCGCCATTGTCGCGCTCAAACACCACGGGACCCTCTCTCTGTTCAGCAGCCCTGGCACTCTTCATACCCTCTTTGGGCGCTTTCCCCAACGTCTCAAATCTACTGGTCTTTTGAATGGCATCCAGTGTTTCTCCTGCGTCTTCGCCGTCATCGGCATCGAGTTGGGGTCGATAGATACTATTCAGCGCTTCCCGATCCGCGAACAGGGGTTTATCGTACGCTTGATCTTCATTAAAGCCGCTTGCGAAGCCAGATGACCGGTCAAAGAGCCTGCTGTCGTACATTGTTTCTTTGCTTTGGGTGGGCTTTGCGAGCCCCAGGGCTACTTTTTCGGAAATGTCGCGGTTTTGGGCGCGGGCGAGGTGCGCCATGCGGCGTTCGTGGCCCATGTTTTTCTGGCGCATTTCGCGTGCGGCGTCGCGGCGTTTGTCGGCGCGGGCTTTTTCGCGGGCGAGGCGGTCGTGTTCAGAGGTGGAGTTTGCTGAGGCGGAGCGCGAGCGAGAGGAGTAGCTGTCTATGCTTCTGCTTCTGCTTCTGCTGCGGCTGTCGTCGCGGGCAGATGTTTTTGCGGTGTTGTTGGCTTTTTCCTCGCGGGCTTTTTGGGCGAGCAGGCGGAGGGATTCTTCTTTTTGCTCCTTTTCCTTTTCGGCGAGGCGTTGTTGCATCAGTGCTCGCGACTTTACTTCTTCGCGGGCGTGGCGGTCGGCGGTCTGCAGGGCTTCGGCAAAGGATGCGAATTTGTCGTTGATGGTCACGTCTTGGAGGCCTCTGCCGTCTGCGGCCAATCTTTTGTCTAGAGGGACCGTGTAACCCTTGGGGTTCTTCCAGTTGGAAACGGTCGGAGGAATGCGCCAGGCCTCTTGGTCTTCGACGGTGAGTTTGCGGGGTGGAGAGTGCATGACTGGGGGAGGAGGCGACGGAGGTCTGCCGGGAATCTTCTTTGCTTTGAACTTGGGCGGTTCCATTGGGTCGATCTGGCGAGACATGATTTTCATGATGCGGTCGCCCTTTTTGGAATTGTCTTGGCCCATTTGGTTGGCGGGTGTGTAGCGCACGTACGAGGCTTCTCTCTTTTCCACGCCCTTGACGTTCTTGGGCCGCTGAGCTGCGCTTGCGCCGGCGACCAGGGTTGCCAATGCGAGTTCGGTCTTTCGCTTTGTTTCGGCGACTGTTTCCTCGTCCGGACGCGCAAGAGAGATCTCGCCCGCGTTGGCTTGGTGTCTGAGTGGAATCAGGTCCTTGAACGAAGCATGCACGATTCTATTTTCTGCGTGGCCGCGCTTGGCGATGGCGGTATAGTCGACCTGGCCCTCGGCATTGACGCTCAAAGTCAAGGCATTGGACGATGAGGCGTGCTTTCGACCCATGTCCAGAGGGTACTGGGCGACCGCGACTTCAGGGTAGGCGCCTCCATCTCCAAAGTCTTCGTTGCCGCGGGGTCGCCAGTTGTTGCGCTGGCCGTATGGGGGGATACCGCTGCGCTTGGCGACTTGCAGTTGTTGTGATGCTGCCTGGTCGGCTCCGATGATACGAGGGCCTACGGACTGTCTCTGCTCCTCCTCTTCACCAGTGTAGCGCGGTTTGGGCAATGCTGCGAACATGATCGCTGGTGCTGATATGTATCCTGATGAAGCTGTCGGCCGAGGAGGATGGGCGCAAAAAGTGCCTGCGCGTGAAGCTCGGTAGGCTGGCGAGGCGCGACGATAGATAAAAGATTAGGTCGATGGCAGTGGTCGCTACACAACGTGACGAGATAGATCCTGGCAGAAGAGTGTAGTCCAAGAGAAGACTCCACAAAGACTAGAAGCGTAGTAGTGTTGTTGATGGTATGCAGAAGCAGAAAGTCTTGACATGGTTTCGCAGCAGCGTGATGTCCACCACGGTCTTGGCACTGCTATATCTTCGATTTCAATACTGGGCACCACGACCATTTGCAACTATATATTTTTTTATCATCGATTGTTGTTCTTCCCAAGAACTCTTCATTCTATCTTTATTCTATATGTGTGTCGGCTCCGAGACCATAAAACCGATCTTTACTGATATCTTTTGCAGTAGCACACAAGAACCTTCTTGCTCTATGCAATAGCAGTCAACCAAAACCCAACATCACATCTAATGGACTCTGCTCTCGAAGACGAATATCAAGCAATCAACGCAATCTACACTGAATCTACTCTGGTCGTTCTATCCCAAAGCCCCACAATCTGCTCTCTGGAACTACCGGGAGAAGTCAACATATCCCTACGCCTCGAATTCCCAACCGACTACCCGGATGCTCCTCCTTCAATCCTCGGCACGCAATCCGTGGGCGAGAACACTGCCAAAGGCGAAGGCGCCCACGTCGTCGACGTTGCGCGAGAAGTCCTTGCACAAGTCTATCAGCCAGGTTCAGCATGCATCTTTGACCTCGTGGAAGAAGTCGGCCAGAGACTTCAGCAGTACAGCGAGCACAGCAGCGAAACCCAGACCCATCAAGAGCAACAAGATGCTCAAAGGAGAGGTCAGCAATCCTCTGCCATGAATGACGACGACGAAACCTCAGACCCTGACCAACACACGCAGTCGCTGGACTCGCTGCCTGACAACGAACCACCCTGGCTCCTCTCCTCGGTCTTTACGGAAAAGAAGTCCGTCTTTGTCGCTCGAGCAGCGGCTGTTTCTTCGCCAGCAGAGGCAAAGTCTTTTCTAGCGCACCTCCTCGCGACAGACAAAAAGGTTGCAAAAGCCACTCATAACATTACCGCTTGGCGAATTCATGGACCTAACGAGACTGCATTCCAAGATTGCGATGATGATGGGGAGACGGCGGCGGGAGGTAGGCTGTTGCATCTCATGCAATTGATGGATATCTGGGACGTCATGGTTGTGGTCACGAGGTGGTATGGTGGTGTGCAATTGGGTCCTGATCGATTCAGATTGATCAACACTGCGGCGAGAGATGCGTTTGTCAAGGGTGGCTATGTCAAAGATGCGAATAAACCCGAGGCGAGTAGTAAAAAGAAAGGCAAGAAATAGATTTGTCAACCTGAGTGATGTATTGGAGCGATCCGAGTCTTGATGGATTTCCGTGACGAGCGACCAAGCGGTGACCTTCGAATTGCGCCTTTGCATTCCCTTGATTGTTCCTCTTGCGGCCTGCCTTCCATGGCGCTCGCTCCCAAACACGGAGGAGATGGTCCCGTATTCCGCACAGCTCATCTACCATCCTCTTCTAAACCGCAAACCCACAGAAAACGCCCACGCTGTATGCAAAACATGCTCTTCTTTCCTTTTCCCCTCAGTCTCCTCAAAGCCCCAAAGATCTTCTGACGTCTTGCTTGACCTTGTTCTCAAACTCTGCTCTTCTCTCTCTCCACATCCTTGCCGCGTCGACATTGGCAGGCGACTCGTCGTTGGGCTCGGCCAACATACTCATCACACTGATCAAAATCTTTTCCACACTCTGGATGGGACTCCAGCGTTCCGAGGCGTGTTCGTAGTGATTCGGGTCGTCGCCAGGAGGATGCAGGATAGAGATGCAAACGACACCGTTTGGATACACTGCTTCCCATCAGCACCTCCACTCAAAACACGCAAAACCAAACGCTAGCAAAGGGTGCAGGAGACAGCGCAAAACATACCATTCGGATGCCAGATGTCGCAGAGAAACTTCATGGTCGGCGGCATCAGAGGGTAATCTTTGGGGAACTTTAGCTCGGCGGGGAAGATGCCGCCTTCGTAGGGGGTGCCCTCTGGTCCTTCGATTAGCGCTTCCCAGACGAAGAGGTCGTCTTCTTCGACGGGGCCCGCGGTGATGCCGTCCGGTGGGTCTTGGGTCAGGTGCTTGTATTCTTGGAATAGACGTTTGGAGGCGACTGAGGTCGTCATGGTGTGTTGATTGTGTATGCGACGGGAAATCTACTGGGAGGTGTAAATGTATGGAAGTGTGGTTGCGCGTGTGAGTGTTGATTGCGAATGTGTTGGTTGTATGGAGGCGGTGATGGAAGCCGGTGGACCCTGGATGCTGACGAGGGGTCTGAGTTAACGAACAGCAGGCGTTTGTTACGCAGCATCTACAGAGCAGTAGGCCAACGACATGTTCTGACTCTTAGAGAGTCAACAATAATGTAAACATAGATGTCAAAGTACCAAACTAGGAAGTGTGGACGAAATGCTTCTCATGATGTCAACTCATCTATTGTACATAACATGATCTGTGAACCCAACCATGCTCTCTCAATCACGGCTTCTATTGGCCAACCATCTCCGAATCACAAACTCTCGAATCTCATACCCTCTCAAAAGCTTTCCGATGTCCATGTCCCCATCTTCAGAGTTTGGCAGCTCCTTTGGAACCTTGACGTAAACGATGACCAAACTCTTCTTGACCTGACTCTGCACACGGTTGACACAGTGCAACCACCACCAGCCCATTCTGCCCTTGCCTTCTGCCGCTTCAATGCTTCCCTCTGCGTATTCGGGAATGATGACAAGTGCAAATTCGGCATGAGAAAATACGGGTCCGCGGTTGTAGAGGAGGAAATCGCAGGAGAATTTTACACCGGGACGGACGACCCAGCCCAGAGAGCGGTAATGATGGTACACGACGTAGTTCAAGAGAAACGGGTCGTCCGAATGCAGAGAAGAGGCTGAGGCGGTAGGGAAATGCGAGTGTTGACGGAAGAGCGTAAGTAAGGATGGGGTGGAAAGAGGTTGCTTCGTGTCGGAGTCGAGGATTTGCAGACTGCCCAGGGCGTAGGACAAGAAGAAGGATTCTTCGAGATTCAGTTGAAGATGTTCCTGGTTTGTGATTGGGGCCTCCTCTTCAGGTTCCGCGACAAGTGTCTCCTCCTGAATGCCTGTTGTGTGGATTGTGCTGCCGGTAGGAAGAATAGGGACCTCCACGATATTGGTTGCTGGTTCGTCAGGTTTTGTCTCTTTAGTGGGCACAGCTTTTGTTTCCTCTTTGAATTCTGCATCGCCATCCTGCTGTTGCATCCAGGGAAAGACGTGAGAAATGGCAATCTCGGTCGCTTTTTCCTCATCTTTTTCTTGCTTTGCAGAGTTCAACGCAGCTCGTTCCTGCCTCAGTGTTTCCTCAATCTGCTCGGCTTCTGCTCGAGCTCTCTCAAGCTTGAACAATTTTCTCTCTTCTCTTCTTTTTCTCGTGTTTTCTTCTGCAGTACCACCGCCGCGTTTGCTCGCCTTCAGCCTGGCTTTTTCTCTGTCCAGCCAACTCGGCTCACTTCGTGACATTGTGCCTTTGCCGAAGAAGCCCATCTCCCAAAGTGCGCGGACAGAAGCATGATCTGTAATGTGCACAGAACGCGTCTCAGAGCTGAAGATGCCGGTGATTGGCACCTCTCGATGAGATGATGGTGCAGATATGAGTTGCGAGAGGTAGATGTATGCAATGCGAAGAAGAGAAAGAGGATTTTGCGGCACGAAAGCTGGAAGAGGATGCGTCTCGAGCGGCAAAGGTTTCGAATGAATCAGAAAGTAGTTTGGCTTTTGCGGTCTTGTCCTGACTGGCTTAGGCTTGTCTTGCGCAGCCGGGTCCTGGGATGGCGAGTCTTTTGGAACTTGAGGTGCCGCTGCTGGCACCTCGAGTCTGGATCCCACATTTCCGTCGGCTTGTGGAGCAGCCATCTTGTCTTCTAGCGAAGATCGACCAATTTGGCTATCAAAGGACGGGAAATCCTGTCCATGCTGTTAGATTCATGCGTGGTTTACCGTTCAGAATGAAAACCGTGTAACAACTCGAAACTTCAACTTGATGACAAAACGCGTCAGAGAGACCATGGAAAGTCCTTGCGAACGCCCAAAAAAGATCAAGAAGAAAAAAGCATAAAGTACAATTGCAGCGCGATCAGGCACAAGCTCATCATAGCTTTCGCCATATACGACACTGTCTATCAATGATCACAGACCGACAGCATATACGGACAAGCTGAATGTAGCCTGACATCAACAAGGCTTGATGTTGTCATGTAAATGATTTGTAGGTGGGTTCTGTTCTTTTCGCTGTGACTGAATGCTTTTTTTTCGTGCTTCCCGGAGTGGGATGAGGTGTGTATGAGATGGATATGACTATGACTTACTGAAATTGTATAACTTGATACGAGTGATTGTCGTTCAAAATATATACTGTACTTGGTATTGAAGCATGAACGAGAACGAGACCAAGATTATTCTTGATGCGGGCCCAAGCTTGCATCAAGGGTCCGGAAAAACGAACCGAGACGGAGTTAAGCGCTGGCCCGAGAACAAACCATCGTCATTCTTCGAACTGCTCCTTCCACATTTCACACAACAATCATGTCAGGCATACGACCACAGATGATGCTTTCTCGAGCAGCTCGAAGATATGTGTCGACCTCTAAAGGCCCAAGAGGTCCCCGGAGCATCCTAAACAAGGCACGCACGCCATCTCGCATCACACCTCGCCCGTCGAGAGCGTCTCCGTTGTCAGCAAACACCCGCCACCAGTCCTCGCAGCAACCGAACCAGCAGAACAAGCCAGATGACAAACCCGAACAGACAGCAGAAGAACCGTCCAAGAACGCCATCGTGGCTACAGCGCTCGCCGAGAACCAGTCCTCGGATCTCGTCGCACCTGTGACGATCCCAGACGATCCGAATGGCGTACTCACTCCCAGTCATCCAGCATGGCATCTGCTCAACAACAGCTCCCTGGTCATCCAACGACAAATTGAGATGATGAACGTCTTTATGGGATTTGAACAAGCAAACAGATACGTCATAATGAACGGCAGAGGAGAAACAATCGGATACATGGCCGAGCAGGACCACGGTATGGGCAGTATGCTGGTGCGACAGATGGCAAAGACCCACCGCAGTTTTACCTGCCACATCTTTGACAACAGCGAGCGTGAGATTCTGCGCATCCATCGACCTTTCTCATGGATCTCTTCACGCATCCGCATCTACGACCCGACTACCCCGGCAGACTACACCACGTCAGACACACTTCAGGGCACATCCGTCCAATCGACCATCAACCAGACTTCGGCAGCACAAGTTTCTCCTCTGCCTCTGACAGACATGCGCATCATCGGCGAAGCACAACAACAATGGGCCCCCCTTCGCCGAAAATACAACCTCTTCAACCACCGTTCCATCGCCCCCGCAAGCAACACCACCCCAAAGCTTACCTCTGGAGACTCCCCCAATACCTCAACCAAAGCCCTCGCAGTCACAGAAGGCGCCTCGGAACAAGCCATCGAGGCCGGTATGCAGCAATTCGCCTTTGTCAACGAACCCTTCCTCTCCTGGGACTTTTCGCTCAAAGACGCAGACGACCGCAAGATTGGCAGTGTCAATCGCAACTTTGTCGGCTTTGCGCGAGAGATTTTTACCGATACTGGTGTTTATGCTTTAAGAATGGATTCTGCTGCTGAAGGGGATGCGAGTGAAGAGCAAATGGCAATGACGTTGGATCAGAGAGCTGTCATGCTTGCTACGGCTGTCAGCATTGATTTTGACTACTTCTCTAGGCACAGTGGGGTTGGTGGTGGTGGCTTTGGCTTCTTGCCGATGTGGATACCTGGTATTTTTCCCGTTCCAATCCCCAATCGATTGCGATTGCTAATGTTCTTCAGGAATGGGCGGCGCTGCTGAGGGCGGGGCCGTGGGTGGAGCAGTTGGCGGAGCAGCCGGCGAGGTCGGAGCCGCTGAAGGGGCTGCAGGTGCTATGGGTGGTGCAGCAAGAGGTGCTGCAGGCACAGAAGGGGCAATTGGAGCTGCAGGCACAATGGCCGGCGTAGAAGCCATGAACCGCGGCGGCTGGGGCACCCAACAAACCGACGATGCCAGCCCACAAGCCCCTGTCGACCCATACCAACCCGACAACAATCTAGAGTCACCGCAAGGAGATACCTGGGGCGAGCAAAGCCCTTGGGCCCAGCAACCACAGCAACCACAGGATGATCCTTGGGGTAACCAAGGCGGAGGTTCGGACGGTGGTGATGGAGGTGATGGATTTGACTTTGATGACTTCTTTTAGATGGGTTTGTTTTTCTTCTTCTTCTCCTCTCCTTTAGTGATGTTTTTAGCATAGCGTAACAAATCTAGATACCCAGCAAGCTCGAACACAACGACATCATACTCGCATTTCTCGCAATAAGATATTGGCAGACTAGAGTTTGAAAGCCCAGCAATGAACGAATTATAGATATCGCTTGAAAACTCCATAGCACCCTGCTATATGCTATAAACCCCTGCTGCCTGCAAAGAAACAAATCCCCGAAAAAAAAATGCGAGAAAACTTGACTTTGGTGGAAAAGAAAAAAGCACCATACGCTTCATCATCACCACTTCTTGGCCTCCAGACCGTCGGGAGGACTCGTCTCGACTTTGGCCTTCTTGACTTCGTCCCAGTTGGTACTCAGAGCGGTACCGTTGCTCTCACTGAACGACTTCATCATGGCACGGCGGGTATCTGCGTCAGCTCCTGCGTAGAGCTTCTTGAAGAAGCCATTGACTGGGTCGCCGCCTTCGTCGTCTTCTTCCTCTTCGGTCTTGGCTCCGGATTTTGAATCGGAGGTCTTGGGCTTTGCTAGGGCTTCTGTGGCGAGTTTGTCCCAGTCTTTGGGTCCGCTGCGGGAGGAGGTTGGGTAGGAGGGGGCTTTTTGTGTGCTGTTTGAAGCTTGGACGAGTGTGGGAGTCCAGGATGAGGTGGACGTTGACTTCTGATCGACAGGTTCGTTGGACTCGAGGGCGGGCCATTTCTGACCGGGCTGAGCTTTCTTCAGGACGACTTCGACTTTGGTGGACATGATTGAGAAGGTCGAGGCTGAGGGGTCGATGTCGGCGTAGAGGGGCTCGAGTGAGAAGTCGTAGTCGGATGATGTCTGAAGTGGGAAGGAGATCGTGAGGGAACGAGGTTGTATGTCGATAGTGGCCTTATCCTTGGGAACGCCCTTTGCGAGCAGGGTGAAGTAGACTTTGTCGTTGTTCTGGTACCAGTCGTGACGAATCTTGTCCGCGGATGTTTGAGCGACGGCAGTGGGCTGTGTGGGAAGAGAGGTGGTTGTGGTTTCTGGTACCGAGCCGGGACTGTTGATCTGACTTGCGACTGGCGCCTCCTCCTCGTCGGGTGTCTCCTTGATGGTCACATCCTGTGTACCATCCATGGCAGCCATCTTGGTTGCAACCTTACTCTCCCAGATAGGCAGAGTCTTTTCTTTCGGATCCATACGCTTGACAATGTCTAGACAGAAGCGAGTGTCTGCGTAGCGCTCGAGACCGAACAGTGCTATGGCTCGTCGCAGCTGGCCTTGGAGAATGAGTTCGCGCTTTCCTCTCTTTTGTGCGTTGAGCACGGCCTTGTTGGCGTCGACGAGGGCGGATTCATAGTCGGCAGGGTTGCTTCTCTGGTATGCGGTCGAGCGTTTGATGAGGTAGTCGGGCGATGTGGGTGAGACTGCAAGGGCAGCTGTGTATTGTTTGATGGCTTCGGCGTAGTTGCCTGCGCTGAGCGCTTCTGCTCCAAGTTTGGCCTGGTCCATGGTGATGGATACTGTGGTTGTTGACAATACGAGTGAGATGGCACAGGAATGTGAAGTGTTTGTTGTGTAAGGTGGAAGAAAGAGTCAAGGCAGGCATGTGATTGTGACGAGAGCTTCTAGAATGCGCGAGACGCTCTCACTGATGGGAAAGTCTAGCCGAGTCTGGCAGTCGCGTGTCCGAGTTTCACCTCTGCGTTTTACCTCTGTCACTCTGTCAAACCACTTCTCAGCCTTCTTCATGTTCAATGCTTTGATCCGAACACATCATATTACTTCTAGAAAGAAGGTGACCAAGCTCAAGCAGGCTGCTGATGCGACACATGTCTTTGCTCTGCTGAGAAGCGGAAGCTCGCCCGGAATTATGTTCGTCGAAGGACCAGAGAACGGTGTCAGGCAATGGGTTGAGTCAGTTCATGTATGTGCCAGGGATACCTTTCAGACGACAGATCTGACACTGCTGAACAGAATCTACGCTACAAGGACTACCAACTAGTTGCACGTCCAGCAGCCGTGCAGCATGAAAATCAACCCACCAAAGAATCACAACTAAGACCTGGTCTGTATGAGACGGATACGGTGAGCGACTTTGGCAGACAGATGCAGGACCGCGGTGTATATGCTTGGTGGCGCAAAGCTATGGGTTATGCGAAGGAGTAGTTCAATTCTATCGATATATTGGTCATGAGGAAAGTATGTAGCTTCTCGAAAGCAATGGATGCGAGCGTACAGGGAGCACGCTGTTCCTGCTCGCTTGCCTTGACCATGAAACTACACACCGCAACAAGACATGCATCTACTAGCAATTATAGCTAATCGAAGCATCAACGTCTGCCCCTCATGTCAAGATGCAAGCTACCCCACAGCGTTCATGCGCCAAGGCGGGCTCACACCGCTGCTCGATGGAGGGGTGACGAGGCAGGGGTGGCTTCCGCTGTTGAAACAGAGCCCCAAATCTATCGCAGGTCTGGCCGTAGCTTCCAATCTCGAAACCTCCTGAACAACACCGCCCCTTCTTACAACCATATCTGTCTCTTCCTTCTCGACCCCCTCGTCAATCACTCCATCACCCATCTCAACACCAATCAGACACAATGGCAGCATTCCCTCCCGGCGGCACTTTCTTCGACACTCTGAAGCGTAGCTTCTCAGACGTCCCTATTGAGAACGGCAAGATTGCCACTACCCAGTTTCTCGAGGCTGCTGAGGGTTTGACTACGCTCTTCGGTATGCGAGTCTAACCAATCACTATCACCTCATTCTGACAAGGCCAGATGTCCTCGGTTCCGCTGCCTTCAAGCCCGTCAAGTCGGACATGACTGGCAACATCAAGGTATTGATTCTGTCCTTGGCCAGTCAACTCGGTGTCTGATCAGTCCCAGAAAATCCGTGACCGTCAACTCGCTGCTCCCGTCGACTCGGAGACCCTCCAAGACCTCGTCCGCAACGAGCTCGCAACCAAGAAGCACGTTGCAACAGAAGGACTTGTCTGGCTGAACCGGTACGCCGTGATCAGAGAAACCTCCAAGCAAATACACTGACCAGATGACAGTGCCCTCGACTTCACCGCACAGGCTCTCCGCCAGAACCTGACCAACACCGGCGAAGAGGTCAGCGTCTCGTTCCGCGCCGCCTACGGCAACACCCTCAGCAAGCACCACAGCTTCATGATCAAGCCCATCTTCAGTGCTGCCATGAGCGCAACTCCCTACCGCAAGGACTTCTACGCCAAGCTTGGTGATGACCAGGCCCGTGTTGAGAAAGAGCTCGGTGCTTGGTTGAGCAGCCTGGAGACCATTGTCAAGAACCTGAACGACTTCTTGGCCACAAAGGAGGCCAAGTGGTAGATTACGAAAGGGCCCTGGAGGCCCGCGGAAATACTATACGATACCATCAACACCAGATCTGTTCTTGCTTCCACAAACAACCACACGACCCTTTTGTGATCTGATGCCTTTCTTGATGCCCCCTTCGTGAATAGTGGCCTAAGTGGCACTTCGCGTTCTTGCTGACCATTCAACTCCCGGTCTACTTTCTACCCCTGAGCCTATCACCCACAGTGTCATTCTAAAGCTTATCAAGGCGCTGCCGGCAATGGACTCATCGAGCCAAAAGATCGATGACATCTGCAACGAATCCTTGTTCGCAATCAATGCAGGTTCGTGAGCATCACTCCATCCCTGACGACTATACTCACCATACCGTCAGGGCCGTTGACGTCAAAGGCAAAGCAAAGTCCGACAGCTATGGCAAGAGCCACAAGGGGGTCACCATCAACAGTGAATACGACGCCGACGAGGATGACAGTGGCGATGAACATGGCCACCTGTTCTGTACGCCCACCACGCCCGTGATTACCACCGCCTCAAGCAAGCCTCATCGCAAGAGACCACGGCAGCCATTTCCAGAGTCCTCGCCTGGAGCGGACTCCGTTGGTCCACGCGCCTTTCCGTCTGGCCTTGGTGCCGCCGCCTCAATCCCCAAGATGCTTGACCATCCTACGAAGCATGCGACGCCTCTTGTCTTCAGGATGTCCGGTACTGGTATCTCACAGACGCCTTCCTCGATGTCTCACATGCCTGGCCGTGGTATCTCACAGAGTGGCATCTCACAGACGCCTTCCTCAGTGTCTCACATACCCTCGCAGGCTCCTTCCTTTTGGTCGTGGCATCTCACAGGCGTCTTCTTCGATCTCTACACTAGCCAGTCGTGGCATTCCGCGAGCGCCATCTTCATTCTACGGGATAACCAGTGATGGCATATCTCAGTTGCCTTCCTTGGTCTCCATGTCGTCTCGTTGTGGCATCTCAGAGGCGCCTCCTTCCGATGAGCCGACCCTGGTCTCCAGGCACCTCCACGACGCGCCATCCAGCTCGCTCGAACATCACATCCATTCAACAGAGCGCGATGATCTTCCACTTGCCCCAAGAACAAATGTGAGCTCAATCGGAAACTCTCAGCAGCTTGCTTCGCGTTACCCTGGCCCTCTTGCCGGCCAAGTCGAAGCACAGGAGTCTGATCGTCAACAGTCTCGACCCGAGCGACAGAGGGTCACTCAGTTCGACCATTTCGACTGCAAGGGTGCTCTTGATATCTCTGAGTCTGATTAAGAGGCTCCTACTCATTGCGACAGCGAGTCCGACGAAGACTTCCGCCATCATGACGAGTCTGAGAAAGACGTCGGTCATCACGACGAGTCCGAGGAACACTGGTCCCTAGCTTTTGATATTGTTCGAGGCATTGATGGGAGATTCTCATGTCATATATGCTCTAAGCAATTTCCCGGACGCCTTAGTCTTCGGAGGCACTATCCGTCTTGTGTGTACTATTTTTACACGTCTTTGCTTTGATATAGACTGATCAAAAAAAAACATGGGTCTCGCCGCACATGGATTTTCGAGTGCTCCACTCGACAAGAAAGAGGCAGCTTCTTCCTCTGGAACTAGGCCAGTTCCAACAACCTTTTCTATCTTTGGCCATCTCGAGCTTCTTCATTCCAGCCTCCTTGAGCCGCTGTTGACTTGTACAGCTTCAAAGTTCACTCTCGACCAAGACGTTAGTGCTCGGTTCCGTTGTCCGTTGCCCGATTGCCAGAAGATCTTTGAAGCTTCCGACACATTGGCTGCTCTCTGGGCTCACTGCAGCGACGACGTTCATCAGCAGGCGTTCTTCACTCAAGACCATCTACGCTGCGAGATGGGCTGCAAAAAGGGCTTCTGTGATATCTTTGCAAGACTTTGGCATTGCAGCAGTCACCATTTTAGGTCAAAGACAGAAGCCCTTCTCTACAGTCTAGACGTATCCCCAAGATGGCGCTCTCCAGGCGTAGAGAGCGTGTGCAACCCTGTACAGAAAGGAGTTCTCGGCAATTTGGAGGATCATCAGCTATACACATCCTATGACGACCCTGCTACTATGGTTAAGGACGAGTCTTGCGGGCTGAGAGTCTTCGATCGTTACTCTTACGATCCTGTCAAGTGTGTCGCTACATCGGAACAGACCATGTTATCACGGATAAATCGTTTGACGGTTCGCGACTGCCAATCCTCCGAGTCGATTTGGAGGTCTTCTATCCAAAGAGCCCAGGATCGTTCAAAAAATTATTCGCAAAGACTCCGTTCTCGACTCAACTCCACAGCCTTTGTCAGTCGCGTTACATATGCCACTCCAGCCGTTTCCACTGTCGACCATTTTCCACAATGGCAGGGATACATGCCACCATATGACATGTTGATCCGCTCGAGCAAGAGAGGGGCCACCGGCAAACACTTCATTTGTGTTTTCCAGGAGAGTGGCTCCAAAAAACTGACTCTACGGAAGCGAAAGTCCCTCTGGACTTCCAACAGTATTCTTCTTCGCTTCATGCAAGAGTCTGGTCGCATTCAGCCGGGAGACCGAGTGTTGTTTGTGACACTCTACCATTCCTCCCCAAAGGTCACACAAACATGCCGTCGTTCTTTGGTAACATTTATTTCGAAATCGAGCTAGCTGAGAACTTCCTACGGACAGAGGACCCTGCGACCTTTTGTTAAATAATCATATATCGACACATCCGGAACTCTGCTCGGGTTACACAGGAGATGGGAGCACAGATACTCTATTCCCTTTGCACAACAAGGATTTTGCCATCGTGTTTTTTTGGGGGCAACGCCTTTACTTCGATGTGTAAAGGATATGGGAGTAGATGCGAGGAACAACAGATTGCTATGGTGAGATCGGCTTTTGTCGTCCCTTTGCCCTTCGTCTCCGAAGTACCTGACGATCGGGAAGTCTGTCTTAAGATCTGTGATGGTTATCCTTTTGGGTTATATGATTCACAACGATTTCCAGATGGTAGGCACAGGGGTATTACAAGGGTAGAAGGAGATGATTCGTAGCATTGATAATGGTACTGAGATTGGGGTCTGCATGAGTGCATTACTTGGAATCTGTTCTATCTATCTTTTCCAGCGTGTCAGCAATGCCTTGGTTGTTTCAATCTCTGCACGGAGTGAGTGACAGAATGTGAGTCTCTTCGTACTTGAGCATCTCGTGGTTCTCGAGCAGAAACGGACGCACTATATCATGGACTCGAAGGCAGGGATCTTGGTCAAGCAGTGCGGTTGCGTTGAGTGTGCCCTGACGCTTTCACGTTGAGTGGTCGTGCTTGTCCGAGGTCTGTGTACAGAATCATCGAAGGAAGTATCGTTTACGAGACTTGGAAGTCTTCGGGTTCCTCGTGATCCATTCATAAACCTATCTGTATTATCCGAAGTAGTCGAGGATATCTCAAGATCAGCGAATATTCAGAATTGGCGGGTTTGCTGGTGCGTATTGCTGTTGCAGCACACTTTCCAGCGTCGTGGTGGAAGCCTGAGTGACCCATGGATTCCTCGACTGCACGTTACTTGTGCTATGTTGGATGAGAGACTTGTGTCATTCCATCGTCGTTCTTCATTCCACGGGAAGAATGGATGAACGAAGAAGCTCCTTGAGGTCGTTCATGTATTCGGTGATCTTGTCCGAGTCGTCGGCTTCTTCACTCAACGCGTCTCTGAGTTGTGTAATTGCGTTTCGCATCTCCTTGTCTATGGTCTCCCTGTTCATCGCTTCTTTGATGGTCCTGACCGCTTCTCCATATAATTTCCAGAATCCTTGGGTTTCTGCAAGATACGTCGTTTCTTCCAGAGGGATAGCCCAGTCGTCTTGACGGTTCTCAACCAGATCCAACCAATCTGACATCAAAGGCTCGCGGTCCCCAAACAATCCAGGCAGATGGACGAGGAAATCTCCCTTTTTGCCTTCGAAGGCGTGGGGTGAGACAAAGCCGCTGAAGTTTCTGAGTACGTCTGTTCTTCCATCTCTCATGTACCCAGGTAGCTCGTAGATGTTGAACAGACTTCTGGGCAAATAGACGATGCCGCGGGCAAAGCCATAACCATCAGGGCCACCGCTGGACTTTTGTACCGTACGGGCCATGGCGGCTTGATCGGCGTCGTTTCCAAGGTCGACTTTGGGGTTGCAGAGAGGAAAAGCCATGCCATCTACAAACATAGAGATTGTCCAAGGATGCACGCGAACGAAAAAGACACCTGTGTTAAGGCCTTGGATATCGCGTGCTGCGACGACATTGATATGCGAAAACTCTCTAGGCGGCAGGAAAATGTGGGCAGGAATGTTTGGGTTGAGGATGATGGAGTCTGCGTCTACCCACATCAACCATTCTGCCCTTTGGTGTTCTGGCTTTGCGAGTTCTTGGGCGACTTGCTGGATCATGAAGGTGGGCTTGTTCCAATAGCCGCAGTATTCGTTTTGGCGCTTGATGTACATTGGATATTCCCATTTTTCTCCGTGTCGTCTGTGTGAGTCGAGAGCCCTTTCGTATAGTTTGTTGTCGCCGTAGAGCATGGACACTTTGGCGATACGGTATGGTCTTGAACCGTAGATGAATGATGGTTGATGCCATAGAGCTCCGACGAAGCCGAGTAGAATGAGAAATGAGGCTGCCAGAGTAACAAGTCTATTGTTGAACCACTGTGAGGCTGTCAGTCTCATGTCCAAGTTCTTACAGTGATGCATCGAATTTGTACCCCAATAGTCAAGAGCGGCTTTCGAGGCGACTGCAGAAACGAATCGGAGCTCGTCGTGTCGAACGATCGCTTCGACTCTTCCATGTCAAGTTGACTGTAGCGAGTGTCACTCATGTTGGGGTATACGTGCAATCAGAGTAAGGTTGGAAGCTCGAAGAGCACGGGTCCGACCAAAGAATAAGTATCATGACTATCGCACAATTGGACTGTTCTCGAGTTTAAGCCGTTGTTGTCGTGACCTATACAACCGTTCGCTCAGATTCGGGTTTTTGGGCCGTTGGCTGTGATTTTCAGAATGCATTGTCGGGTGCCGCCTTCCGAAGTAGATTACCTTTCTGTATTGTCCGGTCTATCTTTTGTAAGGCACATATGAATGGCGAGAATATTGCTGAAGTGGCACTTGTTTGTGGCATCTTTTTTCGAAAAGAGACGATCGGTTATGACTGCTTTGCTATAGGACAGATACCAAAATAGGCAACCGTCACCAACGGTCAAACACGCGAGAAACAGCCTATAGCATTAGCGATTGCCTATATAGAGCATAAACTTCCACGTTCTCGGCAAAGTAGGTCGGTCGTCGCCTAGAGTACGTGGCTCACTGCACGATGCAAAGTATGTCGAGATAGTCGTGTATTGAAGATGGCATCGGTCTGGCAGAGCGCGAAAGCCAAACCTCGCGAAGGCGGTGAGTCATCTGTCGGACCCCGTCTTTCTGACTCCATCGTGCTGACCTCCTCTTTTTCATTGACAAGCATTACGCCGACGTAACAGTGACCTTACTCATGTTATTTGCATTTGCAACGAAATTCGGTTTCGTTCTGCGATCTGCTGATCACAGGACAGAATGAGCACGTCTCGACAACCTACTTGAATGGAATTCAACCATCAAGGAGCTCTGTTCCACTGCAAATCTGACCTGTCAGCTGCATTTCCAATCCGACTCATGACAAGAATGATTGCACATCAGAAGAACTATGGACATATGTCCAAGTGCGATGCGAACAACTGGTTCTCCACGGCCGCGCTGTGTCTTCAAATTAATAGTCGCATTTAAAATGGCGGGCTTGCTGGTCTTTGCATGGTCTCGTATTCTATTCAAGTTGGTCACATTATTCATTTTTGTTCTCATGGGGTTTGATTACACCATTCGGTTTTGTTTTAGGGTTTATCTCTTTTTTTTTTTTTTCGAAAAGGGTTTCTTTTCTTATATGTCTATATCTCTCTCCCATTCCCTTTTCCTTTCCCTTTTTTTTTTCGCTTTCTTCCTCGACCCTTGTTTAGAAATGGTCGTGGTTTGTCTTTAACATCCGGAGAGACCACGCCCGAAGAGCTAGCATCTGCGGACCCGCCACTGAGAGCCTACACGTCCTGAGCTTCGATTTCCAGTTTCTCCTTCCTTGCCTCCTCACGCAGGGTCCTCCACCCACTTCTCAAATCCTTAATGATGGCATCGGCCCACCTAGCCGAAGTGGCCGTGGAAATCTGTCGCCAATGTTCGGCTGCGGCTTCAATCATGTCTTCTGCATCTTCTGCAGTCACGCTTGTTCTGCCATCGCCACACGAGCCATGATTCTTCGAGTGTATCTCAGGCGCAGAGTCCGATCGAAAGGTGATTTCATAACTCCATTGCAGATAAGGCAACCATATCCGGACCAGCCGGGTTCGGGACAGTATCTCTCCACCGGCATAGGATCCCCGAAAGTCATTCCATGACTCATGCCAACGAGAGAAATTGCCCGTAATGATGTCGTGGTGCTTTCTCGAGATGAAGTTAGGGCCGTGTGAAACATATCCGTACGTCAGCGCGAACCGAATAGAACTGTTAGTCGCTCGCAGGTCTAGTCCGGCTTTTGGTCCAAGCATTCGTGCGATGGTGTCTGCAAACTCGGCTTGTGTTTGTTTGCAAACCAGCATGAGAGGGTGTTGCAATTTTTGTTCCGCTCGATCGATCAGAAGCTGCTCGAAGATCAAGTATCGCAGCTCGAGTGGGAGTTTCTGCAGGAGCGGACAGGTGCTCAGATTTGGTTCTCCGGCCGAGGATCCAGGCGACATAACCCTGGCTCTACTGAAGCGATAAAAAGCTAACACCAGGTTTGCTTGGTATCTTCGTAGGTCTAACGGGTATTCGCACTAATGATTTTGCTTCCTCGTATCGAGTCATCAACACGGTGTTGCAGTGTGTCTTGCAGTGCATGAAGTATATTGCAGAGATGGCTGAAACTCATGGGCGCCCTGCGGCAAGATTGGAATATATAACAAGAGGTGTGCGACATCTGTCTTGCAAATTCTCGCCATCGCACGTGGGAAATTTGAGTCACCAAACTCATTCGCTCGCACAAATGACGCGTCACAGTATTTAAGAGACTCGACGGGCATCGGATTCGATATCTTTCCGCGTCACTGATATGGTAGCCTTGCATCATGAATGCCAACCAGTCATTATCGCCGTCATCACCTTTGATTGTTACTTAGTTGGCCACAGCCCGGCGACCTCTTTCTTCTCTTTTCACAAACCAAATCCAAAGTCTTCAGTACACCACTCACCATGGGCGCAAAACGTCAAAGAAAACTCTCAAAGGAAGAAATCTTTCCCTTCCTCAAGCTGCCTCTAGAAATCCGGATCATGGTATACAAGCATCTGATCACCGATCAAGAACACAACATCACCGACACCACTCAATTCAAAAAGGCCACTGGAATCCTCTACACCAACCTACAAATCACGCGCGAGATCTACAAATTCTGTCCCATCATCGTCGTCATGGACATCAGAGTCCCCAAGGGCTGGGGTCACGGCGCGATTTCTCATCCCCGAAGTTCTTATTTTCCTTGCGTCTGCAAAGATCTCGATTCAAAGGAATTAGGCACTTGCCACTATCACAGTACCATGGCGGTACGCAGGATGGGCAAAGCCAACGAAGCAGTCAGCAAATTCCGATCTCGCCGCGCCAGACACCGGAAACCGATGCGCATGAAAGTAAGAGTCAGATGCGATGAATGGTGTCCTGGAATTAGTGGGCCTTCGGTCTGCCGTATGTGCGAATGGTTTCTGCGGTTCAAAGTTTGGAGTCCCTCGGCAGGCAGTCGATGGTTTTGCGTCTTGTACGATCATCTGTTGTTTGAGTTTTGTTGAGCTGGTTTGTGGGAGACGATCTAGGCCAGCAAGTTGCTTGCCGTCTCTTTGCAATTCCACGAGACAAAGGAGTCGTGAATCGATTTATGGAAACAGAGGCTTTTGCAGTTGGTTCCCAGATCTGCCTCGAAGCAGTGGCTCCAGTGGCTGACGTTGCATCTTCAGTCTCTGATGCGGGAAACTCTGCCACCTTGATCGCTTCATGCATCTCTTCGGTCACAGTACAAGACGTCCAAGTCGCACCCGATCGAGAGCTGGGACGACGGCATGTCGCCAATCTACACACACCCACATTCGCTGCTCCTGCTCGGCCTCTTCTACTACCAGTCCCCCTCACTGGTCGAGAAGCCCGTCGACACACTTCCGCAGACTGCTCTGGGCGTCGCTGCTCTCCAGCTGCTGTACCTCTGCATCTGCATTCTTGGAAGCAACCAAGCTCAATTGCCTCAGCGCGGAAAGAAGCAGGGCAAGCTGGCGCAGAACCACCCATCCGCTATCGACGAGCAAATCGAGTCTTCATCATGCGACGGTCCTCAACACATCAGACTGTCCATCACAACCAGCAACGACAAGTTCTCGTTACTTGCAGCCTACGAATCAGCCCTGATCTCTAGCAATACTTATGCTGCTAGCATAGAAGCAACTGGATATCAAGACTATCATAGCCGCCTCCTAACGAACCTCTCTCTCCAATTGTAGTATAAGATCGTATATAGGCAACAAGACTGCATACGTTACTCTCACAAAACCTTCTTCTGTCGAAGTACATTGAGGTGTCCTTGTTTTGCACACATAACCACGGTCAGAAAACTATCTATAGCTGTACTCTATCTGGTAAAGATGGAATGTCATGTTCACAGTCACCGATCGCGTCTTTTTCGCTATAGCTCGTATCATACTTTTCGCAGACGTCCAACAATGGAACCTTTTCTCCTGCGTCGTGACCATACTTGCATATACACGCATAGCAAAGTTTCTCTTTCGTTCCACAATTGAAGATCGTCATGTCTACATAGCTTTTAACATCTAGCCTCTAAATCCTCTTGATGTCATGGCAACCTTATACTTTTCCCTACACCCCCAAACCAGCAATTCAGACCTCATATCTCAATGCTCAGACCCATGCACCCCACTCATGTCTTCTCTGTAGATCTAGGCACAATGAACCACCCCATCAGCATGGGTATGACACTCCTAGCATCCCCCAAAAATCAGCATCACAAGATCCATCATTTTTCAATCATCACAAGGCGAACTATTCACTTACAGTACCATCACTTACAGTGCCAGCGCTAGTGGTCTTGGCCGCAGACCCAGTGTCAGCGCAGTGGACCTCGCCGTCAGCGTGGGTATGGCATTCCTTGTGCGATAAGATCAGTAAAGGGATTGTAGAGATGGGAAGAGGCAAGAGGGAAAAACTTACAGTAATGGCACTGGAAGTCTTGGTTGTGGGGGGAGGAGGTGTGGTGCTGGCAACAGTCGTAGCGGCGGCGGAGGAAGCAGAAGCAGAAGCAGCAGAAGAAGCAGAAGAAGAAGCAGAAGAAGAAGCAGAAGAAGAAGCAGAAGCAGAAGGAGAAGCACTAGAAGCAACCTTCCCAGCACACCCCTCCCCCGGCACCGCAACCTCCACCGCATAAACCTCCAGCGCAAAATACTGCAAACTATGCGTATTCCTCACCGCCTCTTGCGGCTTCTGCCTCGCCAACTCCAAACACTGCTCATAAGAATCCGCAAAATGTTCCGCTGCGCCCTCACCAATTTTCTCGGTGTGAAACAGTCTATGCATTAGGTCTGCAGCAAAGTAAGTGGACAGTTTGCCATTGGCAACAGTATAGCCATTCCCGCAAAGGGACTCTAGGGGTTGGCGGGTGGTGTAGGATAATGGGCAGATGACTGTTTGGTCTGTGGCGTTTGCGCCACGCCAGTGGCCGCCCCAACCTATATCCTGCATCAGATGACTTGATCCGCAAGATTGGAGCAAAACATAGTGGGGGTTCCATACCTTCTTGGTGACAATTCCCATCAATGTCGTCGCAGCGAAACAGCACGCCTTCATGATCACCATAGATGAGTTTTTCGTACCAGCCAATGACTTCGGCGCTGCTTGCGTTGCCAAAGTACTTGGTATATAACTCTGAAGTACTGCCGTGGGAGAGCACGTGGGTGGCGGCTTGACGGGCGAGTTTTATGGTGTCGCCGAGAGCTTTTTCCAATTGATTTTTTTCGGTGCCGTTGCATGAGGAGTGGATAGGAAATCCTTTGATCTCGGTGGCGAGTTGGGGGTATGAGGTTGCTGTTGTGCCTGAGATGGTGATGGTGGTTACTTCTCTGTCTCTCAGGACTGGAGAGGCGGTAGTCAGTGCAGCAAATACTGCACTGACGAGGAATTGAGTGCGCATTTTTGATGGAAGATGGAAGAAAGAGGCGGAGATAGAGTGTTGTTTAGAATGCTTTGAGTGCTTTGATGCTTGCTTTCCACAAACCTGCACCTACCTTGACGCTTTATATACTTACATACTATAGCGGACTATTGACATGGGCACCGCAGACATGACGAGCCCGCGTTGGGACATCTTTGCCCAGATCCTAAATGCCCAGAAACACCCTAGTGGTCAATATCCCGGGCCAGTTCGAGCAAAATGGTCAAGCATGAAGGATGTTGAGCAAGCAAATACCATTACCAAGACAAAATCATTACACTGTGGCTTTGCAGAAACTCACAAGAGGCCTGTCTGCCAAGCTTACAGTATGTAGCGGTGTCGGTGCAGTCCTCCACTCGGATCCAGGTCGTGAAAAACCTATACCTTGGCATTGGCCATCAAGGTAGCCAAGCAACACTTTGCACCTCAACAGTGAGGCAGTGTATCCTCCGACTTGCAGCAATATTGTTGTTGGACCCGCTCGAGATGGCGTTTCCAAGGCTCTTGGTATGGTGTGTAGGTCTTGGGTGAGGATCGGACCTTCCAAAGACGGCAACGAGGTATGGTCATCGCATGTCTTGCCAAGTTTGAGTCAACATAGTGGAGCTCTTCACTACCTGCAGAGCGAAGATTTTTAGCCGGGCGACAGTCAGATGTCTTCGGAAATGTGCTGAATATAAAGAAGCGTGGTTCATCAAATGAACAAGATCCGCAACTGGATAATCTGCTAGATCACTTGTTCAATCAAGATGCATTGTTCTTTGTTTCTGCTCCCGATCGGAGCTGCTCTCGTGCATGCACAATCACTGAGGACTTTTTCGCTCACAGCATGTGCTACACAGAGTGGCGTGGTGTGAGTATATCGGATCAACACCTCAGACACAAACTGAACAGTTCCCAGGAATTGCTTGCGCGATGGGACTACAGTACCATGGACCACTCTGAGCAGTACAGCGACTGCAGCACTATCATCTACTGCAGCTCCCAGTACAACGCAAGTGGAATCATCTGCTGCTCCCACCGCAATCACTGGTTGCCATATGCACGGTGAAACTCAGTTCTGCTTCGCTGGAGACGCAGAATATGAAGTCTTGATCGCTGCTACGGCCACCGAAGAGCTCCCATCAGAATATACCGGATGTCATGCTCACGGAGCTGACTTGTAAATCTCTCAGTTTCGTCGTCTGACCAGCCAACAGCTAACAAGAATAGATTTTGTTTCAATCCGCAAGGTGAAGAAGTTGAAGTTGTTGCAGAAGGTGCTTCTCACGATGAAGAGGCTCCTGAGGAACACGGAAGCGCCTCGACTTCTCCAGCAGTAACATCGGTCGCAGCTACTGGTGCTGCCGAACCGCCCAAAGTAACGGCACTTAGCGATTGCCATATGCATGAGACTCAGCAATTCTGTATGGGTCCTAGTGCTACGGAGTATTTGATGAAGATTCCTGCGACAGCGACAGGAGAACTACCCGCCCAGTACACAGGTTGCCATGCACATGGTTCACAGCTGTAAGTCTTCTTCGGTACTAGGAATGGATCATGTCTGACCGCGACAGTTTCTGCATGTCTCCCGCGGGCGGTGAAGTCCTTGCGCAAGCACAAACAGAAGACGGAGAGGAGCCGGCTGGAGAGGTCTCGGCTGATGGAGTCAGCTGTCATTTCCACGCAGGTGTCGAGTAAGTCCAAGCGACTTCTGCAATTGTGCTCTGATCTGACATACACTAGACATTGTGTTGATGCAAATGGCAACACTGTCGAAGGAACTTGTGAAGCCGTCAATCGCGACTACAATATTCCACTGCGTATCGGTCTCGTGTTTGCCATTCTTGCTACCGCATCCATCGGTGTTTTCGGGCCAATCTTCCTCTCGCTTGGAAGGTTCAAGAGTGGTAGTATCATCATGTCGATCATCAAGCAGTTTGGTACTGGTGTGATTATTTCGACCGCACTTGTGCATGTGAGTTGTCATGCTGCACGCGAGCACTTTGGATATTGACGATTCCCAGCTTTTCACCCATGCAGAACTCATGTTTGCAAACCACTGTCTGGGTGGCCTCAAATATGAGGCCACGACTGCAGCGATCGTAATGGCGGGTATCGTCATCTCGTTCGTTCCTGAGTATGTCGGAGCGAGAATCTTTCTCTGGCGTGTGTCAGAGCATACTGCTCCCGCATCACCGTCACCCGGACAGAGTAACGAATCGAAAGGAGCCGAGAATAATGAAGTTGCTGTCGGACACCATCTCATACACTCCGGGGACGTCCATGCACAGTCTCCTGCTCTGCAAAAACTAAAAGTCAACATCATGGAAGCTGGGATCATCTTCCACTCGTTGCGTGAGTTTCACTTTGACCAACACTCCACCACCTCTTGCTGACAAGAAGCAGTCATTGGTCTCACACTCGTGGTTGCTGGCGATTCCGGGTTCATCACTCTCTTCATTGTAATCGTCTTCCATCAGATGTTCGAAGGTCTTGCACTCGGCTCTCGCATCAGCGAGCTACAAGTCAGGATGGTGGAAAAGGTCTTCATGGCCACAGCCTTTGTCGTTGTAACGCCTGTCGGTATGGCCATTGGTATTGGCGTTCTGAATCAATTCAACGGCAATGACCCTTCGACCATCATCGCGATTGGTACATTGGATGCATTGAGTGCTGGTATCCTGCTTTATGTGGGATTGGTAGAGATGCTGGCGCATGACTGGATGCATGGAGAGCTGAGTAGAGCACCGTTGAGGCATGTGATTCCGGCTGGGATCAGTCTGGTTGCTGGATTGGTGCTGATGAGCGTGCTTGGTAAATGGGCGTAGATTTACAATAGCAACGTCTCAATGATGGTCTCTCTTGTCGGCAGTGTCTGTGAAGAAGGCAGGCAGTCTGGGCGGATGTCTCTCGGGCATGATGCGATCAGGATCACTGGCGAAACAACTATTGCACATGTAGAGAGAATCTTTGTTGTTTGTAGGGCCATGTTTTTGTTTCCACCAGAACTTCAGATAACGGTCTTGGTTGCAGGCTGTACAATGATGATCGACGCGGGTGGGATATATAATGGGGGCATGGGATTTCCATGACCAAGCGTCTTCAAGTCGACCAGATTTGGACCACGCGTGAAGAAAGGAGGCGAGGCCCTTTTTTCGACGCCAAGCAGGACTCTCTTGTTGGCGAAGGTTTAGTTGTGCTTTTTTGGCAGCAGCATTTCTTTGGTGTCTTTCCCGGCCGTCTTGCAAGGCCTTTGGTGTGGCGCCGTACCTTCTTCTGCGCAGGATTACCGACCTTCGAAATGCAGGATCAGTCGCGTAGCGATGTCGGTAGTAAGCTGCTGCATCGAGTATTTGGAGATGGGATGTTCGGAAGAAAGGGCGGATTGTCGAGAAGAACGGGCTGGGAGTTGAATGCAGGGTTAAAGGTCTGAGAGGGCCGAACATGGGCCTTGCAGATGAGATTAGGTTGTAACCAAGACACGGCATGGCAATAGATCAGACCTGAATAGATGATGTGAACGTGAATGAATAGAAGCATTGCCATGTAGAATTTGATATGGTCAGATGGGCACGCGTCGGGCGTCGCGTCAGCTCCTTCCGAGACGGTGTCAAAACAATCATCGACCATGTGCGTCTGCCATGGACGGCGACCATGGCCCGTTCAACGTGCCCGACTTCTGGCGCAGGTCGACATTCAGCCTGCCTGATGAACCTGGCCAGACTCTGTTTGGCGACAGCCAGCTGGGTGAGTACGACACGCTGTCCGTCACATGGACCTACCACTCAGACATGACAGAACTGCCCTTGATCGACGACCACTTTGACACGGAGCTGCGACTTCCACAAATTGACGACTTCCAATTCGGTACTCTCCACGACCTCCGCGCGAACCAGGAGCCCGACCTGACCCCCACCGTCCCTGATTCACCAACACCAACAAGCCTTTCCAATCACCTTGACGACTTGTGGAAGCTCGACCTCACTACCCCCACCAAGAATGTCCCTCTGCGCACATGGGAAGCCTTTACCCACCACGACCATACAGAGTCGCCCATCTCGTACTTGTCCGACGCCGGTCCGCGCGCATTCGATGCTCTCCAACCCGACGACACCAACATCATCCAATCCGCCTTCGCCCTCAAATGCCTAGCTCTCCTCGGCCTGGGTAGATCCTCCACCCTGTTCCAATGGAAGAAAGAAGCAAACACTTTCGTCCCTACCCTTGACAATGTCCGATTGTCTGGTCTGAGCAGCACTGCTTTCGACAGCATCGTCCATCGACTCTCCGCCATCGGCTGTACTTTTGTCGATGCGAGACATTTCGCCATGACTACATACGCCAATAAACACCCTTTGGCTGCTCGCGTTGCTCTTGCAACCACTATACACGCTGTGCTGGAAGCTCTTGATCAGAACTTGTCCGACCGCGTCATGACTGCCGAGTCTGCCCTGCGACTGCTGGCTTGCTTCGACACCCCCGTCATTCTTCTGGCCGAGTTGAAAGAGCTCATCACCTCTACCTCTCGTGCAACCACTGATACAGCTTTTCTGTCTGACTGTCACGACACCATTCGTCGATTCACCAATGCTTGCTCTCCATTTCACTCTCTTCACGCTGAGATATTGGATCATGTATCTCAGCCGTGGTTTCAAGCCATCTGCCAAAACACTGGCCTTACCCATAACCAATTTGACTTGCCCATCCAGACGGACGTCTTGAACGGTAGTGCTCATGTGTCTGGAGAGGACAAGGCCTTAATCACAGAAGTCACGACTGCCATCACCATGCTGCGCGATTGTGCACCTGATCATCCCCTACTACATCCTGCTGCTTGGGGTGTTGACAGTCTCAGCCCGGAGCTATCCTCTGCGGCCACGGATATTGATCGTATCATCGACAAGGCAAACAAGTACCAAGAAGACCTACTCGCCGCCATATCCAAGTATAACAGTGGACGCCCAAATTCTAGTGACACAAATACCAGACCGCAAGAACACCATCTTGTATCAGAACAATTGCCATGGAGCCTCGATGAAGCCCAGCAGACCTATTTCGAGGACGTGGGAACCCGCTTTTCTGAACCACCCGTCAACATGGACACTTCAAACATCCGTACCCTGACCACAAGTATTCTTGAGGCTTGCACAACTCCAGAAACGTCTAATCTCGACCTGCGGCATCTTGCAAAGGCCTCCTTAAATCACCTTCAGCCATATCTCCAGGTCCAGAGTCGCCTCCTCAACGGTATCCTTCTGCGCCTTTTCTTCCGGCAGTTCTCTCTTCGTGAACATCTCACCCTGAACCACTCATTCCATCTGCTCGGCAATGGCCTGTTCGTCCAACATCTCACGGCTGCATTGTTCACTTCCGATTCCAATGCACGCGGCTTGCGTCTAGACAATCACTCCAAGCAATGGCCACCCGCATCCTCTGAGCTAAGGCTCGGATTGATGGGCGTGCTGTCTGAAGCCTATGGCTCTAATGATATCCCGGGCAACCTCTCTTTCGCCATTCGTGAGCTCGGCGACGAAGAGATTGAGAAATGCTTAGATGCTAATAGTATCCACGCGCTTGACTTTTTACGATTGCGATACGAGGCTCCCACGCCACTGAACGTGATACTGGATGATACTGCAATGGCCAAATACGACGATTGTTTCCGCGTCTTGTTGGGAGTACTCAGAGTGTTGCATTTTGTCACTTTACTCCGCAGCACCGCACAACAGAAGGACAGTACACCTGCAACACAAGCGTTTGCCCATGAAGCTTGGAGCTGTGTATCCAGTCTTGCATCCTACTTCTTCGACATTGCCGTCGCCGGCCCGTGGAAAGATCTACAGCGTACCCTCGACACCATCGAAGCCGACCTCGCAATCGAAGACGCCGAAGGGGTTTTCGGCCAACGCGTTTCATTTGGCATCTCGCATCTACGCAACAAACACGCCGATATGCTCGACACGATCCGCTCGCGCCTGTTTCTTCGCTCTCGCCATGACAACGTACGCGGTCTTGTCAATGACGTCTTTGCCTGTATCTTGGATGTTCACGTCGACGCCTACGACGAAACCAAACTCTGGACTCAAAGAGATGAGGTAAAAGTAAAGGTCTCGGGATTGGTGGATGCGTTGCAAGAGCTCGCGAGGAAGATTGGAAAGAAAAAGGCATTGAGTTTGCAGGATAGGGATGATGTTTTCGCAGTCGAGGTTTTGAGCTTCAGACTCGACGGGTGATGGTTTTATCGTCATGGTTTGAGACGAGAGCAGATGTACATGTATCCCATCAGGGTCAAGGGTTACTTTGTCATTGCAGGTGTGACATTTCACCATGGCATCCGCCAAGCGACGGTAGATGCAATCAAGACACTATTAGCTGCAGTCTACGGAACAATCACTTCAACATCATCAAGAGAAATCTAACCCTCCGTGCTCAGTTGATCACAAAACTTGTGACAGACAAACAAACAATAGCAGACAAGTCGGTTCATGGAAAAACAGATGTTATAGTTATTTCTTGCAAAATTGCGTGGCTAGCTTTATGGGTATATTCAAGAGTTGAAAAGAAAAAAAAAAGATTGTTTTCGAGAGAGGGAGAGAAAGCAAGCATGTTGCAAAGCAAAAAAAAAAAAACGCCCAAAGCACCTCCTTGAAAAAAGACATTAGCATAACGACACAATGTCAGCAAAAGCGTGTTGATGGTAGTGATTCATGCACAAAGGCAAGATTGCAGATTTCCGAGTTTGGTCTATCCAAGCGAAAAGAATAAGAGACATATTCATACCATTAAGGAAGAAGTTGTTGGAAAGTCGCTCATCGCCACAGATCCTGTCGACTATTAGCTCGCTTGTGGCCATTGCTCTCAGCACCAGGAAGTTTCGGCGGAGGCTTGAGCCAGCTGCCGCGACTTCCAATGCCGCCGACACCGCTGCCGACACTCGTGCCCATGGTAGCAAGAGCGGCGAGCGCACCGCCTCCGTTTCCAGGGCTGCTGCCGCTGCCGCCCCAGCTACGAGACATGTGGCCCGCTGACGAGCGTGGTCGTGAGGGTTCTTCTTGCGGCAGTGCGAGGAAGCCGCCGTAGCCGTTGCCGACGATCACACTCTTGCGTGCGTCGCCGCCGAACCCGCCTTGTGCCCATTGGGGACCAAGGCCGCGAGAAGAATTGTATGAGCTCTGGGGGCGCCCACTGCTACCAGACCCATGGCGGCCGTGAGATGGTGGTGGTGGTTCGTAGGCTGTGAAGGCCCACTCGACCTCGTCCAGGCCCTTGGAGAAGACTTCTAGAGGTTGATGCAGACCGCGGGGAGGATTCATGGCTCCAACAACGCTTTGACGCTGGTTGCCGCCTCCGTCCATGAATGGCGTCGGAGGTGCGGGTAGCAGCATGATCTCAGCGAAATCGGCATCACGGACGTAGAGCTGCGAGAGAGCAGGCAGACCGTTGGCGTGTAGTGACTGGGCCAGATATGCGTAGTATGAGGCTGCAGGCTTTTGTAGGCCATGGGCATCTTCTGAGTCGGTGAGTTCGAAATGAAGGACCTTGAGCGAAATGGATTCGAGAGGTGGGAGATCGTTGAGCGAGAGAGCGAGAGAGTTGGAGACGGTTTCGACGATGGATAGGGAGTGCAGAGAGGAAGCGTCGAACAAGAAGTGGTGTAGGTGGACAGGATCGATACCAGTGCCGTTCAATGAGAGGTCCTGCAGGGTGTTGCGATTGAGTGGCTTTCCAAAGTAAACACCCATGCCCTCGGCGGTAATTCTAGGGGTATTCTCGAAAGCTAGCGTGTGCAGAGCGGGAAAGTCTGGGAGCATCGGAGATTGGTAGAAGATGGTGTCGTCCAGCCACGGCAGGTCGATCATTGTGAGTTCTCGCAAAGCTGGCAGGGAACCAAGGACGATACGCAGCGTGCTGGGTTCAACGTGGATGCCTGAAATCTCAATAATCTCAAGCCCTTGCCAGTTGCGACGAGCGAGCTGTTCGAACGAGCCCTCGGAGCCTTGTCTGTAGCTCATCTTGCGAATATCGGGACAGCGTGCCTGTAGCTCGTGGACCAGAGGCATGCAGTTCGGGTCGCCATTGAAAGCTCCATCGGGCAGATCGACGTATTTCAGGTTGGGAAGAACGGATATGGTGCGGGCAAGATCGGCCTTTGCTGTCTCTCGCGTCATGTATGGTAGCTTGAGCATGGTCACGCCATGTGCCAGATTCGGGTTTTCTCGTACGGTACGGCAGAAGAGAGCCAATCTGATTGTGGGAACGTCGCCAGACTCGATGGGAGCCTTGAGGAATGTCTTTTTCTGTCTCCTCTCGGCGAGGATCTCCTCGAGTTCGCAATAGTGGACGGCATCGATGCGGACGCTGCTGTACCTGGCGAGGGGTCAGCATTGTGATATGGTATTGCGAAGAGGACTCACAAGACAGTGGCAGCAGCGTTGTACCAGCGGCGACAGACTTGACCTGCCTTGGCTAGATCCCTCAAGTCGCACAGCATACATCCCTCGCCGACGGTTGACCTCTCGCTAGGCTCAAATGTCGAATCTTGGGTATGCGGCGCAACCTGCACCATGATCTTGGTGAGTATGTCATTGGGAAGTTTGGCAGCAAAGTCACGGCCAGGGCGGACAGCAAGGGGAGATCTTGAAGAGTGCTTCGGACTGCTGTGGTTGCTTTCGCTGCCTTTGTTGTGTGACTTTGCGCGGAGGTGCTTGAAGAAGCCCATTATTGCGGCTCTCTACGAGTGTTCGCGTAGCCTGGAGTTGATTGAAGATGAGGAAAGAACGCGTCTCTTAGAAAGCCATCTTCCTCAGATACACGAAGGGCAGTCACGGGCCACGAGCAGGTGGTTGCACCCTGGAAATGCCGATACGCGCGCACCTTCCCCTGAATCCGTCTGCTTTTCATTCCTCGCACCCCTCGGCCCACGTCCCCGCATCGCGCCTGCCCTGTTCCTGTCTGCTTGTGTCAGTCTGAGACACGGTGCACGGTCGTCGAAACCTTGACAAGTCGTTTCTCCGACGCGCTTGAAACACGACAAACAAATCCATAGGGACGGTTATATTTCAGTGGCATCGCTACTCATGCCACGACTCTCTACCAAGCTGCCACTGAGGATGCTATCCTCCATTACGCAGCACTCTAGTCTCGGCGATTGCCTGATCGTCCGATGCGCTGCTTGCTCCTTCGCCGCCTGAGCCTGATGCCGACCCAACAACATCGTCGTCATCGCTCTCCTTCTGCTTGGCCGCCTTACCATTACCATCTCTGCGACTGCTACGCTTGCTCTGTGAACGATGGAAACTGCCATCTCTCTCGTCTTCTTCAATCGTAGCACCATTGTCCTCATCACTGTCGTCGTCGTCGTCATCGTCATCCTCGAGCGTGTGTGGTATCTCAGACTTCCTGCGTCGTTCAAAGTCCTGAGCGTGTGATGCGCGCAACAACGTACCAACCCTGGTAATTGCTCTGACCATTGGTGATGCTCCATTTGACCCTGTCTTCTTGCGCTGGCGGATGGCGCCTGCCACCGACAGATCAGTGTTTGAGGATCTGCGTGCAGGGTCAACTCCAGTCGCTGTCGAAGGTGTAAGTGTAACGCTGTCAGGTCGCTGTGCTTCGAGATCATCTGCCGAATGTCTGTCTTCGACCTCTTCTGTCGGTCCCACCTCTGCCTCCGTTTTGGTGAGCTCGTATGGAAGAGGCACATCTCGTGATGCGCGGTATCGAGTGACGCTGTGAGTGTGTCAGCATATGATGCGTTGTCTTGATGTGTTTGCACAACATACTTGGTGCAATGCTCGTTCTCAACTCTGAACAACTGCCACATGCCACGTCGGAGGATCTCGGAAAAGGCAATCAGGAAGGATATGATCGACGAATGCTGCGTCTCGTGTCCGTAGATGGCATAGAAGATCCAGTTGAAGCGAAGGATGGGATCAATCACTATCGCGACGTAGTACCACCAAGCGTATTTGAAGCCCAGTGTGTTTCGCAAGAATGGATGCTTTGCGTAGGGGTCCATCAAACTCCAATCCATGACAATGTCCCAAACGCTGCAGTAGACGCCGTTGATAGTAGCCCAAAAGATGAAGAGTATGCGTAGCTGCTCGGTCTTGTTGTGACGCCACAGACTCAAGCTCATGTAGTAGAGAATGGTGCACATGTACTTTCCAAAGTTGGCCATGTGAGGAAATAGACTTCTTGTATCCGCATATCTGCGAAGGCATTGGAGAGCGCGCCAGATACCGGGTAGAGTTTGGAAGAATCCAAGAAGTCGAGAATGGGACGAGTTGCATTGCGCTGGATTGTTCCAGTCATTGGCGTAGAGACAGAAAAAGAGCTCAATATTCTGTCTGGAATTAGCTGGTATTCGTCTTGATCCGGTTAGGGGGACTTACCCCAAGAGCATATGTTTGGGAGCAGAACATGTCGCCCAGGAAGAAGTCTCGGAACTCGACTGGGAAGAGTCCAGCAAGGGATAGTCGCCACTGCACACGTCAGCCTGTATATCGCTTCTCTTGGGGGAATCGCTTACAGTTGAGTAAGCAAACCACAAACGACTACGATGGTAGAAAATAGGAAATGGGTTGAAAAGGATAATCCCCGATACGCAAACGAGAACAACTGGCCACCATACGTAAAACGAATGGGTGCCGGAGAAGTGCTTGAAATTAAGCCACATTGTCAGACCAAGGACGAAACCAAGAAGAGCAGGTATCTGTATCAACGTTAGCAGTGTTTGCCGATGGGAATAGGAGGCCGTACTTCTGTAAGTTGTCGCCAATCCGCATGATGTCGGGTGTCAAATTCGAAGATGAATGAATAGTTGACTTTGGCTCTGGTCCAGACTCTGCATGCACAGCAGAACAGCAGGGTAAGGAATAACATCAAGAAGTAGCCGCCATAGATCTGCGTGGTGAATCAGCATACAATCCAGCAAATTGTAGGGCACTCTACGACGCACCTGCAGCAAGTAAGATGTGTGTGAAACGACTGTTGGGTTCGGATCATTCAACAGCAGAGCACCATATACAACACCTTCAATACCAAAGACGGCACCTGCAGCCAGAAGCACTCCATTGCGAAATACACTTCCGGTATAGTCACCCATTCTGGCGACTTTGGCACGCAGCTTGCCAACTGCGATCTTGTGATTACCTCGTTCAAAGTAGCGAGCGTACATGTCTTCGACAGCTTGGATGTGGCCGTCCACAATTGTGCTGCTGACAAAGTATGCATTGTTGACCTTCTCAGCCATGTATCGGCCTGATGGTCGGGCATTGACCGTCTTGTCAAACTTCTTGTTGATTTTGCGGAAGGCTGTCCTGTTCAACAGGGCGTATGACTTGAGCAGTTCCAAGCCTCTGTAGTACTCGGCCAGAGCAATCTTGAGCTTGCGCTTAGCAGTTCTATAAGGTACTTCGGGGTGGCCACCCCTACGAGTGTAGTCTCTGCTGTCTTCCATTGCGCGTGGGCCACTCGGGGTACTCAGCTGCTGCATGGCTTCAAAGGTCTTGCCTGATTGTGGGACTCTCTTCCGACCAGGAATGCCGTTCACTGCCTTGGCCCAACCGTTCTTGATAGGTCCGTTCTTCTTGATGAGCTGGGATTCTTCACCTGCAACAGTGCTATTCCTGGAGATCTGGCCATTGGACAGCAGATCTGTAACGTGAGACGGACGCTTAGTCCCAGATGTCGCGTAAAGTATTTCCTCCATACGCTGGTCGCGCATCATATGAAGTTGTTCTCGCAAGACCTTGAGTCTTTCGGTGGCCTCATCCTCTTTCTGCTTGTAGAACTCTTCAATTTTCGCCAACTCTTTGTCCAGGAAGAAGAAGAATTGAGACTGGCGAACGTCAATCTCTCGATAGGCTTCGAGAGCAATATCGTCTTGGGAGGGGTCGCTGCCGCGCAAGCCGCTGAGCATTCTTCTGGTGGGCGGTCGAGTGGGTTGGGCATCCTGGACGCCAGGCATGGAGTTGACTCGTTTCGGCTGAAAGACACTCCTGTACCTAGAGGGGAGAGTAAAGCTGGGATGTTTCGGGTGTTTTTCTTCGCCAACCTGGTATGCGCTACCAGAAGACTCTTGACGCATGGCGCTGCGACGCGCCGGAGTGCCCAGAGCGGGACCAGGTAGTTTCAACGATCTGCTTGACTCCTCGCTTCGGCGCGAGGCCTTGGGAGGACTGGCCAGATTCGGCGGAGAGCCAATGATACTCCCATATCGTGTCATGTGTCTTCCGTCACCGTGTATTTGCAGAGGAGTGTTTTCGGCGTCTTCTGCGCCTGGAATGGGCATGGCGGCGGTCGATGAGCCATGTTGTTGATCGACCTCTGGAGAAGGAGGTATAGCGCCGACATCTCCGCTGCTCGCTCTTCTCTCGCTGGTTCTGGTCGCAGGTCGATTCAAGAAGGCGTAAAATGGAGCTTTGCCGAAAGTCGCGAGCGGTGAAGAATCACGACGGCCGTCGGATGGGCTTGAACGTTCGACTTTTTGCAATGCGCGTGCAACAGCCTTGAGCTTCTTCTTTCCTTGCTGCTGAAGTGTCAATCCATGTGCTCGTAGCGTGATGCGCGACGTGAAGGTGTCGAAGTGCGAACCTTGTAATCCAGATATTTGGCCCGCCATTCGGGTACAAGATCAGCCTCTAGTTCTCTAACACCGATTCGTCAATTCGTGTTGATAGGATTGGGGACTTGTCGAGGCGGCTTACTTTGCGAACTTCATGCTTGCTCGTGTGTCTGTCGCAGCTTCATACCAAGGCCATTTTCTTGTGGCACAAGACCAGGCTAAGAATATTGTAGGACTTATCTCTGTGTTTTTCTCGAATAGATTGGGAGACTGTCACTCAACCTCTTGGCGCTTCTGGGCTTTCTGGGGAAATTTGCGGCTGGAAACTTGGAAGGCGTGCTATGTCATCGTTGCGCCATTGGCCAATCGCCGGAGACGTTTCCATTCCGCCCTTTTCACATGGCAGTGTTTGTTGATTCACAGCATACAGAACATGGGGCATCAGGGCATTGGTTATGACTGTTTTCATTTGGACTGCCTATTTGCAATCATTGGTATTCATGCTTTGATCATCATGCATTCGTTCCTGTGCTCCTCAAGAGACTAGGATGAGTTGTTTAGTAGCCACCGAACTGCTGCTCGAGGTGACGAGGGGGGCCCTGCTCGTTGGGGTCGTACTGGTCGTACTGGCCGTACTATCATTGAGGTCAGCTCCTGCTCCAACGACAATTTGAGCTGTGAATACATACCTGCTCGTCGTAGAGGGCCTCAGCGTTCTTCTTGGCCTGGTGCTTGGCCTTCTCCTTGTCGACGTAGTCAAGGCCCTTGGTCTCGCAGAGCTTGTCGACCTCGGCACCAGCGAAGGAAGCAAGAAGCTCCTTGGCGAACTCGTGGTTGACGGGCTTGCCCTCCTTGCGCTGTCTCTCCTCGAAGGCGTGCATGGCAGCGAACGAGGCACCACCGGCGAGGAGCTCGTGGGAGAGCTTGCCCTCGTGGTCGTCGTTGTAGACCTGTTGGTAGGCGTCGTTGGATTCACCTGAGACTTGTTAGTTTTGCTGATGCATGATGATCATCTCCAAGTGTTGCTCACCCCAGCCGAACATTGTGATTGACGTGATGTGAAAAGGTTTGGGTAGAAAAGTTGTAGGTGGTGCAATGAAGCGTGTGTTGATGGAGAGGAAAGAAACAGGAGGAGAGAGGGGTCGTTGTCGAGCTTTATAGCTGCCATCACCAAGAAGGAAGTTACCTTGCACGAGCTGCCCCACCCTTTCGTCCACAGCTCCCTGAGCTACTGTGAGCTTCCATGATGTGGCTTCACTGGCTACATGATGACGCGGCTGTGCCTGAAGCCCATAGGTGAAACGAGTAGTCTAGATCCCCGTCCTTCACGACGAACCAAAGTCAATGACGAAGCGGGGCTAAACTGCTACTAAGAATACCTTGACCAATCTCAAAGCTGGCCCTGTGTTGCCCTGAAAAAGAGGAACAAGAAACCGCATGCTGCCAGCGTCAAGCAGCGTCACTTCATACGTGTTTACAAGTAGCTTGACCGTTGTCCGTGTTGATCTTTGCATCACTTCTCGGTGATAAGTGTACCTTCCCCATGGCCAAGCCGGATTGGCGTAAACAAGGCGGCTAAGCATTCGTGATCGGCATGACTGTGGCGGTGCAGCGCCACAAAATGGAAACACCGGCAGGATTTGAGCAGGGCAAGCGAGCTGAGAAGGCGAAGCATCGCCGAAACAAACGTCCGCATCCATCAACAAACAACGCTGGTGATCGTGTTTGATAAAGCCACGGTGAAGCTACACAATCAACATGTCGACGAGTAAGAGACTGCCTGCGATTGCCGACTTCCCGTCCAGCTGGACTTTGACCGTCTCTCCTCGTAAGTTTCGTGCCTTGGCCTCCTGGCGTGATGCTCACGAACCGTTCATTCACCGCCTCGTCCTGCATACGCCAGGACCACGTCGACATCATATCTTTTTGACTAAAACATCATTCAGCTCCGAGCTCGCAACGACCGACCAACATCCTCATCCTCCTTCATGGCTTGGGTGATGCTCATCTCTCTTTTGCCCAGCTTGGCACTCAGATGAATCTACCCGAGACAGCATGCATCTCTATCAAAGCCCCTGAACCTCTTCCCTTTGAAGCTTCGTCTTTCCACTGGGGTGACGATGTCATATTTGACAACACAGTCGGCACTATTGATCCGGACGGTGGCTTCAAGAAGGTAGTTCCGAGACTTGTCAAAGAGATTATTGAAGACACTTTGATCAAGAAGTGCGGCTATCAACCTCGTGAGTTGATGCTCTTTGGGTTTGGTCAAGGTGGCATGGTAGCCCTCAACACTGCCGGTAGGTCTTTTATCTCATGAACAATATCTGGACAACCTTGACAAGTCTCTCAGTAAGTATGGAAAAAGAGCTTGGTGGAGTCATCAGCGTCGGTGGACCTTTGCCAAGCGAAGCTCCTGCCTCTCTTTCACCCAAATGCAAGACTCCAATCTTGGTCTGCTCAGGCAACGACAGTCCTTGGGTCAATTCGTCGGCCGAAAGCAAGTTGAAAGCAGTATTTGAGTCCGTTCAGCTCAACCGCTACAAGAGACCTGGAGACACAATGCCTAGGAGCCGCGACGAGATGTATCCCATCATGCAATTCTTTGCTCGGCGACTCAAAAGCTCAGCAGGTGTGCCAGAAGGCAGCGTTGAGCTGACAGCTTGATATCGCCTCGCTCACATGAACAACGCCTCGGTCGAATGATGGTCCGAGGATCAGGGTCGTACCTACAACCATCCCATCGCGAATAAAACGAGTATTGCAGCTCTTTGTGATCAGAATTCACGCTCTGGTTATGTTTGTAGATCCGAATGGCTTCGGTCTCTGTGTCAGTATAGTTTGGTCTCTTTTGGTCGAGGTGTGGTTGTCTTAAGGCTTGACGTTGACTTTATCATGAATCGAATCGACAGTCACCAACATCCATCGGCGAGTTCAGAACGGATGTGTACATTCACAGCAAAACACATAGAGGCAACCCTTGACTGCATCATCAAGATGCCTTCTATGGATCTGCCAATCGAAGATATATGACCTCGGATGAGAAATTCCCAGAGTGAGTGTCGTTAAAGTTGCTGCTGACATAGTGTTGCCAACGTCGCGTCATCCACCCCTCAATGTCGTGATCAGTCCTCTACACTTCAAAAGGATCCTCGGAAGCACATTATAACCAATGACAGGCCTACTTGACTCAAACAGCCTGTATCAAGCCCATCGATTGCTTGTTACAGTCGTCTTGTTGATGGGTCCCAAATCAAAATGACCCGCTTGTTCTATTCAACACGCTAGCCACGTTCTAAGTACCGATGCTCGAGTTTCCTGCATCAAAAGTGATGTAGATCCTCTGTCTGAGATCTGGTGTTCTTTTTTTTTCTGTGTTCACGTTCCTCCACTGTCGTCGCACCTGGTTCAACAGTATTGCTCTTTGAGCATCCTCCACGATCATGGCCGAGCACGACAAGAAAGCCCAGCCAGACCCCTACACCGAAGAACGAATCTCTCCAGCTTCGAGCGCAGACCTAGATGCCAGCTACGAAGCCTACAAAAGCCATGAGGGCCCGCCAATCGATCCAGCCGAAGCGAAGAGAGTGTTACGCAAGATTGATATGCGGATTGTTCCCATCCTATTCGTCGTCTACCTCCTCCAATACCTCGACAAGAACTCGTTAAACTTTGCTGCTGCGTATGGATTCCAGAAAGGCACGCATCTACATGGACAAGAGTACTCTTGGCTGGGATCTATCTTCTATTTTGGGTATCTCTGGGCACAATTTCCGTCGGGATGGTTACTGCAGAGACTGCCCATTGGGAAGTTTCTCGGTACTACGACTATTAGTGAGTAGTCATCGGGATGCATTTCTCTTCCGCTCCCGTTGCTAACGTAGCTGGCTACAGTCTGGGGTATCATCCTGATCACCACACCAGCATGTAACAACTTTGCTGGGATTGCAACGAATCGCTTTCTACTGGGTACTTTCGAGGCCGTTGTGAATCCCGGATTTGTCCTCATCATGGGTATGTAATAATGTCATTTTCTTGCGAATGCCCCCCTGACCGACTTTCAACAGGCATGTGGTGGACCGCCGCCGAGCAACCCCTCCGCCTCGAAGCATACTACTGCACCAACGGCATAGCAACCATGATCGGCGGCCTCCTGGGCTACGCAATCGGACACATAACCACCGGTTCCCTCGCCCGCTGGATGTATGTCTTCATCATCTTCGGCAGCATCAGTATTGTCTGGGGCATCGTGGTGCTCCTCTTTCTTCCCGACCTCCCCTCGACCGCAAAGTTCTTGACCGAGAGAGAAAGATATGTTGCCGTGGAGAGGGTGGCCAGCAACAGACAAGGAGTCAAAAATACCCATTTCAAGAGGTATCAATTGGTGCAGACATTGCAAGATCCAAAGACATGGATCCTATTTGTTATGGCTGTCGGTGCACAAGTGCCTAATTCTGCTATCACGAGTGTAAGTGTCTTGCTTTGAGTCTTCACTGGAGTGAAAAAGTGAAGGAAACTGATGTACCCACAAAACAGTTCACCTCCATCATCGTCGGCTCCTTCGGTTTCGACACACTCGGCACACAGTACCTGCAAGTTCCAGGCGGGCTTATTCAATTCCTCGCTCTCATCGGCGGTGGCTACATCTGCTCGCGGTACCCCAACTCCCGCTGCATCGTCATGATTGTTGCAAACTGCATCTGTATCCTTGGCGCCGCCATGCTCGTCGGTCTCCCCTCAAGCAACAAATGGGGTAGATTGGTTGCATTATGGTTATGCTATTTCCAAGGCTTGGGATTTAGTATGAGTTTGACCATGGTGAGCAGCAATGTAGCCGGATACACGAAAAAACAGTGCACAGGCACGATTCTGTTTGTGGGGTATTGTGTGGGCAACATCATTGGTAAGTTCACCTGCGCCTCTTGCCCTGATGTTTGTACTTGCAGATACTGATGGAAAGCAACAATAGGACCTCAGACTTTCAGAGATAGCGAGAAGCCTGGCTATCATAGCGCTTATATCGCCATGTTGGTGGGATATACGGTTAAATTGGGCATGGTTGTTGTCCTGTACATCTACATGTATACAGTAAACAAGAAACGGGATCGCGAGGCTGGACACATGTCTCTGGAGCAAGAGAGATTGGCTATTGAGCAAGGCATGCAAGATCAGACTGAACTTGACAACAAGGGGTTCAGATATACTCTATAGTGATAGTTTATATGCAGCACGAAGTCTTTCCATATGCTCTTTTGTGTGCAAAATTGCTTTTGGCAAGGCGCAGAAGTGGGAGATGAGTCGTTCTAGCTTCAATGTTCGCTCGCCTGTCCCTCTCAAGATGCCTTGGTAAATGTTATCATGCATTCATGATCCTAGGATAATGTCAGTTTTTTGCACAGGTACTGATTCCGAGATGCAAGACTCACTGCTATTTGTGGAAGGGTCACATCATAGAACAACTCGAATCGTGAGGTGATTGCAGGGGATTTGTTTTCGAAGCCTGGTGCGATGGAAGTGTTGTAGTCCCTGTACACGGCGACCGTCAAGGCCGTCATCTCTGCCATGGCCAAGCTGTCATATAGGTTAGCGCAGATACCACATACGATTGCTGCAAATCTGCGACTTACTGTAATCCTATACACATACGACCGCCACTCGAGAAAGCCCAGAACCATCGATTCATCAATGCCACTTGGTCCGACTCGCCGCACCAGCGCTCAGGGTTGAACTCTAGTGGCTTATCAAAGACATCGGGATTGCGGTGCAGGGAGTATGGCGACATGTTGACTACAGTACGGGCAGGAATCTTATATCCAGAAATGATACAATCACTTCCGATCGATCGAGGCTCTGAAGCTGGCAGCGGAGCATAAAGTCGAAGTGTTTCTTTGATGACTGCGTTCAGGTAGGGAAGTTTGTCGATGACATCGAGCTTGGGCATGTTGTTTTCAAATGCGTCTCCTGGCAGGCCAAGGACTTCCTCGGCCAGCCGCTTTTGTATGTGCGCGTTCTGTCGGCGAGACAATGCCCATATCAGAAACATTAGCGAATCTGCCGTTGTGTCGATTCCAGCGAGGAGGTGATCCGCGCACTCAGAAGCGATATCAAGAGAGTCCAGGGTATAACGACCAGACTTGTTGACGCTTTTGTGAGAGTTCCATAGACGTGATACGATGGATGGCTCTTTGGTGACTAGGTCCGCATTCGTTTTGGCTGCGCTTTCAAAGCTGTGGTAGGCTTCCAAGGCATGCTTACGGATCCCAGTATAGGTTGTAGGCTTCTGCATGGGTAGAAGCGGTTTGAGTATACGCTCTGTCAGGCCTTCACGGGTATACATCCATTTCGTCAAGGTTGGAAAGTGTACAGCAAACCAACTCAAGTAGCGGCGAGTTGGGTCGACGATGTCGTTGAGAAGAGCACGATGTTGCACATTGCCTTTTAGTGCAGATGTCCCGCCGAAGGAAGATCCGTATAAGAAGTGGGTAATGGCATCAATAGAGAAGTAATGGAGGCTGCTGAAGATTTCGTGAGGTTGATCGCCTTTGGCCTCGATGAGTGCCATGTAGCTGGCGACTTTCTCCTGAACCATACGAGCCGCTGGCCCATTGAGCATCAGCGACTTCGAGTAAGCATTGGCGACCAGCTTCTTGCGATCACTGTGCGCCTTGGTTGTGTAGAAGGTGAAAAGGTTCTGTCTACCGTATGCATCGAACATACGATAGAACCAGGTTCTCTCAAAACCACTTCCTGCTCCGTAAATGGTGCGAAGGGCATCAAGATTGTTGCAGTGAATCTCGTTGGGACCAATGCGCACAATTGGACCGTATTCTTCATGAAGCGCTTGAATAGCTCTTGTCCGGTTTCCTCTGTAATCCTCCAAGGCCAGACGCCATTTGGAGAGTGCATACAATGTTGGTCCCGGAATCTTGCTCTTGGGGTTCAAGTACAAAGGCTCGATAAGAAAGTAATAAGCGGCTGCTAATGGGATAGCAACAAGTACGAAAAGAGTCAACATCTTCGAGGACGAACGAAAGTTCTGGAGTGCGATGACAACCACCAAAATGCGAGTGGCCACTCGAGTTGGATACGTGAGGGTCGATTGGCACGATTCTCAAGAAGTATAAAGACTTGATTGTCTCCCTCTGGTCACGCATGAGCCACGTCGCTGCTTTCCTACCTCCATACGATCTGGTTACCCCGCGATGTCGGACTGTCCGACAAAGTCAATCATCAGGAACACGAGTGCATGATGCTGGGTGCTTGTGACTCTAGGCAGTGTTGGCCGAGCCTAAATGACATGGGCATGATTACCGCAAAGGTTCTGCGAGGGTGAGATTCGCGGAGAAATTCTACGAAAAGGGTGAGAAAAAGTAGCAAGATTTGGTTGTTGTTCAGGGACGTGTTTGTCTCACAGCTCGGCTCTTGCCGATCGCCTTTCCGACGCGTCTTGACACGACCTTCCACTTCTGACTTGTATGTATAACAACAGAATCTCCATCAGTTCATACAGTCAGGCTGTGGAAACGATTCAAACAGATTTCTTGGGAGCGCGGCACGCGATCTCCATCGTAATTGGTTATGCATGTTACCTTCACACGGTAGAACTCTGACAGTCGGAAGAGACAAGGAAAGCCTGGATGTGCCTTCACGTACAGACTAACTTGAGAAACTCCTCCAAATAGGCGATGGCCAAGAGTTTGGCGAAAACGCCGCATTGATGTCTCTTTCTGGATGACACTCCAGATGTTCACTCTTGGCCGTTTGCGACAAGGACTCGACCACCGTCAATGCAGACAGAAACACCGTCGATATATGCCTGTAAGATCGTCAGCATCATATATATGCCTGAAAGACCGCTTCATCCAAAGCCATTGAACATGACATACTCCAGCTCGACTGATGAGGTAGATGACACTCGCAGCGATATCTTCCTCGTTCCCAGCGCGTTTGGCAGGAACTCGATCAAAGAGTGAGCTGAACATGTTTCCAGCCTCACCTATAGGGTTCATGTTACTAGGTACGACTGTCTCATAGTCAGCTTCACGGTTCGTATCAGTACCTGCGCCACGGAAAACCCACAACCAGGATTGATGCCAACAACTCGAACGTAGAATCGACTAAATTTGGCGGCCAACAACTTGACGAGATGATCCGTGGCAGCTTTACTCGTTGCATAGCTTGTCAAGTCTACATTCGTTGCGTTGTGCATACTGGCGCAAGAGCTCGTCAAGACAATAGCACCACGACCGGCTTCTCTACCGAAACAACCGTTGCCCAGGTCGAGTTGTGAAGCCGCAGCTAACAATGGTAAGAGTGCGACAGACAAGAAGTAATGGGCGGTAGTATTGACACAGAAAGTATCAGCCCAGTCTGAGTGTCGTGACGACCACATGGATGCCTGCAGTTCGGACAGTGGCGTTCTAAGGACATCACAAGGGACTTGAGGATCCCGTCTTATACCAGCATTGGATATCAGGGCGTCGAGATGAGTTTCCCTATCGCCGATGGTCGCTGCTAGTTCTTCAATTGCGTTCTTGTCCTTGAGATCGCAAGGCAATCTGAGAGGCGCATATCAGCCTTGGTGTTTGAACATGCAGCCATACCATTCTGTCGCTCACCCAAACGCTGAGCCACCTGAGGTACGTCCGATCTCGTTCAGTTCTGTTACCTTCTCCTCGATCGGCTCAGATGGCAAAGCGACAATATAGACCTTTGCGCCATTCGCGACCAGGCCCTAGCATCTATCAGCGTCTTGATTCGAACCGAGCGAAGACGTTCATGGGAGAGGCACACCTTGCTTATGCCAAAACCTAACCCACTGCTTCCACCAGTGACGACAGCCACATAGCCCTTCACTCCGAAGAGTCTTTCGATACTGAATGGAGACATTGGTTTGTTGGAACGAATCTGGCAGCTCAATCACCGTTCATCAAGACAATTGATTCTTGGTTATTTCTTATTTTTGTTGTCCTTCCATTATCAGGAAATGTTGAAAGATGTATCATCACAACCACGTTCGGACAAGTCGCCGACCCCCAGTCTCCACAGTGCGGGGCGTTATCATCAAACAATATGGAGAGCATCGGAGACTCCGATTATCGAGCTCGCTTTCAACAACTTTTTCACTAATGCATGTATCACTGATTGTCTATCCATTGGTCACCCCTCAATCTTTCATACATCTTAGCTGATCTTATCACCAAGTCATGGCTTGCCGCAGTCTGTTGTTATCAGTGTCGTAAAATCGAGCTCGCGTGGCTCTCGGTAACGAAGTACTCTCGAGCGTAGATATCTAGACTGCGAGAAGTCCTGTCCAGAACTCAGATGCACACTGCTGGTCATTGTCTTTGGACCGCCCAACAATCGACTATTCGACAGATCAATTCAACCCCGGCAAAATCATACGAGGATGGAGAAGAACAAGAATGGCGTGTCCATGGATATCGGTCCTGATTCCAGAGGCGATCAAGATGTTGCACAAGGCTCAGTTACAAATGTCGCCGCCGGATCTCAACACTTACATCGGAGTCTGCGCGGCAAAGAAGTTCAACTCTTCGCTATCGGTGGTGCGATCGGTACCTGTATGTTGTTACTCGAGAATGTCAAAGTCTTCGACGACAGTAAAGCTGACACATATGAAGCACTATACGTACAGATGGGCTCTGCTCTTCCGAAAGGCGGCCCTGCCGGTCTCTTCATCGCGTTTGTCATCTGGGCAGGCGTGATGTGGGCCGTCAACGAATGCTTCGCCGAGATGGTATCATACCTTCCAGTACCCTCGCCATTCATAAGATTCGGTGGAGAGTGGGTAGATGGGGCTCTCGGGTTTGCCATGGCATGGAACTTCTTTCTCAACATGGCCATCTTGGTGCCCTTCGAAATTGTGGCCATGAACATCATGATTACCTTCTGGACCGACAAGGTACCAGTTGAAGCGATCATTGTCGCGATGATTGTTCTTTACGCATTCCTGAACACGATCACCGTCCGGTCAGTATTTCATCCACAAGTATAGGTCTCGTACTAATCAAATACATACAGATACTTTGGCATCAGCGAGTTTTACATGTCCATCTTCAAGGTGCTTTTGGTTCTTGGACTCTTCCTCTTCACCTTCATCACCATGGTAGGAGGTAATCCTCTCCATGATGCATATGGGTTCCGGTATTGGAAACAGGGAGCCTTCGTCGAGCATTTGGTACCTGGAGGGACTGGAAAGTTCTTAGGCGTGCTTTCTTGCCTTTACCAAGCAAGCTTTTCGTACGGATCCCAAGTACCCGCTTCATGTTCTCGTTCATACATACTGACATAAATCAGAATCACCGGTCCCGAGTACATATCAATAGTGGCTGCAGAAACAGAGAACCCACGCAAGATCCTGCCGCCCGCCTTCCGTTCGTTCGTTTGGAGACTACTCGTGTTCTTCGTGGGCTCTGCATTGTGCATGGGTATAGTCATTCCTTACGACAACCCTACACTGTTGGCAATTCTCAATGGCGATGTGGCTGGAAGCGGTACAGGTGCTGCATCGTAAGCCTTTATCGCTTTGCCCAATCGTTGAGAGATATCGCTAACGTCGTGTATAGACCCTATATCATCGCTATGCAAAGACTCAAGATATATGGATTACCTAGCTTGGTAAATGCTCTGATCATGACATCCATCTTGAGTGCTGGAAACGGTCTCCTTTACTCTGCTGCCCGCACCCTACACGGAATGGCGCTCGAAGGCCATGCGCCACGAATCTTCTCTCGTTGCACAAAGAAGGGCGTGCCTATCTGGGCGCTCCTCTTCTCCTTGTGCTTCTGTCTGCTTGCCTTCTTGCAAGTCAAAAGTTCTTCCGGGGTAGTGTTGACTTATCTGGTCGACCTGGTCACCAGTTGTCAGATGCTCAACTACGGCTTCACGGCACTGACTTATCGGCACTTCTACTCGGCACTGAACAAACAAGGGATTTCTAGAGACACACTGCCGTACAAAGGGAGGTTCCAACCATACACTTCTTACCTGGCCATGGGAGGCACTCTCTTTATGCTTCTGGCAGGCGGCTACAACATCTTCCTCAAGGGCCAGTGGAGCGTCATGTGGTTCTTCCTTACTTATGCGATGATCGGTTTCTTCATCGTCGCCTTTGTCTTTTGGAAAGTGGTCTTCAAAACCACTTACGTCCGGCCTGGCACAGCAGATTTGAGTCTAGGAGGCTTGAGGGAGGAAATAGATGCTTACGAAGCTCTCTTGATCCCAGTAGATCCCGGTAGGGTCGGAATGATACTGAACAAGGTGTTTGAGTAGTCAAGGTTGGCACAGATGTTTGGGTCTTTCTACGAGGTTCGTGTGTTCATTTTGGCTGTAAAGAAATGCCACTCCATGGAGCTGTTTTATCATGCTTGAGTTCTGGAAGACTCAATGAAGTTATGATCGTGATACGTATTCCTTACGCTACTTGACGAGCTAAATATTGTCTATACAGATGAAGCCGCGCGTCAGAAGCTAGTCAGACTAAGCATCAAGCCACCTTCCGAGCGGTTCAAGATCAATCCTGCACAACAGCCACGCCCTTGACCTCGACGACAAACCGTGGATCCGGCAAGTCTTTGACTCCAACCGTAGCCCTAGCAGGAGCCACAGCCCGACTTCCAAAGACCTTGTTCCATTCCTCGTTCATGCCAGCATAGTCCCTCTCCATTTCCGTAAGATAGACCACGGCATCAATCAAATTCTGCACGCCGCCATTGCCGTTAGAGGCTCCTCTTATGATATTGTCGATTGTGTTGAGAATTGTCCTGGTTTGAATCCTGGCATTGGGAGGTCTGCCCTCCTCGATGCCGGCGACAGAGCCGTCAGGAAGCACGCTGGCGATACCGGAGATGTAGATTGTACGGCAATTGCTTGGTATGGATCGTGCCTGAGGAAAACGAGTCGGTCCTTCGGGAGAGTTTGGATTGAGCAGGAACACATGTCCGTTGGGTGACGATGTCATGTTTCTGGTGTGTCGGAGTGTGGTTGGACAGAGAGTGCACCTGAAAGCTGCCGGCTGTCTGATGAGTGTCCCCAAGATCAAGGCATGAATCGGTATTTGTTTGGCCCTGTTCAGCGCTTTCACAGCTCCAATATTGGATGTCGGCATGTCCGATGAGGAGGTTGATCCTGTCGGTCTCCACGACACGATAAGATAAAGCGCTATTCTCTCGACCACTTATCGGATACAAGGCCTATCGATGTCAGTACGTACCTTGTGTGACCCGAGAGGCCGAATTGTCGTGATACCTGTGACATTCCACCGAGCCTGAGATCACTTACTACTATATATTCAGAGACTGCCTCTTCTACACAATCACAATCGATACAGTTTGTTTGACGCTTTCAGGTTCGAGATAAAATGCCTTCTCTTGAACACCTGCAGTCAGCAATCTTTCGTGAAAATGGCGTCTATGTTCTTGGAGTGCTAGTCGTTGGCGCCTTGCTACTCACGATCTCCGTAAGTTCTCTAGCTGAGTCGTGACCCCGAGCTCTGCTGACCCTTCGATAGTGGGCATACGGTACAGACATCAAGCATATTAAGGGCATACCCGAGATCCCAGGGGCAATCCCAATCTTCGGTCATTTGCTCAAGCTGGGAGAAGATCATGCTTCCACTTGTGAAAAGTGGTGGCGTCAGTACAATGAGCCAGTCTTCCAGGTCAAACTAGGAAACACTCGAGCTGTCGTCTTCAACTCATTCGAGGCCTGCCGAGATATTCTGGTCAAGCACCATAATGCGGTGATTGACCGACCAAAACTTTACACTTTCCATGGTGTCATCAGCAGTACGCAAGGCTTCACGATTGGCAGCAGTCCCTGGGATTCTAGTTGCAAGAACAAGCGCAAGGCAGCTGGCACCGCACTCTCGAGGCCGGCAATGCGGAACTATCACCCAATGTTTGATCTGGAAAGCTTCTGCATCATAAGAGACATGCACAAGGACAGTGACTTCTCCGATCCGTCCAAGGAGATCAGTATCAGACCCTATATCCAAAGATATGCCCTCAACACCACACTTACGCTATGTTATGGAATTCGCATGGACGATACATACGATGAGCTTCTTCGCGAGATTCTACACGTCGGCTCTGCTATCTCTCTCTTGCGGAGTGCATCGGAGAATTTGCAAGACTATGTCCCTGTACTTCGCTACCTTCCCAACAACGAGAAGGATGCTCGCTCCAAGGATCTTCGTGAGCGTCGTGATGTGTATTTAGACCTCCTGCTCAACAAGGTTCGCGAGATGATCAAGCAAGGAACAGACAAGCCATGCATCAGCGCGGCGATTCTCAAGGACCAAGAGACCAAATTGACCGGGGTTGAGGTATCGTCCATCTGCCTCTCGCTCGTCAGCGGCGGTTTCGAGACCATACCTGGTACCCTTACCTCGTGTCTCGGATCTCTCTGCACACCAGAAGGTCAAATCTTCCAGGAGCGAGCCTACGCCGACATCAAGCGACATTATCCCGACATTCGCGATGCGTGGCAAAATAGCTTCCAAGAAGAGAAAGTGCCGTACCTCAAAGCGATCATCCAGGAAGCTGGACGTTACTACACCGTCAGTTCCATGAGTCTGCCACGCAAGACAGTAACCGAGGTGAACTGGAATGGAGCCATTATCCCACCCAAGACGATGATTCTTGTGAATGCACAAGCCGGCAATCACGATGTCGACCACTTCGGTCCTGACGCAGCAACTTTCGATCCAGAACGTTGGCTTGAGCCCATCACTAAGGAGAATAACATGGGACCTTTTCAGGAGCGCGTGCTGACTTCGCAAGCCCACCTATCTTTCGGTGCTGGTACGAGAGCTTGCAGTGGGCAGTTGATTGCCACCCGCTTGTTGTACGCAGCCTTGATCCGTATTCTGTCGTCTTACAAGATCGTGGCATCCGAGACCGAGCCTCCAAACACGGATTATGTGGACTACAATCAATTCAAGACTGCTCTGGTCGCGATACCGCGTGACTTCAAGGTGAGGTTGATTCCACGGGACAAGGCAGCCATGGAGGAGTGTATGCAAGCTGCGTACGAAAGGACAAAGGAGCATTACAAGGAAGATGTCAAGTCTCTGTGATAAGGCGAACTTTCGTTGGTCACAGGCCGCCGAGGGCCTATCCGCCGAGAGTCCGGTGCGGGGCATGGTATGAGATGGTGTTTGATTCCTGACCAATAGATAGAAGGAGATAAGCGGCGGAGCATCCCAGATATCACCAGTATATGTATAGGATGTGTCGGCCACTAGAGGCACGTTAACAAAAAAGATGCCGTGCGCACCTCGAACATCAGTGTCGGCGCGTGCGAAAATCTCCTGCTCGCGGTGTCACCGACGTAAGAAGAAGTGCGATCGTGTCCTACCACAATGCGGGAATTGTGCGTCTGTGCATCACGCATGCAGTCTTGGCGAAGAAGACCACGACACCGCCACCTACCCTGTCGCGTAAGTCCTCAGCGGCAGCATTGTAGACCAAGAGATGCTGACATTCGACGACTCGCAGATTTGTCACAAGTCTTGAAGACCGTGTACGTGAGTTGGAAGCACATCAAGCTGCCCACTCGTTACCTAGCAATCACCAAAATCAAGGAGACAACCACGTTACACCTGATGAATTGAACAATATCTCGGCACCCAATGGACTGCCCTTGGACTATGCTATTCCAATCCAGGGTAGTCAAGCTGCTGTCATGAGTGATGGAAATACGCCCACCACGAATACGATTCAGCCAAGTAACAGGCATCACGGGCAAGAAACTCTTGCACAAAACCTAAGAGATGTCTCTCTTGCAGCCGTAGCGGAACCCTACTTGGGGACCATCTCGGGCCTGAATTTTGCAAAGTTGACACAAGCGGTGCTCCGAAGGCTGTCACCAGACGGTAGAGACTTTGTTTTCAATCTGCATACGGACGAGAACGCCATATCTCTCGAAGGCGCCACGAATCTGCACCTTGATCTTGTCAACAGTATGTATTTCGACTATGATCAAGCTCTCGATTCGCCTCTTCTTACTGGAGATGATGTAACACATCTATTCGACGGTCCATCGCAAGCAGAAACTACTCAACTTCCAGACCAGACCGAAGTATTGAGACTTACAACGTTCTATTTTGATCATTCTCACACTCTGTACCCTATCATTCACCAGCAAGAGGTCATGTCTGATATTCGTTCGATTCTGATGGATCCCGAGTGTCATTTGTCAATGTCACCACCATGCATGTTCCGTATCTGGATGGTACTGGCCATTGGCTCGACAACGTACTCCTCGATCACGTTGGCGGAAGAGTCCGTATCTCGACTCTACTATGAAAAAGCTATGACATATTTCGATGCCTCTATGGATCATGGTGATATTGTGAGTGTTTCGGGAATGCTACTGTTGCGCTTACTGACAAACTCAAGGTTGCCCTAGAGGTCATAATGCTTCAAGTATCATTTTCATTTTTCAATTCACTAGGCCCAAGTACGATGCTCAATCACATGCTTTTTTGCGGTACTCAAGAGCTGACGATTGTTATCTAGATACGTGGTTCCTGGTAGGTACTGCCGCTCGCCTGGCGCTCGGTATGGGTCTCCATTGCGACTCTACCCTCCAAAGATTGCCAGAAGCTCAAGCTATAAGGCGCAAGCGTCTCTTTCTTTCCATTTACATGATGGATCGGTAAGGCTGTTTAATCCAAGTCCAGCCCAGCCCATAGCTGACAAGATCTTTAGGTTGGTATCGGTCACCCTAGGCAGGCCTTTCGCAATTCATGAGGACGACATCGATATATCCGTGAGTGCCAGGCTGCCACCTGATACGATCCCCGTACTGATCATAAGCATCCAAAGTCTTTCAGAATAGAATCCTGCGGCGAACTTGACAGCAACATGGCCACGCCTCGGATCACGTTGTGCCAGCCACCAATGGCCATCACTGAGCACATATTACGGTTGCGAAAGATTGCAAATGACATTGCGACCAAGGTGTACAACAAACGCGTTGTCTCGCGCTACACAGAAACACAACGCCAGCAAGTTTTAGAGTCTTTACACAAAGATCTCTTGGGATGGCGACAAAGTGTTCCGTTCCCGTTACCCAACCTGAATCCTCAGGTACCGCAAGGGTGTGCGAGCTGGTACGATCTGAATTTCTACACGCATCTCACAGCATTGTATCGTCCATCACCTCTGTTCCCGACGCTGGATGTGCACAGAGTGAATATTCTCACCGAGACGGCAGCTATGGCTATACGAAATGCAAACAGTATGCGACTACAGAGGCGTCTGGCTTTCAACTGGCTGACTCTGCTTGCGATTTACAACGCTGTCATAGCCCTAGTGTACTCGGTGACGGTGCAGCCCGAAAACCTGGCCGCTTCCCTGGAACGTCTGCGTGCAGTCGAGGATCTAGAACTTGCGACCGAGTTGTTCACGGTCCTGGGAGAAAAGTTTCCTGCTTCAAAGACTATTGGTGCAATGGTCGCACAGATAGTTGAGAGATACAGACTCATGAGTAATAGTTTGGCATGCTGATTAGACTTCTGCTCTGTAAGCGTTGAATTGGGCTGCCCTAAATGTTGCTTGCGTTGCTGAACAAAAGAGTCAAAAGGTACAAGGATGGCAAGCAAAACATACAGCAGCAGGGATTCCCACGTGGTCACCCACCGTAGTACTAATCTGCCGTTCAACTGCTTATGTATGGCAGAGCGGACGGGATGCCCAG
>SWBG01000047.1:0-189162 GCA_023848605.1 Aureobasidium sp. EXF-10728
CTCGTTGTCGTCCTGTGCCTCGTTGTCGTCCTGTGCCTCGTTGTCGTCCTGTGCCTCGTTGTCGTCCTGTGCCTCGTTGTCGTCCTGTGTCTCACCGGCGCGCACGACGCTTTAAGTTTAGTCCTCGGGCACGGATACAAGTGGCAAGATCGTTGAATTTCCTGCTACATGTCTACATTATGACTCTACTGCATATCTTCAGCATCCCCATTGTTGTCCGGCTGCGCAGCCTGAGAGGCACTCTGCTGCATCTTCTTCTTGAGAGCCCGGTTCTTGTTCTTGTTCTTGTTCTTGTTGTTGGGCTTCTTCTTGATGCCCAGCACCTTGCCCAGACGTGCTGTGGTGATGAGATTGGCCCGTCTCTCATCGTCGAGACGGCGCCAAATCTCCACGTCGGCTTTTGTTCCAGCTTCTGCGACTCGAATGAAGTGAAGTGCGAGTGTGAGATCTTCGGTTGGGTAGATGGCGGTCTCACTGTGGGTGAAGGAGTCGATGGCGTTGTTGATCTTGTTGCGGTAAGCATTAATGTCCTCTTTTCTTTCCTGGATCCTTCCGCCGAAGGTGATGAGAGCACATTGCAAAATGGCGTCTTCTTGTTCGAGTTGTTGGAAATGCAGCAATGTTTCAAGCGCAATGGACTTTGCCATATCCGTCTAATGACAAGTCAGAAGCAGTTCATGCAATTCATTTGGATCGTACTCACCTGCGCGGATGGAGCTGAGAGACCTTCTAGTTGTGGCATCGAGCGTGGTAGGGTTTCCCAAGGCCTTGATATTATGCGCAGGAGATTGTGGTCGTCAAGACCAGATCGGTACCAACTCTCATGAGCCTTTACCCTTGCAAGTAGGTCGAGATACACACGCTCCGGTGTTCGCTTTGCAGTGCTTCTGCACAAGACATCCAACCAGAGGAAAGTGTTAGGATCAGGTCCTCCGCCGAAAGCTATATGCAGTATGTATTCGTGGTAGGCCAGCCATTTGAGGATCTGTGATTGTATTAGCAAGAATGGCGCTCTTCTGTAAGCGCGAGCTTGTACCTCTGCCTCTTCCCATTGGGGCGTAAGGACCCCCAGCCAGATGATCAAGCAGATCCTCTCAAGTGGGTGTGTTTTCTTGCTGTTCGCGAGCATAGTCCGGATCTTCGCGGTGACTACGCTGATGGGGAAGTCGGGCTCGTCATTCTGCTGTAGAGGGCGTTGAAGTCGTTCAATCCAGTCGTGTGGCAGTTCTTCTTCTCTAAGGGTGTAGTTCGAGTGTATGACTAGATCAACGTACCGAAACCATCGTCGATAGTCCTCCGTCTCCACTACTGGCATGATGCTAGCCACAAAACAAGCTGTGTATGACAGGGTAAGGGGTGTGTTAGCGACGAGAGCGGAGAGATCTTAAGCAGCTGAGCTTGAGGAAAAACCAGGTGGATGAGCAGCGATTGTTTTTGAGCAACAAAGCGCAAGACGGCGTCGTTCGTGGGTAAAGATTTTGTAGAAAGATCCAAGCAACCCCGGACGAGATCCTAGAGCGAATCAAAAGCCGGAGGACAACAGAGTCATCACTTTTGAAAGCCGCAAGCAAACTTATAGGCTTGTGTATATCGGCAGTCAGGTTCGTACATGCTGAGCTCCTATGACTGACCTTCTCAAAAGAAGAAGACACGATACTGTACATCTGGTTAATCTTTGTGATAGCACCTATCAATCCTACCGTACACTGTGTCCAAACACTGCCTGGGTGACTGAAATCATCGATCTTCTGGACATGTGGTATACAGGTGTTTCCCAAGTCTTTCTTTTGTGTTCTGAAACTTGACCAAGTCAATGGCAGCAGGTGCAGTCAGTCGTTCTGGAGGGTTACTAATTAGCCGACGATCAGCCGACGACCAGAGCCCGAGCTTTAGATGCCTGAAGGTGACCTGACAAGCTACAAAACGTGACATGGCCTGACAGGCTGCAGTAGAAGTCATTGATATATAATCCAATCAACACTATGGAGCTTCTCTGTCTTAAATCCAGGCAGGTTGGATGTCTCGTCTGTTTATACTTACGATTGTAGCTCTGGCAACATCTTTGTTATTTGCCAACAAGTCGTCGCACGAGACGAACATGGTTGAACCACATCAACAGTGGGTTGACGGTCCTTGTAAGCTCGTCCATACGACACACATGGCATTGCTGCATAATGCCATCCTCCGCGGCTTCAACAGTATCTATCTTCAAGCACCCTATGTCAAAACCGAGGACTATGCTGCTTTTGTGGGATATAGTCTGACCTGGTATCGATTCGTCAAGAGCCACCACATCGACGAAGAAGCGGAGCTGTTTCCGAAGGTTGACGATATCTTGAAAGAGAAGGGCATATGGAACGAGACACACCAAGAACATGGTACGAAATCTCCACCATCAGAGAGGGCGGTGCTAATGATGTACCAAAGAATCATTCCTCGAGGGCCTTGCAAATTTCCAAAATTATCTGAATACCCTTCCCACAACCTCCTCATTCGACGGTGCCAAACTTGTCGCTATCATGGATACGTTCCGAGAACCCTTCGTACATCATTTCCACCATGAGATCTCCACAATAGCCTCCTTTGCGAGCCTCCCCAACGCCCCATCTGCGGACTCTCCGGAAGCCTCTGCTGCCGCTGCGACGTTCAAAGCTTGGGGGAAAAAGACTCTCACCAAAGCCGGCGTGACCGATGTCGTACCATTCGCTCTCCTAAACCTGGACAGAACGTTTGAAGATGGCATGTGGGCTGCCTGGCCTCCTATGCCTGGTCCCGTCAGATGGATGATGGTCAACATGTTCGGCAGTTGGAATTGGTCTTGGTGGAAGTTTGCAAGCTGCGATGCTCAAGGCAACCCCAGACCACTGTATGCATGTGGGAGAGAGAAAGTTTTGTAAATTTGTCGATTCGTTCTCTGCTTTGAGGCAACACAGCAACGCTCATAGAATAGTAATGAACCTTTCTTCAAGACCCATTGCGTCCATGTGCGAGGTATACGCTTCCTCTGCAAAAGCCTTGCAAGCGCCGCAAGCTCGCCCAGGCGGACACCGTCGCCCAGGACAATTAAGCCAAATCTTAAGCAGCGCTCCCCTATGGTTCATCTGAGAATTAAATTCGGCCAGCTTCTTTACGAGTACCCAGTGGCAAATGCTAGCACGCGGTGCTTTGATTCTGTGCTGCTCACATGGAGGGTAGGAATCTCCAGTATTGACTTCTGCCGTGATTGTGCAGAATTGATAGATTTCACGAGTGATTTGTGGATGGGTGCGTAGTATTGGTCGCAAGATTTCGTGCTCGAGGAGGTTCTGGTTGACGGTGTAGCAAGCGTTGTCTGTCGTGATTTCCTTGTAGATCATGATTCGGAGCTCCAGTGGTAAGTCCAGGAAACTTGTTGGATGCGAGCTGTCCGACCCTAAAGTTGGTGATAGTGTCGTTCGAGAAGCCATCGTATGCTTTGGGTTTCTAATTCGGTGTGTGTTCTGAGGCATGTATCACGAACGCGGAAAGTTCAAAGTCGAGTGGAGAACAAAATGGAGAGAGCAGACTTTTCAAAAAATGACAAAAATGTGAGTGGTTGCTGCCTATTCCTTGGTAACTCCACAAGTTGGCTGTATTTCACGTTCTGCCACGTTTTGATGGCCTCAAATTTGCTCAGACACGACTCAGCAAAATTGCAACCAGGATAACCTATTCTCGCTCTATATGATCTGCCGCTCAGTGAGCTTCTCTATCTCGGCGTCAAGCTCACTGACCTGGAGAATCAGACCCAAGACCTGAGTGCTGTTGGTTCGGCCATCTTGACAACGCGGTACTTGTGAATATGAGCAGATAGGACGTTCTCACGAACCTCTTCCACCTTCAATTTTGTCAAGCTATATTGTGTGCTTTCGTAAGACGACATAGGAAAAGTGTTTGTTCAGAGAAGCGGTGACGCACAGCAAGTTTAGAAAGTATGGCACTCACATGGAGCGATCAGCTGGAAATCGCTCAACTTGTTCCATCTTTGGTAATAACCAAGGAAACTCAAGTTGTCAGGTTTTCTCAACGAAATTTTGGCTACATTTATTCTGCAGACTACCTAATAATAACCATTTCAAAGCGCTTTCTCCGTTTTTCACAGCTTCTTCATTGGATCGTGGAACAACAGCAAGATGAATTTCCTCAATCGAGCTTCGCCAATGAGAGTGACCACTGCCTTCCCTTTCCTCCAAACCTCGCCCTCGAGATATTCCTTGTAGAAAAAACCGTTTTTTGTAGCTCTCAATTGTGACCAGTGAGAGCGCTCATAGCCGTGCTCATGATTTGCTCAGAGTTCTCCTGGGTGAGAAGCCACTCAGAGCTCTTGTCGGCGACCATCTCCCACAGGTCACTGTACTGAGCTGCTGATGTCTTCAACCAAGCTAGCACCAACGTGGTGGCTAGCATCGAATCCTTTTGAGCACCTGAGTGTCTCATCTTGACGATTGCAGAGGCAAAGAAGGTGTCAAGAGCCTCGTCCCAGTCCCAGTGGCCATCGAACGACTGAAGATCAACAAGAGCTCGGACTGCTGCCAAAGTATCGTTGGTAGGAATGACAAGGGAGTCTTCAGAACGAGAAGGAGCGCCATCAGGAAGAGAAGGGGCAACTGAAGATGGCATACCAGAAGTCTTGAACAAGGTCGCACCTGAAGACGCGATGGAAGGACCGCCGTGTGAGTAAGAAGGAGCTACCGACGCAAATCCGCGCGAAGCAGGAAGAGCAGCTGCGCAGGGAACAGAAGCCATCATCTGAGGAGGAACAGCAGACATCCTCTGAGGAGCAGCCATCATCTGAGACTGCTGGAACTGAGGTAGTGATTGAGCCATCAAGGCCATACCACCGCGACCTCTGTCTCGATTACGGCTTCCACCACCGCCACGACCTCTACCGAAGCAGTGTTCTCTATCATGCGGTGAAGAGCGCTTACGGTGGCGGTAGGATGGACCGTCTGACATTGCGTCAGGAGCACCAAATTCCTGAACAATATCTGCTCGAACTCTGGGTTCGATGGTGCTCTTGCCCTTCTGATTGGGCTCGACGGCAACAAACGAGCACCATTTGTTGGCAACTTGATAGTCAATGCCAAGGCGGACGACTTCCTTTTCGACCAGTTCGTCGAAGCGTGAGGAGTGCTTAACCTTGATAGGCTCGGTACCCTCCTGTGCGGTCGTCAACCAGCCTCTGCCTTCTTCAAGCTCTTGGATAACTCTCTTGGCTGCCATGGTGTTGATGGTGTAGTTGGGATTGTCGATCTTCTTGATGGGTATCTCCAATGTCAAGGGGCCGTCTGGACAGGTACCGTGCAGAACAACAGACTTGGGAGTCTTGTTTGTTTGCCCTAAAAGCAGGTGTACAGTCGTGCGGTTGAAAGGCAGCAAAGCAGGAATGACATTGGGTGCTTGGATAGACTCGGGTACAGCAACGTCAGGAAGATGAGCATAGCGATCAGGATTCTCGTCAAGAGCATCAGTGAGGTCAACGGACTGATCGAACAGCGATATAGACGTCTTGGGCTGGTTTGTAGGAACAGATGCATCTACCACCTGTGTGGGAACTACACTCTCGACCATCTCAAAGTCTTCGGTCTCATCATACTTGACCTCCAAGCGGTAGTCCTTGACATGAGGATACAAAGCAGCTTTGAGCATGCGGACGACCTTGAAGTCCATGACTTCGCCGTCAGTAATAAACTGGGCGATACCGTTACCAGCGCGAGCAAACCCTTCGACCAAAGTGTGAGAGACATCACGACCGACACCGAGCACAAAGCAACGTGCATCGACTTTCTTGTCGTGGATCTGACTGTTGACGTAATCAAACAGCTGAGATTCTGCGTAGATCTCACCATCGGTCAGAACAACGAGCTCGAGGGGAATATCGTGGAGGTGCGATTCGAAGGCAGCCTTGACAGGTCGCAAGAGTTCTGTGCCACCATAGCTGGCGCCAAAGCCTTGCACGAATCTGAGAGCATGAGTGAAGTTTTCCTGGTTGTATGGAACGCTCTTCTCCCACAGGAACTTGTGATGTGATCCGAAAGCGCAGATGTTGAAGCGAACTCCAGCAGGCAAAGACTTGAGGAAAGTTTTCAGCGCAGCAATAAGAGCAGTGTTCTTGGCGCCTGACATGCTGCCACTCTGATCTGCGATAAAGATGATCTCTGGTTTGATGGGCTTGAGGTTGAAGCGTGGCACGAAGGTTGCCATGAGGGCTTGACGACCAGACAGTGAGTGCTTCTCGAGGATGGCCTTTGGAGAACCGATGTCGTCAATCAGGATTTGCAAGACGAAATCTGAACCGAGCTCGGTTGTGTTGTGAGTCAAGGAAACAGATGCCTTTGACATGTCGAAGGTAGACTCAGAAGCAGTCGACAGGGTTCCGAGATCCAGAACGATGGAGTGATCAGAGGGACATTGGACCTTGCGGATGGTAGAGCCTGCCATATCGATATCGACAGTGATCTTCAGGTTTTTGGGGATGGCTGAATCAGATTTGAGGAGTTCGCCAGGGTAGTTGCCGTAACGTGGAGCGATTGCGGTTGGGAGAATGTAGCGCAAGCCATCAACCTGAGCGTCATGTTTGAGCTCGCCTCCATAGGTGATGTCGACTTGAATCGAAGCGTTGGCAGGGATGTTTCCAAGGGTGACTCCAAAGACGCCGGTAGGAAGGGACTCGAGAAGACCAGCAGTTTCGCCTCTGCTGACAGCGTCATCAAAGGTCTTGCGGGCTTGCTCTTTTTGCTCAACATGGCCCTTGATGACTTTGTCACCGATAGTACAGGCGAAAGCAGTCACGGCGACACCGTCGTAAGGGGGAAATGTGTAGCGAGTCTCGGGAAGTTGGCTCTCAGAAGGATTCTGAAAAGTCTGCGAGAGTTTGGTGGTGAAGTAAAGAGGGGTGATTGTGGTGTGGGAGTCCAGATGGACCTGTGGGAGGTAGCTCCGGTTGTAGTAGGAGGACGTGTAGTAGCAGCCACAGATGTGATTGCCGAAGACAGACATGATGATCAGTTCTCGATGGAGGATGAGAGAGGAGATGGAAAGACTTGTTATTTTGGATAGGTATTTAGGGGAGGGAGGAGTTGGGAGATGGTGGTAAGGTGTTTGCTCTCTGAGCCTGCCAAGGGTAGATACAAAGCTAGGTGAGAAGTGTCTGGAAGCTGGACGAAAAGAGACAAAGAGGTGGAAGGAAAGAGCTAGACCTACGCTGCGGGTGGATGCTTTTATAGGCAGGCAGTCGCATTTATGTCTGAGCATGTCACGGGATGCTGCCTAGATTGTGAATACGAATGCGCTTGTTTCCAATGACCTCGTTCCACTTAGAATCTTGTGCGAGGGTCGTATTGGCACAATACATGATGACGGCAATGCTGAAAGGTGAGTAGCTTCTGAAAGACATGGGTTGAGCAATTACAAAAAGCGTGCAGGGACAGGTCCAGAGGCTGCAGAAGACTGACAGCGACAAAGCAGGCAACCACGGTGTCTCGGAACGAGAGGTCAGCAGCAGATGAGTCAGCAGCATGTGCCAAGAGACATCTCCGCAAGCCCAAGCAGGCCCGAGCTCGGGACCTTCACATGCGAGTGACGAGCCGGGGACAGCGACGCGACTCCTCGCACAAAGTCACAGCAACATGGCGCCGGCAACCGTCAAGGATGAGGCTGCGTCCACAGCCAAGCGCAAAGCCGAGTCGCCCGACGACGAGGCCGACAGCAAGCGCTTCAAGTCATCGACCTCACCCACCCCCACCCTCGCACACGACACTGGCGACGCCATCAAGTCGACAGCACCGCGCGTCGTACCCTTTCCCGAGAAGCCCGCCGTCATCGAGGAGCGCAACGGCGAGATTGAATTCCGAGCAGTCAACAACGATGGCGACCACGAGAGCTACATCATCCTGACGGGGCTCAAGTGTATCTTCCAGAAACAACTGCCTAAGATGCCCAAGGACTACATTGCCCGTCTCGTCTACGACCGCACCCACCTGTCCATGGCCATTGTCAAGAAGCCGCTCGAAGTTGTCGGCGGCATCACCTACCGCCCCTTCAAGGGCCGCCAGTTCGCTGAAATCGTCTTCTGCGCTATAAGCAGCGACCAGCAAGTCAAAGGTTACGGCGCCCACCTCATGTCGCATCTGAAAGACTACGTCAAGGCCACCTCGGACGTCATGCACTTCCTGACCTACGCCGACAACTACGCCATCGGCTACTTCAAGAAGCAAGGCTTCACAAAGGAAATCACCCTCGAACGCCCGCGCTGGATGGGATACATTAAAGACTATGAGGGAGGAACCATTATGCAGTGCAGCATGCTTCCCAAGATCCGCTATCTCGAGTCGGGGCGTCTGCTTCTCAAACAAAAAGCCGCCGTTCATGCAAAGATCAAGGCCGTCTCAAAGTCCTTTGAAGTCCATCCTCCGCCAGCCCAGTGGAAGGGTCTGAAGAAAGGCGACGTCCTCCCTTCTATCGACCCTCTTACCATAGCCGCAATCAAGGAGACTGGCTGGAGTTTGGACATGGACGCCCTCGCCCGCCAACCCCGCCACAACCCCAACCACTCTCAACTCATGCACCTCCTGTCCGCCCTCCAGAACAGCACTCACGCATGGCCATTCCTCCAGCCCGTCAACAAAGACGAAGTCCTCGACTATTACGAAGTCATCAAACAGCCCATGGACCTCAGCACCATGGAACAGAAGCTTGAAAACGACGCTTACGAAACTCCCGAAGACTTCATCAGAGACGCCACCCTCATCTGCGTCAACTGCAGACGTTACAATGCCGAGCAGACTCCATACCACAAAGCTGCCATCAAGCTGGAAAAGGAGCTGTGGAAGAAGGTCAAGGATGTGCCCGAATGGAGTTATATCGAACAAGAACATTTCGCCGAAGTTGGCAAGTAGAAAGCACACAGCTTTTGAACTGTTTCTTGTCTCATTGTACGAGAATTGCTTTAGGCTGGCGTTGTGGCTTTGTTGGCATTTCCTCTCTTTCTTGGCTTTGGCTCTTTCTTCCATTCTTGCGATACCCCCTCCTTGTTTTCTTCTGTCCTTATATCATGACCATAAACTCATCGGTACGAAATAGAAATACTTTTCTCAACATGCTTCTTGTCCGTCTTGACTTACTTTTTCGGGGTCTCTGTCAAATAAGGAGTCACTGTTAATCCCTTTGTACCTGGATCCTTTGCGCTGCAAGCTATTTGAATGCACAGCGTTGTTTAGAAACAAAGCAATGCCCATAGAAAGCCACCACCCTACATTACAACTCTCTCCGGAGAGATGTCCTATCCTGAAAATGATTGTGCATCTCGATGGCTTACCCGTCACTTTGCTGTCGCCTCGGAGAGTCGACCATTATATAAGAAACTGTAGCAATGCACAATATCATACAGAGGAAGACGGACCCTTTGATGAATATACTTGCACTTTTGAGACTGATGAATTCAGCAAGAGATGGATTCTTCTCCGTCTCTAGATATCCCACTGAAATCAGTTACAACCTGGAATACACTTTCCTCAACTCAACGACAATGACCGTAAGTTTCTACCATGATACGCACGACTAAGCGAATGACGAAGCCAGGCAGTGATGCACAGCTATAAACCGGCCATCTTACGTGATACACTTCCTTCTCTCTCACCGCGAGCAAACAACCAGAATGTCTTTCTCCCACTCCGACCCCTTCGAGAACCAAACAACACTTTCACCACTGCCATGTTGGCTGCACTTCGCCCTGGCACAATCATTTAGACTCTTCAGCACTGAGTATCTATCTTCCTTGGAACTTAATTCGGCCGCGAGGTTTGTCGAGCATCTCGAGTGGCTGGTTGAGGGACGGGTGGGTGACTGTGGTTGCCCTTCTTGCGAGGCCCAGCGTTGATGACTGACATGAGAGATCAAAAGGACACCAATTTGCGCACTCAAAGGCATGAAGCGTCAGATGGCGAGACCAAAGAGCATTATGACGAAGAATATCCCAGTACACGGGGTTGGAGCAGAGTCATACAGTCTGAACAAGCAAATAAAAGACATTAACCAAATTTTCATTTTTGCTAGAAGGACTAAGAAGAAAGAGAATTCGAACTTGGGAAACCCCTGTCCTTGTTACAGACCCAGATCAACAGAAAACGCCACGCCTGTAGGGAATTGAAACAAAGAAGAAAAGAGGTGTCGAGGAAGAAGGGGTATGAAGAAGAAGAGACAGAAGAATAATGACATGAAGAAGAGTGATAAGTGTCGGGGGCATAACAATGGTCAGTAACAGTGAGAGAATAGAAAGTAGATGGGATCGTCCAGCACTTCAAGCGATGGGCTCCTGGTCGTTCGTTGAATCACAGTCTCTTGCCAGGGACGAAGATGAAGAGACAACAGACGGCAGCGTCGATGATGGCAATCCACATAAGACACATCATGGTACGACGCGTAAGTAGGCGGTGGACAAAGTTTTCCTTGACCTTAAAGTAGTTGGCAAAGGTGTACTCCGAGTAGCCCAGAAGCGCCTGGATGGGATCGAGCATGTACTGGTGCGAAACGAGGAAGTAGATGGCGACGGTGAATGGCAAGATGACCTGAGATTGAATTAGCAAGGGGACGATGGTAGAGAGAAACCCGACATACCCAGCATCTTGTGCTTCTACTCATGTCGAGGAAAATGAGGACAAAAGCGGTCCAGATGGCAGCAAACAAAGCGACCAGACCAATGACCAGTCTCAACATCATGCTAGGCTGTACAATGTTGCCCAGAGCCTTTGCGCGGAGGAAGCCCGGGAAGGCGTCACGCTCCATGGCCTGGAAAACATAGTCCTTTGCGTTGTCAAAGACTTCGGGGTCGTCACGGCCTTGATTTTCGATCGAGTCGGTGACCTCCTCAAGGATGCCGACGGGGATGATAATCTCGCGTTCCGAGCCTTGCAGCAGGTACGTGTACAAGATCTTCTCAGCGCTGGCACGGATGTCTTGTCTGGAAACGGTAGTACCGGTGGGAGACTGATCCTGGGTGTAGGGGCTGGTGTCTTGAGTGCTGTCGACCATGCTACGGCGATTGTTTTGTTGATCAAAGTTGTTGCTACCAAGAGATTGGTTCGGCGAGTGCATGCTGCCGTTGTCGCCGCGCAAAAAGGCAGACACACGAGTGTCCTTGTCAGCGCTGGGGCCGGCCATGACGCTATCATCGTAGTGGTCCAGGACTTGCGAACTACGCTTGCTGCCACTCTTCTCCAGCTCGGGTGTTTCTGCTAGCACACTACGGTGAAGACCGCGGACATAGTGTCGGCATAGCGACATGTGTTGCGATACGTCCAGCCTGTGAGTTTGGGTTAGTGCTGTTGTGTGAATTCAGGCGACCAGGGGAATTTGCGTGTACCAGAAATCGAGGTAGTCAACGCTGCGTTGGGCATCGCGCATGTAAATGTAGAAGCTGAACAGATCGACTGGCGGTTTTGTCTGGCGACTTAGGACTTCGTATAGATTGGGCAGGCGGTTGCGCTGGATAGTAATGTCGGGCGTGGGCGTTCGGTGCGCCATTGTTGTGTTTTAGTGATGCTGACTTGACGTGTCGCACGCCTGGGTATCGCTGGCGACGAGTCTTTTCGCGCCTTGGTGATTCAATGGGATATAGCGAAATAACGTTGTTGAGATATGATGAGATTGAGCGAATGTTGTGGTCGGAGAGAAAATAGCGGTGTCGAAAAGGAAGGTGCAGAGTGTCGGAGAGTGAAATGAATTGTCGTTTGTTCGTTGGCCGCCTTCACTCGTTCCTTCCCTGTCAAGGGAGTTCGCGCCCTCCCCATCCTTGGTCCGAGCGCCCGTGACCTGCATGACATACACACGCACATCATCCCCTGACTGTGGAGACGCATAAACAAACATGAGCAATTGGTACAACTTTGTTCAGCATTATTACTTGTCTGATCTAGACATTACTAAAGTCCGCCTGGAATATATACACTACCACATCTTTTCACCTTTGAACCGCCTAAGGGCTACCGGCCAACTTGGCAGTCAGCGGCGGCAGAGGGCAAGTCTCTCCATCCTCCTCAGTACCATACACGACGTAATTCTGCTGCATACCAAACAGGTTGTGACTGCTGACATGGCACAACAATTGCCACACACCAGGAAGCTGAGCGTTCATGTTAAAGGTAAACATCTCACCAGCATTGACACTCTGACTAGCTTGCCAGATGTCGTTGTACTGGAAGTTGTTTCCGTGCAAGTGGAACACATGAGAAGCTCCACCGAATGCCATCACGTACCAGATGACAGGGTCATTGCGGCACATCTCGTAAGGCGCGCCGTTACCGAACACATAACCATTCATCGTGTAGAAGTTGGGCCCTTGAGCATCGCTGAGCTGAACAGCAGGGAAGTTGGTCAACTGCGGCACCCAGAAGGACTCGTTGCCAATGTAAGGTTGGACGAGCTGGTTGGTAGCACGTAGACTGCTGGTGTCGACACCGGCATTCTTTGCGTTGGTGCCGGCCATGAAGGAGCGGGCCTCATAATGAGTGTTGGTTGTCACGACAAACTCACGATGAGCCGACATTGTGCTGTTCATCTCACCACTGTTATACACAATGAGAGGTCCCGAAAGTCCAGCAGACAGATCGGCAGGCATGTTGACAAAACTGTGGTAAGACCAGAGACGACTGCTCTGACCAGGTGCCGGTGCTTGCGAGTCTGAGATGATCCACTTGTAAACTGCACAGCCACCAGGAGGCACGGCATCCTGCTCTTGCACGGGGGGCGAGCCGCCATCAGTCGTGTTAGGGTACAGAGATCCCTCATACTGCTTGCCGTAGTAGAGACCCATGCTGTGCATCGACGCGTAGTGGTTGGAGAGATTGTTGACGAACATGATCTGGATCATGTCGCCGACTTCACCTCGCAGGACAGGACCATTAATTCCGTTGTGGGCAGGCTGTTCGGTCTGGTTGGTGAAGCTGTTGTCCGTGTAGCCCTTGTACACAGCCTTCTGGAATTCCATACCCCACTTTGCACCGATTGATCCAGTAAGGTTGAGGTAACCAGCTGCTGCGGCGTGGGGAGAGTTCTGCACAGGCACTCCGAGCCAATTGTCCCAACCACTGGGTGCATAGTTCCAAGCTACTTCCTCAGCGGCAACGTAGTAGGTTCTGACATTGCCAGAGAACTTGAAGTCGGTAGGAACGCTGCTCTTTCCAGGTAGCTGGCTATCCATGAGAGCCTCACACTCGCTTCGTGCCGCTAGCTTGGATTGATCCGGTGTGGTACTGTTCGGTGCGATGTACAGGATGCCTCCATTGGGGCTGACCGAGGCTGCAGCGGCATTAAGGGTAGATGTTGCGTTGGAAGATACGATGCCGGGTGTAGCACTCAAGGTGCCGTTTGGCAGAGCAGTCGAGAGAGCCGGCGACTGGATCTGACCATCAGAGATTTGAGTGACAGGCTGAGCTGCGTTCGAAGTGGGGAATCCCGATGAAGCAGGACTAGCACTGACGATGATCGAAGTGGTAGCAGAAGCAACCGTGACTTCTGCGTTGATATTGTCAGACAGGGACTGAGCGAAAGAACGAGTGACAAGACCACTTAGGGCGGTCAAGATGAGTGTAGAAGAAACCATCTCTGGGAAACGAGTGAAGAGATACTAGGGAGGAGCTCAGTGGAACAAGCACAGATTCAAACAGAGATGCGCGCTACTGATATAGACACTGCTACTCCTACCCATCACCAGATATCTCTTGCATAGGTCACATCTATGGGTCGCGTGGGAAGGCAGGGATTACGATCAATCTGCATGGTTGGGAAAAGGAAGCATACCCACCTCAGCACACACAACCCACAAACAGTCGACACGCGATCAGGGAACTTAGGGACGGGATGATGTACCCACGACCGTGTCCACACGCTTCTGACGCATTGAGTGGGCTGGGAAAGAGGTCTTAACAGGAGTAGTGGTGTAGCAATGCTCGACACGGCCCGCGGCCCTGCGATTGGGACAACCCGTGGGGGGAGCCGAAGAAGTCTGTCCCAGCCTGGCGTTTCTTGATCTGGATAGAGTTGTAGATCCAGGGGAAAGTGGGCAGAAAAAATGCAGTGGTCATGCTCCTTGTGGCTGGTGGAAAGCTGGGAATATTGGGTGGTTGCTTGGGCGGGAATAATAGAGTTTGATGCATGCATATGCACTGTGGCTGGCGACAGGCAGCCAGGCACAACAAAGGTGCCGTGCAACCTTGTCAAAACTCAGGCCAAACTTCAGGCTTGCCATTAATCACTGTGGACGTCATGTTGTCGTATGTGGTCGACCTGTGGTGAACCTCCTTCTCACCGTGGGAGAGGAAAAGAAGTATCGTCGCCCATCCTCTGGGGGTGTGAGTCGAGCGAAGAATGGAACGCTATCCATGTCGATGATGCTCTCTTCGGCGGCGCACGGTCAAGCAGTCATTCGGCATGCCCATCCGAGCAGGAAGAAAGTGGGAACATGGAGGGCAAGTTCAGTGGAGACTCGACAGTCAAGACTCAAGAGGCAGGAAGCATGGACTCTTTTGGTAGAGCGTTTCGTTCTTGGCGTTTGCTCCAACTTCATGTCACGAGTCGATCTTGCTTCTTCCCGTAATCACACACTCCGCTTCCTATCATACTCGCTTGCGGCTTTTAGTTGAGCGATTCCGCCGTGCTTACCGTGAGAGATAGACCCACCGATTGACGAGATGAAATTCTCAAGGAGGCAGTAACTCCTCACAGCAAGATCTCACTAAACCAATGGAGAGATAGCGAGATGAGGTGCACAATTTCATCTCGAAGACACTCTGTGCCTCCTGTTCTCGCCTAAGCATCGGCAACACCCACGTCTTCCACTATTCGATACTGCGCATGCATCTGAGATTGGCCCATCAAGCGTTTCACAACAATAACACTTCTCCCGACCAATCTTATATTTTGTGTCATCTCTACAACTCAAAGCTAGTCAAGATGAGGGATATCGGTGAACGTGGTTGCAGCGCAAGATAGAATAGTCCGTTTGCGGCTGTCCTAGACCATTCACAGAACGAAATCTTCGAGACTGCAGTCAAGTCTACGTCGATGTTTGAAGACCAGCTGGACTCGATATAGGCCACTCATCACATGCTGCACCAGCAATTCAAGGACCTGACAACTGACTACCTCGAGTGGAGGCGTTCTCAGGTTGGACAGAACTTCACGGTCGAATTGTACCACCAAGACCTCACCCTTCGGCAATATCAGGTAGGTACTTGATGCTTTGGTCGCGGACAAAACCGCTGTTCAAGGCCTTGTCAGCGAGGTGAAGATCTTCGAGCAAACAATAACTAGACATTGAGGGATTCATTGAGGGATTGGAGATGAGTCTGCAATGTTACCTCGAGTGTGTTGACCTCACGCTCGACGAAATTCAGAATGCTCCGATTATGGGCAAGCATAGCACTTGAAAGCAGCTCATGCCAATTTGTTAACTATAGCTTGCACAGCACACCGTCACTCTTCAGCACTGCAAGATGCCCTCGATTGATTTCCTTCACGGTTCGACATCTAACATATTGTCAGCATTGTCGCAATCCGACATCCAAACGTATACTCACCCAGCCAATGCCATGGTCATACGCAATTCAGCCATCAAGATCTTGACCGCAAGTTCAACGCCATGCTGGCCCCTGTACTGCCTAGAGCATTAGTCCCTTATCACCCATTTTCCCTCTTGTTACAACTTACAGCAAGCCCCCATATCGGCACTCTGCCCATGAACACAAAATCTGCACCCAACGCCAATGCTTTAAAGATATCACTGCCCCTTCTCACGCCACCATCAAACGCAATCGGGATCTTGCCTTTGGCGACGGAAGCACAGTCCCGAAGGCTGTCAAGTGTTGCAGGTACTCCCTAAAACAAACATCATGATCAGTAAGTTCTTAATCGAGAATTGCTTCTGCATGACATACATCTAGCTGACGACCACCTAATCAAGAGTTGCACAATCAGCTTGGATTCCACAAATATCGCATTCTTTTGATCCGATCTTACCATGGTTAGAGATCATGATACCATCGACCTTGTGTTGTATAGCCAGCGCCACATCTTCTGGCGAAGCGACGCCTTTAAGCCAAATCTCGAGTTTGGTCTGTGATCGCATCCATGGTATCGCAGTGTGCCACTCGATCGTTGCGTCTAGCACGGTCAGCGAACGAAAGACAAACGAGAAAATCATCCTGCCCACCATATTCCAGCCCTTCACCCACAGCAGTCAGGTTTGGCCATTGGAGTCCTTCAGGTAGCTCGAATTTGTTCTTATGCTCGTTCAATCTTTGCCCGAGTACCGGTACATCCACCGAGAGAAAGATGGCTTTGTATCCAGCAGCTGTGTACGCGTCAGCCAACGACTCGGTGGTCAGTCTATTCGTTAACTGACCTTCGGCACGTCTGATAGTGTTCGCACACGCTACCTTGTCTTTGATCATCGAGATGTGCATAAAGTACGGATTTCCACTGCTCTGAGCTATCACGTCTTCAAGACCTCGTGTTGCAAAGACTGACAGACCCATACAGATGTTTGCGTTTGCTGCAGCGCGTGAGGTTGCAAGTTCGCCATCTGGATGAGCTAGTCCATGCATGGCTGCTGGACTGAATCCGAAAGGTGCCGAAGTCTGATCAAGCGAGTCAGCATTGTTTCGACTTCTCTACCAGAGTGGCTTTCCTGTACCTTGACACCAAAGATCTCGGTCTCGAGTTCAACTTTGGCCACATTGATCAATACTCGAGGTCGGATCTTGTAGCGATTGAAGGCTGCTTCGTTGTCCTTTAATCTGTTCAGAATGAGATGAGCGAGGTTCTTGTACATGAAATGAGAGAATCATACGTGATCAAGTCCATAGCTCCTTCATTGTAGTAGTCTTGATTTTCGTCAGTCGAGTGATCTACGAGATTGGTGGTGTCGCTTATCACCTCTATACATTGCCGGCATATCACAGCATGCTGCCTCCTTGAGGTCTCCAATAGTGAGGACATGAGGATCAAGCGTTGGCAAGCGATTCATGGTGTCTTTAAATACAACAGATTTACAAAGTATGTACAGTGCAAGGCAGAGAAGAAATGTTGAATTATAGGTTGTCGTTCTGCAGCTCCTTATCGCCTTTCAGAGATACAGGTAGATACTTTCTCTCGGCCTTCGCTTTCCTCCTTCTGAATCCACGATAACGAGGGCAACTCGGTGCCGATAACATCGATCGTCGGTTTTCATTCATACCACAAATATGGCTGATGTTGAATGCCTTCACTGACTCTGGCTCGCGGTGGTCCATCGTCAATTCTCGTTGCTGCCAACTTGTGTCTCGGTGTTTACCTTCCACACACTTATACACGACGACTTGTCGGTCTGTCCTTTCCTGCCTACATGGCATCAGATTTGACCGCTCTCAGCCTGGCGAGGACATCACTGGTACATTGACTATCTACACGACCTAACATCATCCACCTGCCATATTCCAAAACAGCTTCAAAAACGCATCTTCGGATCTGGTCAACGTCAACATTATTTTGGTGCGAGCTTTCACGCAGACACATAACAGCGCGTTATATATGTGAGACCTACTGCTTTGGCTTCACATATCAAGACGAGTATCACGGCCTAGTATACCTGTCTCCACCAACTCTTCCGATAGAGACCATTGCTGCTTCCCTGACCTAAACAGTCGCATGCCAGATCGCCAAGTCGGCTAATTTCTACCGACCACATCTGCCAAGCTTTTCCAAATCCTCCCTAAACGCCACCCAGAAAAATTGCTTTTTTAACAGAATGCATTTCTTTGGTCTTTCCCTGACTGAGATACATAGAAATGTAGGGCAAAAAGCAAAAGCTCCACGTGGGGCTCGAACCCACAGCCTCAAGATTTGCAGTTCACCAGAGGTGATTAGAAGTCTTGCGCGCTACCATTGCGCCAGCAGAGCTGATTTGTTGAAGACCGCATGACCAAAATCAGTACATAAAGCTTACAATTCTGGCTGAGTAACCGCGGCTGCTATGCGCAACTAAATCTAATAGCTGTCTGAAATCCGATATACAGAGCAATGAATATATGTTCGGATCAAAACGCCTAGAGACAGAAAAATAAGCTATGGGATAGATCTAGGACCCTATCCTGTGTGGTCTTTATATACCCTTTGCTACCCAAGACGCTTGGTAAGAGCTTATATTTAGGAATGGTCGAAAGAGGTTACGACCTGAGATGGATGGTGAATCTTGCATAAATGTGGGTGTTTGGACAACATATAACACGATCGCCCAATCTACATACTCTGGATACTGTATTCTCGAGGGTCAAAGATGACGATTAGAGAAAGTTATCACATCGCAAACAGCGCACCAAGTGAGAACTTGGTATGTTTCAAGACAAAGACCTCACTCAAAACACAAACGACACACAGACACAAATGAGCACATGAACCAAAGTAGTTTCTCATTGCTACCTCATCCTCACACTCAAAAAAGATCTTAGATAGGCACATCAAAAGACCTCAACATCAAATCCATCATCCATCAGAAACGAAAAAAAGCTGCGCTCAACATCAGACCACGAAACACCGCTCACTTGAGAGCATTGACAATGGCAGTGTAAGCAGCCTTCTTCTGGAAGCTGCTGTTAAAGAGAAGAGGGCTATCGCTGCTTCTCCAAGACTGGCTGTCCGAAACACCCCACTCGGTGATACCAACACAGTTGGAAGTCTGCACACAAGCATTGACAACCTTGACATAGCTATTCGCATCAGCGCCCGCAAGATCAAGCTCCGTCATTGCGCATTCAGGAGCAGCAGCGCAAACAGCCTTGAAAGCAGCGGGCACATTGTCAGGGTTGTTGAAGGAGCCAGACTTGCCGAGATGGGTCTGGGAGCCGACCCCGTCGATGGGGATGCCGGCGGCTCTCCACTTCTTGACGTGCGAGATGAAGCCGGTGGTTTTGGCGTAGGTGGCCGAGTCGAGGTTGTAGTCGTTGATGTAGAGTTTGGCGGCCGGGTCGGCGGCGCGGGCGGTCTCGAAGGCGATGCGGATATAGTCTTCGCCGAGGACCTTCATGAAGACGTTTTGGCGGAGGGTGCCGTCTTCGTTGAAGGCCTCGTTGACGACGTCCCAGGCGTAGATCTTGCCCTTGAAGTGCGTCATGACCTGGGTGATGTGGTTCTTCATCACGTTGGTGAGGGTGGTCTTGTCGTTGATGTTCTGAACCCATTGGGGAAGCTGCGAGTACCAGACAAGGGTGTGGCCACGGACGAGGTCGCCGTTTTGGCTGGCAAAGTTGACGAGGTAGTCACCGCCGGCAAAGTTGAACTTGCCCTGGGTGCTTTCGGTGGCGTCCCACTTCATGCTGTTCTCGGGGGTAACCTGACCGAAATCGGCCTTGACAATGGCAGCAGTCTGGGCGTTGCCGAGAGTGCCCTGGTCAGCAGCAGTACCAAAGTACTTCTTGCCCTTGGCCTGGAAGAGTCTGTTGAGGCTGTCGGAGGGCTGGGAAGAGCTGGCCTTGTTGGTGGTGGAGACAGGGGCCTTGGTAGCAGCAGAGGTGGTCTCAACAGTAGCGGGTTGAGAGGTCACAACAGCGGCAGAGCTGGCGGCACCCGGGACGCACTGAGAGTAGTAGGGGTTGGACTCGGCACAGTGGTAGCCAGCAACACAGGTAGTAGAGCCAGTGAAGCCTTGGCCACCGCACTGAGCGTAAGCATCAGCTCTCTTGACGTGAGCAGGGCCAGCAGAGGCCAAAGATGCCGCAAGGACAATGGAGGAGAGAGTGGCGGTAGAGATATACATCTTGGAGAGGTGGTTGTGTGGTAAAGAAGGAGAAAGGTCTTAACGAATGACTTTGTTGCTGGTAGCAATCAAGGATAAAGAACTTGTTGATAAAAAGCGACTGCCAGAGCCTGCTGTAGAGTAGAGAAGGTTGTGGATGAAGGTGATGGGAAAAGAATCGTTTCCATATGCAATGGACCTCACCTCTTATATATGCATTCTCACACCTGAGCTTGCCTTCTAGATTCATCGCCTCGCCTGCTATATCCATGCTTGATTGAGTGCACTTGCATTCCAGCATGCCCTTGATGGGTTCCGCTATTGGGCAAGTGATGTTTCGTTGCGAGAAGCGATGGCTTGGCTGTGGTTAACATGTTTGAGGTTGACAGAAAAGAGGGTTGCCGAAGCGAACGGGTCTGTGCTGTGCGAGATGAGACATTGAACTTGAGCCTCGCTGGTGATCACCCTGGTCTCTGCGTATCTTTGCTCCAAGCGGGCGTCCTTAAGCATATTAGCATCTCGCCCGAGTCCGGACGAGATATCGTTATTGCGACGGAAGCTGCACATCTCCCGTAATGAAATAGCGCCATCAATCGAACACCTGGAGCATCCAGAACGAACTCCTGTACACGCTTCTGAAACGAGCACTATACTAGCCATCACGAAGCATAAACCAAGCGACACCAAGCATTGCACACAAAGAAGCCTAAACAAGTCACTTAGGCAAAATTCGAATGTGGTAAAAGTGCGGAGTCGGAGGAGTACAGAAGCGAACGAGCATATGCAATTATATTGTGGCTAAATCATCTCAAGCCTATTTTTCCAGAGTATTTGGAAAGAAATTCAAGATCCAGAGTTATGAACGTAATGGGGGGTATCGATGAAACAACAAGGAAAAAAGTCTCCGTCCTGGTAAGGTCCGCTGTACAAAGGAGAATGGTAAAAGGTAAAGTGGTAAGACAAGCATGTGGATACAGCCGTCAGGAGAGAAGGAAGATAAATCAAGAAAGTGCGTGGAGACTTGAAACGTGGAAGCGAGGATCATTCGTTCAAGCATTGCCACAGCTCCTCTTCGTTCAGCGTCTTAAGAATTGGCTCGCGAGGAAGCTGTGGCTCTGGCCCGAAGCCAAATATGGGCCCGGTCTGATTGATACCTGGTGGTCGCAGCATTGACATGCGCTTCTTGTCAACTTTGATTTGATCCAGAGGCGCAGACACGGTGACCGTAGGCGTGGGAGTTGATCCCCACTTGCCAAACACCCACCCGCCAACTCTTTGGCCAAGACCTCTAGGCGGTGTACTAGAAGCCTTATGTTCAGCCGCCACTCCTTCTAATATACTGCGGCTACTGCTCGATGTTCGTGACGTTAATGCAGGCCTAGCAGCATGTGCCAAGGAAAGGGTGGCTGTGACGGAGGCTTGTGATGAGAAGGACCTCGAACTTTGTGCTGTCAACAGCTGTGACGGCCGAGATTGGAGGGTGTGAATGTCCATGCCAGACACGGATATTAAGGATTCATGCGAAGCAGCCCGGCGATGCCGAGGGCGCGTGTAAATGCTCTCGTCCAGGATCGTTGGCCGGGTATAAGCTGAGATCTCAGTGTCGTCAATGAAAGAAGGCATATGAGCACGACCCTCATCAGCTGCTGGCATAGAAGAACCCAGATGAGTCCCTTCGTCTTCTTCAAGAATCGCACCATGGCCTCCTGTAACTGCTTGATCATCAGGCCGTCCTTGACCTTCAGCAGAAAACTCGTAGGATGGCTGGTCATAATCTTCATAACGATCTGAAGCGCCATCACGAAAGGCCGGTTGTGGTAAGGCACGAAAATAGGACCCTGATGAGGATCTCTTGGACTGATGGATAAAGTAAGGCGAAGTTGGCGCCTCGCTATCAGGCGTAGTCGGTCGAGATGAGTCCACGAGAGAATCGTCACGGTCCCAGATGGACGATGGCGGATAAATGGATTGGGGTGAACTGAGCATGGAGCTGGCGGTCATGTGGGATTGCATGGACCAACGATTAACGTTTCGATGTGGGATGCTTGCGGCCGTTTGTGACAGAATGGCGGCAGTCGATGAGGGGTTATACGGACTGGCTGCAGATGTTGACGAACGAGGTGTACGCGAGCCTGTAGAAGGTGTAATGGCACCAGAAGCGAGAGAGATGCGCTTCTTCCTCGGTCGGCGGAGCGTCAGACTTGCTTTCCGTGAATGTTCGGCAGGAGCGTGGTAGTGATGGTGGACGTGAACTTCTTGCTGCAAGCTAGCCCTGTTGATTTCCTTTTCCAAGTTTGACGGGCGTGTCGATGGTGCTGTTGATTCAACGTCGGAAGTCATGTCTGTCGGTGTGTACTGGGCGAGTTGATCTCTCAGGACCTCGACTTGCTCGTTGGAGTTGTCAAGCATCTCACGCAGCTCAGCAATTCCAGCCTGCAGATTGACATTGTCCTGGAGAATGTCCTTGACAAAGTGCGAGACGACGGTGCTACCATGCTTTGACGTCTTCGCAGCTGCAGCACCTCTGAGTCGGCCGGGAGCAGTTTCCAGTTCCTTTTCGACTACTCGTTGCCTTTCCATGCGTCCAACAATCTCAACATGTCTTTCCTTGTCGTCTCTAGCCTCACGCTCTATCCTTTCCAGCTGATGCTCCATGGCTGCCAGCTTTCTCTCTGCATCCTGCCATCGTAAGGTTGCTGTCTTCTCTGACTCTGTCTTGTGCGCGAGGGACGCATGGAGGATGGCCTGTTCCTGTTCGTACTCCTCGACCTCTCGTTCGAGCCTCTCGGTACGGGCAGCCAGTGTATTTAGTCGGTGTAGTTCGGCTTGAGTCTGATGTAGTGTTGCAGTAAGGGACTGGGTATGGGCGTCGGACTCTACGGCAGCATTGTTGAGGCCTTCGAGCTGGTCGAGCAGGTTGCGGTTCTCTTCAATCAGGGTAGAGTTGTTGGCTTCGAGCTCCTTCTTTTCCTCAATCATTCGAATGATCTCGGCATCCATCTGAGCCTTTTGCTCTTCAGCCTCGGCCACATAGGCTTCATGGCGGACGAGGAGGGCCTGCAATGACCAGGTCAGCGACATGGTGGCCGTGTTGACGTTGGACAACAATGTTGGTGGCTATGTCAAAACACAGCAAGACAACAGGCATGCAGGGTGGGGAGGAGCCGAGACAGGCTTGGTTATATCTCAGGGCATGTGTGTGTATTTTGGATGATGCGACGGTGTAGAATGGCTTGAACTGCCATAGCAAAGGAGATTGAGTGGGGAAACGGTTTCTGGCTCCAAAGAGGGCCGAAGGAAGATAGGGTAGGGTAGGATGGGCACCGTCGGATCAGAAGACTCGAAAAGCAAACACCCCGAAAAAACAGCAGACTGGAGATTGCGAACTGCCTTACGCAGGCGCGACGCACAAAACACTGACCTTGCCCAGCCTTCCGGCTTTGCGCAGATTCTCGTCCAATGAAGCAAAGGCGTCGCTATTCTCTCGCTGGAATGCGCAGTCGTCGTTCCCACAGCAGCACATGGTTGGAATGCAAGGGAGAGAGTGGCTCGAATCGTCGTGGTCGCAAGATGTATCCTCCAGCCGCTGATGACCGTTGTCATCCATCATGTGCAATCAAAGAGAGTCCAAGTCTAATATTTCCGCAATGTCCAGTCATGAGATTTGGGCGCAACCCGTCGTGCATGCGCTGGCGTTGTCAATGTGTGAAAGTCGAAGGCTCCCCGACGGAGCGCGCCTTCATTGTTTTGATGTCCTGATGGCAGAGGGCTTGATCGAGTGAGATGATGATGTGGGGGAGGACGGGCGGCATCGTGCATGCGGCCTTATGTACACGTCCCACCCTCCAGCCACCCAATCATGTCGTTCAAATCTGCTTTAGCTTCAGGTACAACTCTGCTTCGGGCCCATCCGTTTGCGACAGCATCCGAGGCAGCCCAGTATTTCACAACGGCCAGCACTTTCCGATGCCGTTGTGGGAATTTTGCTCATCTTGCATCTCTTCCAAGCGTGCCGACTATTGAATCCTTCTCGGTCCTCATTGAGCCTCTACAAAGTCGAGTCACTGTAGTAGTGTCAAACATGACAAGAAAAATTCTTCGCGTTTCATTATTAACATTGCTAAGAAAGTGACTATTTATTTCGTCTTGGCGTTACATGTCGCGTTCTGCACGCGATTGGGTCGTGTCATGTCTTGCCCTGTCCATATTGGCAATGGGCTTCGTTCAAATCTTGATCTCTGAAGGGATTGAGATTTCGAGAATGTCGACACCCTTCTGGATCTCGCTCTTGCTGGGCATCTTCTTGCGTCTCATCAACTCTGCGCTTTGTGTCATGTAAGGGTCCTTCATCATGCTGGCGACGGCGACAATCTCCTCTCCCTTGTGGAAGTATGCGACGAAGCTGGGACCCTTCTGTGCGTCAGTCTCGCCTTGAATGATGACGTCGTCGTAGCCATTGGGTGTGTTGCCGCAGTATCTGAGTTGAGCACCGAGGGCAGACCAGAAGACGGGGATGAAGGACTTGGGCTCCGCCGAGGGGTCGTTGATCGTGCCGGCAACCGAGCGACCAGCGTTTTGAGCGACGTCCCAGTGCTCAATGCGAACAGGCTTGCCGTTACCTCCGGGTCCGTGGTAAGGGTATGTGGCAATGTCACCGATAGCAAAGACGTCCTTGAGACCCTCGACCTGGAATGACTCGTTGACGTTCACTGAGCCGTCATCATTGAGCTTGATCTCCTTGACGTCCTGGAGGTAGTCGGTCGAGGGTCTGACACCGACACCCTCAATGACAAGGTCTGCGGGTAGGTTGGTGCCGTCCTTGAGTTGTACTGAACCGACCATCTTGGAGTTGGACTCGGAAGGCTTAGCGCCCTCAACCTCTGCGTTGAGCTTGAACTTGACGCCGTTCTTCTCGAGCAGACCTCTGAAGGTCTTGCCGAGTTGCTTGCCCATGACAGTCATCATAGGCTCCTCCTCCATACCGACAATGGTAACGTCGTGCTTCATGCCAGCGAGACAGTTGCCGACCTCCATTCCGATGAAGGAGCTACCGACGACAACAACCTTCTTGCCGCCGTTCTCACCGGCAGCCTTCATGATGCCCTGGGCGTGGGGAAGAGCACGAAGAACAAAGACGTTCTCGAGGTCACCCTTCAAGCCATCCATAGGAAGCCACTTGGGAGTGCCACCAGAAGCCATAATGAGCTTGGTGTAGTTGACCTTCTTGCCGTCATCAGTCTCGACGGAGCGGTTGTTGAAGTCAACCTTGGTGACATTGCCCCAGGTGAAGTCGACTGAGGCCTCCTTGTAGAACTCCATTGAGCGCCATTCGATCTTGGACTGGTCTGTGATAAGAGCCTTGGAGAGCTTGGTACGGTCGAGCGGTTGAGCGTTCTCGCGAGAGACGACAGTGATCTTGCCCTGGTAGCCGCCGCCACGGAGGCCTTCGACAGCACCAAGGGCGCCACTTCCGCTGCCGATGACGACAACGTGGTCCTTGTCTTTTACGCTGCGGCACTTGATGTTGAGCTGGCGTCTGTTGGCCTTGATGGTCTTCTCCTCGCCCTTGATGTAGACGGCGCCGTCACGCTCGTAGACTTCAAACTTGGCCAAGGGATCAAGAGCAGGGGCGTCCTCGACGTCACCAGTGGAAACCTTGAAGCAGGCTGTGAGGTCGTGTCAGTTATGGAGTGACAAACAAACAGGAGCAGGTTGTTGGGCTTACCTCCGTGCCACGGACAGGTGATTCTGCCCTCGCCAGTGAGAACACCCTTGGCCAGAGGAGCACCGTAGTGGGTGCAGTTGGCACTCATTGCATGGACCTGGTCCTTGACCTTGGCCAGCAGGATCTTGCCGCCCTCAATGCCGTCGACCTCGACCTCCTGCTTCTGGCCATTCTTCAGGTCGATGCTCGTAAGCCCCTTGAGCTTGTATTCGGTAGCCATGGCGCGTAGTGTGGTGGAGAAGGAAGCTGTGCTTGTTGCAACTGGTATTTTCAGAGACGATGGTCGTGAGAAATGACGAAACTGAGCAGATGCGGTCGTCAAGAGAGGTCGTAAAGAAAGCATAGGCTAGGTATGGAGAGGAAAGGGAGAGAAACAGAGAGGAAACACGAGAGCGTGCAGACGCCGAAAGGGCAGCACCCAGTCAATCGAGCAGAAGCGGTCATCATAGCCGTGTTGCTTGATGATTCGCTGCATTTCATCATCGTCTTTGCTCGATCTTGCACGCTTCGTTGCGATCTGCTCGTCATCACGCTGCCTGCCCCGCTAAACAGGGCTCAACCCGCCGACAACCCGGGAGCTATGGCCAGCAGACGGTCCTCGACCTCGGCTCCGTACATCAAGGTCGAGAAACACAACATCGACCCCGTACATTGATACAAATACTGTTGACGGGAACACAGGAACTGTTCTCTAGCTATCATGTCTCGTGAGTCATGTCCGTAGTGTTGGTATGCTGTCAGAAAACTGACTCGCCCAAGACACAACTTTTCCCTCCAACATCCCCGTCCCTACCGACGATGGAGCCTGCAATCATCTCCCAGGCATGACCATACCTCCCCTCTCCCTCCGAGCCACCAACGACACCTCCATAAAAATTTCCTCTCTCCAGGGCCTAGTCATCATCTTCTGCTACCCACGCACCGGCGGTCCCGGCGAAACAATCCCAGACGCCTGGAACTCCATCCCTGGAGCCCGAGGCTGCACACCCCAAGCCTGCTCATTCAGAGACACCCAAAGAGAATTCATGACGGCAGGCGTAAACAAGATCTTCGGCCTTAGTACACAAGACACACCCTACCAGCAAGAAGTAAAGACGAGACTGCACTTGCCGTTTGAATTGCTCAGTGATGAGAAGCTCGAGTTTGTCGAGGCGCTGAGTTTGCCGACTATTGATTGGCAAGGCAAGAAACTTACCAAGAGGATTACTCTGGCCTTGGTTGATGGCAAGATTGTCAAGGTTTGGTACCCTGTGTTCCCGCCGGACCAGAGCGCTCAGCAGGTTTTGGAGTGGTTGGCCGAGGAAAAGACTGCTGGGCAAAAGTTTGTTGGCAATCGTCGTATGTCGGTCACATAAGATACTCAATTTTCATATAACCATCTTCATACTAGTCAATAAGCTCTTTGGTATGCTAGCTTTGATCTTGACGCAGTATGAACAACATACTCGAGCGATGTGAGCATCGCTCATCGCAAAACAGGGTCGCCTGCTCGACACGAGTGGTCACCCTGACCTTCGTTCCAGAAACTCCTGCAACTACTCTCACAGTATGCATGACTTGATACCGAGACTTGAGAGAGTGCTTTGGTATTCGTCGCTGGAGCCTTCTCCTCATGGAACCCGTTTGATATCCATGAGATTCAAGCTCTCAGATGTAAATAGTGCAGGAGATGGTTGAACATGATATTATGAAGATGATTACTGTTGTACGATGGATAGAATCTAGGCCCGTCTAGATGGTCAAACAAGAAGAAGGTAGTTGCCAAAGCCCACTGTGCAGTTTACGCCGTCGAAGCTCTAGATGTAGACGCTAACCGACGGGGAAGATCTTTTTCATCTAAACCTTCGACCTCATCATCGTCTTGCTCGCTTTCTTCGTCATCCTCGTAGACTTCCTCCTCATCTTCATCTTCGACTCGGTCTCCACCCTCCACAGACTCGAGGACGGAGTGATACATGGCCTCGTCATCGTCTTCGATACTACGTCGAGAGATGTAAATGTCGCCCATGGTGTCACCATCATCGTCGCTGAACCGCCGCGTATTGGCACGAGATCGATTGTTTCCTCGCAGTCCTCCACGTATTGACCCTTCGTGACTGGAGTCGTCGTCGTCGCTCTCGGAAGCAGAAAAGTCGGCAAGTTCGAGCGGCTTCTCGCGCCAGTAGTTGAAGTCTGTAAATTCTTCGCCGCCACCTTTGACGAGTAGTCCCACAGGTGGGAAATAGTGATCCACAATCTCGCGCATGCTTACATAGCCTGTCTTGTATGTGTTCAGTGATAGCAGGTCCAACGAGACTTCTGCATTCGAGTTGATGGTGAAGATCCTTGTGCTGGGGATATTGACAGAGCGATACGATAGTGCATCCGTCAGACGATTTCCAAAGCCTGCGTAGAAGGGAGAGCCACCTTTCCCGCTTGACTTTCCAACAATTCCGTTGCTACTCTCGGCCGAGGTCGTAGGCCCTGCTTTGTCTGCATTGTTGCTGCCCCCAGATCCAGTAAATAGGGCCATGATGTCGCGTAGACAAGCCATCTTGAAAACCTCTGGCTTCCGGAGATACACTTCTCGTCTCAAAGCGGCAATGGTTCGATCCGGGCTCATAATTGTCGGACCTCTTGGTAGCTTGAATCCTCCATCTTGCACTACGTTGGCAAGGTAATTTCTCGTCGTATCTGCCTGGCCTACCCCGCGCGAGGTGAGATACATTATGTTATAGCCGTTGGCTGAGATGTCCGAGAACAACTTGGCTACACCAAGATGAGTCCAGTCTCGACCAATCATGTTGAGGACATGGCCTAGGGCATCGGACTTGGTGATTGTGCCGTCAATGTCTGAAATGACGATAGGCACATCCCAACGCCAACGGTAGATGACAGCAGTGCAGGTGGCACGATTGACGCTGAAGCTCATGGGGTTGGGCCCTGGTTTCAGATTCAAAGACTTGAGCTGGTCGCTACTCAGACGCAGTGTCTTTGCATAGTTGCGGTTGGGATCGCCAACAGCCTGGGGAGAGGCAGGGCCAGATGACAAACCTACGGCGCTGTCCGAGTCACGTCGCATGTGCGAAGGATTGAATGTAGCGCCAGTCTCGCTGCGAGAATCGTCCGAGTGGTATCCCGGGTCTGACAGAGCGTCGGCAGACGTGAAGCCTGCAGGGTTCAAAACGTTCAAGCCCTGTGCGACTTTCCTATTGGCTTGCTCTTTCGCTTCCTCGCTACTGTAGATCCACAGATTGCCCTTCTCGTCCGCTCCTATCAACGAACCAATGTCGTAGTTCCCTTCGAGTTCTTCGGACAGAATCTTTCTAGCCAAAACCTCTGCGCGCAAGCCTTCATCTTCACTACTCTTGTAGCCCGTCATGTCCAGCATGATGTCGCCTTTGTCGGTGACTTGGGAAGGAATGTTGGAACTCCATAGCTTCTTGGAAAGATTGATGGCTCTTGTAATGGCTTCTTCGCCGGAGACGGGCGGCGGGCTTGTGGATCGTTCGGTCCTCGATCGTGTAGATTCGGAATGGAGAGGTTGTGTTATGGGGTCGCTTGCGTTGATGGAGGCGTTGATGGCAGCTTTGGCAGCGGGAACGGCATCGTCGGTGGCAGAGCGATGGAGATGGGCGGGCAGAGGTCTAGGGTTTTCGGTAGCGAGGGACTGGTCGGCATGATCGTCTTGAGACACAGCTTGGCCGTTGTCACTCTGTGCGCGTCTTTCGTCGGGATGAAGAGGGTTGAAGTTGATTGCAGCGACGGATCTGGCGTGCTCCCTCCTGTTGTATGTGGGAGTGGCTGGCAGGGTAGCAGACAGAGAGTTGAGGTCGAAGGAGTCGGGTTCGGCCAAGGCAGTCGAGTCGGCGGACGTGAAGTCGGGGCTCTGGGCGGGTGAGACGAGGGGAGACGTCTGAAGGGCTTCGGGCACGCTGGACGATGTCTCGAAGACGAAGAAGGCCTCACCCCCCTCGCCCAGCTTCATGGGAAAGTCGCGACGCTCATTGTTGACCTTGAACTCGACCTTCTTCTCATAGGGCCGTAGCAGAGAAAACTTGCCGAAGCGGACGTGGAAGGGCGAGCAGGCCAGAGAGCCGTCTTCCTGCTCGACGACAATGACGTCGATCGCGCCGCTGAGGGTGGCTGGGTTGATCGAGTTCCACGTCTTGGACACGGAGCCGGACAAGGAGCGCACGTATTGCATGGCGCCGACAGAAGGGCGGGCGGTCAAAGACAGACTAGGCGCATGTGGAGCAGGAAGTGCAGGACGTTTGAGTAAGAAATGAAGTATAAAGAACAAAGCAGCAACTCGGGTCCGAGAGCAGGCAGAGCAGCTGATGCGGGAAACGCGGAGTCAGAAAGCACCACGCTCTTCGTACTCGTACGACTGCCTCTTATGTACTCGTACGACTGCCTTTTGTGAGTACTGTATGCTACATGGGTGCTGGGGTCCCAACAGCGATATTGTGCAGATGCTGCATGTGATAGGGATTACTTTGGTGCCTGTTTGCATGTGACAAGCATCGAGTGCGAAGCTCTCTCTTTCTCGCCAGGACGAGGGACTCGGGCCGCCGGCTGTCAAATCCAGCATCTCTCTGCCAAGCACATGCATGCTCACTCGCAAAGAGCCCACTTTCTTTTAGGCCATGCACCCATATCTCCATCGAGCACCAAACAGATAGACAGTAGTTCCGAGACGTTACCGCTAGAATATACATGGAAGCGGGCGGGCTGGTCTTGACGCGACCGAGTGGGCTTGGACTTTCTCTTGATCGGGCTTTCTGGGCAGGCGACCGCGACACGGCTTTTGCAAGTCACCAGGTTCCCGCTGCTCCTTCCTCGTTCGCAGCCATGCGCCTGCTCATGTTGCTGGACAACGCATACCTGCTCTTCAGCACCACCTTCAACACGTTGTGTGTCGGTGCCGCTCTTGTCTGGTTAGATCCCCCGCTCGCTCCCTGACGCCCTTCTTGTTCTCCTTGAACCGAGAACAAGTCATTGTCGTCTGCCTGCAAGCACGTGCTGACCGTCGCAGGCTCACATATCGTGCCTACCTTGTTATCCATAAGCCTCTAGACGAACTCGTCGGCCTCCTCGGTTGCGAGATCCCCCAAGACCCTCATGTCGACCTCGCTGGTATCAAAGCCGATGGCTTCGTCCTGCACTGGAAGCCTGCCGACGAGCGCAAATCCATGCACCGCTATGAAATCCAACTCAACGGCTCCATAGTCGGCCACGTCTCACACTCCAACACGTCCATTGTCATCTCCAATCTGCGCCCGAGCCAACTGTACATTGTGCGCGTCATCACCGTCAACGCCGTCGACTTTCGCGCCGCCAGCAGTCCAATTCGCCTCTGTACAAAGTCGCCCGACTCCCACGACTTTTTCGACACACCCAACACCTCCCTCCCATCTTCGGGCCCCGTCATACGTCCGCTGCACGTCTTCCCGCCAGATGTCTCGACTGTTCCCGCCACACCGCCTCCTCTCGTTCGCGAGACGAGCAACGGTCCTCTCCAAGCCAAGAAAAGTCTTTTCAGCAGACGCCCATCGCCCTTGCCTGGCCTCGACACCCAGCTTTCCTCGTTTGATGACATCAATGATCAGGATGGCCCGGGAGACAACCAACAAGCATTGACTGAGAAGCTGGATGAAATCGGTCGCGAAACGGCCGAGGTTGAGAAGCAGGTTCAGGACGAGGAACAAGAAGCCATAGCTGCAAAAGCCAGTCTGGTCAAGGAGCGCGATGAACTGAGAGGCGAGTTGAAAGAGAAGGACGACACCAGCAGGGATCTCCGCAAACAGGTCAATTCTCTGGAACGAAACAACCAAGCCGCACAGAACAAGAAGAATGCCCAGGAAAGAGCTCTCCAGCAGAAACAGAACGAAAGGCAAAAGCTCAAGGACGACGCTGCGAGGTGGCAGAAAGAGATGGCGCAGATGCAGGACGACATGGGCAGTATCGCAGAACAGAAAAAAGTACTGCTTGAAGACACGGAGCGTGAGAAGGTCGAATTGATGGAGAAACAGGCGCAAGAGCTGCAGACGCTCAAAAGCATGGAAGACGAGAACAAGGAAGTCGGTGGTCAGATCAAGAAACTCGAGAGGGACACGACAAATTCGCCCAGTGGATCCGAGCCCAACGACCACAATGACGCTATTGCTGCCATGGAGGCCGAGGAGGACCGAGTATGGGCTGACAAGCTCAGAAGGTTGGAGGAGCAGTATGTGATTGCTCACCAAAACATGGACGCCGCGCGCCGCTTCTTCGACACTGCCTACAGCCAACTGGCCATGGTCAAACAACGCCAGTCCGAACTGACCCAGATGGCTTCAGCCGTTCCGCCCATCTTCGACGCTCCCATATCGCGTGCCAGCAGCCTGCGCCAAAGACGTCCTCCAAGCGGTCCTTCTGCAAACAACTCTACCGCTTCTCCCTTCGCCCAGTCAACTGCTCCTGCCTTCAGCAGTGCCCTAGCAACTTCTGGTCCAACGACCATTTCTCCAAGCTTCACTACCTCGGCCTCTTCATTCTTCAACATCAACAACGGCATGACCCTGGATCGTCCCATGAGCGACTTTTCTCCTGCCGAGATCGACAAGCTGACTGGAGGTGCCCCCATGAGTCCGAGTGCAGGTGCTGAGCTCTTGCCTGCAGGCTTACTCAGTAATGCTGACGAAGACCCGCCTGATCGCTTCCTTGGTCCGGCCGCCCACATTCATGCAAAGGATGACGACGATACAGGTTCCGAGGGCAGACAGGCTCCAAACCATATGTTGCCCGGTCTTGGTGTTCTCCCAGGCTTGGGTGCTCTGCCCGGTCTAGGTGCTTCGAGGCCTTTTGATCAACCGCAAGGTCCGGCAAGTCCAAACTCTGCCAGCAGTAGATCGCCGAGTCTGTTTGCCAGCCCCCGCGCTAGTGCAAGCAATCTTATGTTTAATTCACCCGACGTCGCTGTGGACAGTGACCGCCGCTCTATCAGATCTAGCACATCTGGGCGCGCAGCAAGTGGTAGTGCACCTCACACCAGTGGCAGTCGTTTCGGTCAAATTCTTGGTCTCGACAAGCTCAATCGTCAGCGCGGTAAGACACTGTCTGAGCAAGGCCCAGCTTTGGGCTCCTTGAGCAAGTCGCAAAGTCAATCGTTGCCACGCAATGATGAGGGAGATGAAATTACCGGATCGGGACGCCGTAGGAACAGCAGTCACTCGGGCAACTTCTTTGGCATCAACCTGGGAAGAACGACTGGCCACACTAAGAGCATGGGAGCTGAAAGCATGCCTAGCCAGAAACACATTGCTGTACGCAGAAGGCCTTTCAACATGTTCGGATCTAAGACCGATGGATGGGCCGCAATCTTGGGCCAAGACAGGGCGGCTGTTCTGAACGAGAGAAGCAATGTTTTAAGCAACTTGGGCAAAGATGACGGTAGATCCTCTCCTCGTCCTATCTCTGTTCACTCCAACGAGCTCCCTCGACCTTCTCAAGACAGTTCCTCCTGGGGTCTCTGGTCATCGAACGAGCCTTTCAACCAAAGGAGTAGCCCGCTCAGCTCCGATTGGATGGCCGCTCCGGCAGTGACACACAACATGTGGGGTTCCAGACAACCATCAAGACGTCCTTCGATCCAGCATGGACAATCTGGTGGTAGCCTCTCTTATGACATGCTTGACGATGGCATTGACAACAACAGCTCCTATGCCTTCAGCCCACCACAGTCAACAGCCAGTCTAGCCCCGATTGGCACCAAACCTGCCCATATGCTCAAGCGCAACATTCCTGACCCCAAACTCAACCCAGCAGCCAAAGACTTCCGTTCCCTGTTCTCACGTCCCAGCTCGACTTCTTCAGATGCCGAAGACGAGGAAGATGACAAGATTAACCTGATCGGTGCAACACCGCTTACCTCTCCATCCAAGGCGCCTCATCAGTCTCTTCCTTTGAACCTGGACCCTGAGTCTTCACCAGAAATTGGCCGCCAGTCTAGAGACGCTCATTCGATCAATACGGCCTCATCCGTCCTCTCCGACTCCCGCGATAGCCTCGACCGCAGCATCAGCTACACAGCCTCCGACTCTGCACCCTCAACTTCAATCACCTCCAACAAAGGCTCCTCGCTCATGTCGAAACTCACCCGCAAGCACAGCAGCGGCAAGTTCCAGTTCCCGACCTTTTCTCGCTCCACCACCGAAAAAGGCAAGCGCGAGTCGACACAACTCCTGGACGTCGAAGACGAGGAAAGCATGAGCAAGAGTATGGAAAGCGAAAAAGGAAAGGGCAGTGTGAGGTCTTGGAGCAGTGTGTTTGGTGTGGGCAAGAAGAAGGACAAAGTCCCGCAGACACCCAAGGAGGAGACGCCGAGTTTGTCTGGTGCCAGTTTCGCTAGTACAGATCATGGGGAGGAGGATTAGATGTGTGACAACTTTCATTTTGATAATCTAAAAAAATTTTCATTCGTTTTTTTTTTCTCAATTCTCTCAAATCTCCTCGAATTTTTTGTTGCTTATGCCTGTTGTTGTCAAGTTTTGGCCCCTGCTTGGATTCTCATATGCTGAGGACAGTATACTGCTCTCAGAATAGTCTGCATGGTTGTGAGTTTCAAAGACGCACAGCTCCTCTCCAAGCCAGTAAGATCATGTGTTTGTGCTATAGAAATGTACAGCCGCTTGGAGGGTGATAGAGTTGTCCATTGAGAGTCAGCGAGATGATCTCTCTCTGTGGACAGCACTTTTTTTCCAGACAGTATCGTGCATTCCTATAGCTATGTGTTGGAAGTACCTGCAGAAAAAGGAGAGAGGTGGTGGTATGATTGATAGCAAACACTATTTTCCGAAGAAGAGACCATCATCTCCTCGGGTATAGCAACATTACATACAGGTTGCCCCTATCTCAAAGTCCTAAGATAAGCCTATGGCTTTGGCTTCGACTCGACGATCTCTCGAGGGTGGATCTTGCCCATCGAACAGCACTGTCCATCAGGGTGCTCGTGGTAGTGGCAGGGGTCCAGAGTCGAGATCTTGTTTGCAAATCCATCATGACCATGGCGATCAAGAAGAGCAGTTGACAGATCTGAAAGGAAGGTGTTGTGGTGAACAGACGCCTTCAGCCAGTCCTTGTGTCCGTACCAAGCATAGAGCTCAACCAGTTGTTTTCTGATAGGTGCTGAGGCGGAGGTTGTCTCGAAGATGAGCGTAGATAGCGTGAGGTCCAGACTTCCTGTGGCGACGACTGTCTCGAGGAGGAAGTCGACGACGGCGTTCTTGAAACTGTGATTAAGTAGCTTCTCACCAAGGATGTATGCCTGGCCGACAAAGGCAAGATCCACGTCTTTGGCCGTGGTGTTTGAGGTTACCTTACAGATACGGCCTGAGTACACCCACTCTGTATAGAGTTCAAATGCGGCTGCATCTGCTACAAGCGCGATGTAAGTCTCGCAATTTCTCAAGTTGGAATCTTCTGCCGTTGGTTCTGTCTTAGATTTGTTGTTTGCTTTAGAGAACAGGGCCTTGAAAAAGGGACTGCAATGTTCAAGGATGTTTTGATGGACGCCAAACTTTGTCTTGTTGTTTCCTTTGCCAACATGGATCGTGGCGATCGGAAGTAATGGTCTGATGATGGTTAGATAGGAAGCTGCTGACAGAACGACATTTACTTGCCTGAGGAGATTGGCACTGCCATCCATTGGGGCTTCGGGACGGGTGTAGGCAGCCTTGAGAAACATATGAGCGCTTGCAGTCAGATGTCCAACGTTTCCGGTGACAGTAGGCGGAGGTGGGCCCATATCCCTGAGTCGCTGTTCTTCGAAAGAGATGTTGCGATACTCAAGAAGGAACGAGAATGATTGATAGGCATCTTCAAGGTCATCCGAGACATAAGGTAGCGCATTGAAGGCTGGTCGATACTTTGGGTCGATTGGAGGATCTGCGCCGGCAGACATGATATGGTAGATGCAATGCTTAAAGCTACAATGAAGTGTGTGCTTTGGTGTTGATGGAAGGTGGATAATGGTAGAAGTAGCCGGGAAGTTGAAGGTTCTTGACGCATTGCTCAAGTGAAAGCGCAGTCGATCGTTCTTGCAAAGTGAATAACCGTGTTTTGATGAAGTGACGACCTCTTCTTCAGACGAACCTGCCAAATTACAGACCACTCGCTCCTTACGGAGTCCTCCACTATAAGTGCGTCTCAACAATCGTCGCGCTTCCAATCCCCCGGTGCGCGAAGCATTGCCAGATGATAGATAGAACTGCACGATAGCTTCCAGCAGGATATGAAATCCACGGAGAGACGCTCTTGTCCTTTCAACGCGAACTTTCAATTACAAATACCGTGTGGCGCCATAGGCCTGCAGAAGAGAACAAAAGTGGTATTAAGCCTTCATAAGAACACGCAAGCCAGTCCATCAAACGCTATCATGATACAACAAACCCATTATATACAACCTTGACACCCGTCCTCCATTTCCTCGATGATCCCAACGCCTTGTCATGATGCACGCTACTCAAAGCTCTCTCGGACTCGGGCTCGCAGCACCTTGTCCCTCACCCTTGCTCAAGATGGCAAATCGTAGGATCACTTCTGAGCAGGTGACCAGAATGGAAATGACAATCAGCACAATGACGATCCAGGTGATTTTGGTCATCTTTGTGTCGGCGATGGCATCGGAAAGGATCTCGGCGAGGTCCAAGAAGACCTTGCAGCGCTCGTTCAAAACTTGAATGCGAGGCTTGATTTCGAGATACTCGCGGACGGCAGCGTAGAGTGGCAGTAACGTGGGCTCGCTGTCCCAGAAGAAGTTTGGCGTGTCGAGCATATTTGAGCTGAGATTGACATCGACACGACCTTGGAAGAGTTTGCCAACAAGACTGACAACCTGACTGCGACTCATACCGAGCTGTCCTTCGAGGGCTAGTTTGCGGGGGACGTATTGAGCTTCTGACATAGTGCGCTGCATTCGTTCCTCGAAGTAGCTGAGTTTGGTAGATTGTGAAATGGCATGGCTCATGGCCAGCTTGATCATATGGTCGTTGGTGCGTAACGTGATCATGTCGTTGAATATGCGCGGCTTGTCGATTTCATCGTTGTACTCGAAATGGAAGTCTTCAGTCTCAAAGTCAGCCTCACTGAGCGGCCGCGAAACCAGGCCCAAAGTATTCGTCAATGCGGGCGAAGAAGTAGTGCTGAGCTTTGTGGGAATATTTGAGGAGCTGCTGAAAGTCAAATCGGCCAGGATATCCTTCTCTTGATGTGCTGTAAAGTTCCAGAAGACGGCGACACCATAGCTGAAGACGTAGAGTTCGGCGACAGACAAAGCATCGGCAATGGTGCCATGTCCTCCACTTGACAGATCGCTCGAGTGGCTGTGACGGCGGAAATTTGGTTCCTCGTGGTCTCTGGCATTACCATGGACTGTGTACTCATCACTCTCCTCCATCCAGCCTTCTCTGTGGTCGCGGCGCTCATTGGCCTCGATTTGTTCGTCCAGGATGCTTCTACCGCCAGGGTTCTTCAGGACAGGACTACTGCGGATGCGATAGCCATCGCTACCGCCAAGAAGAGGGAGCTGGTAGACAGCATACAGACAGTCATCGTAGAGTTTCGTGCGGGCGCCGTGCTGCTCTCGTACAAAGTCGGCCGTGGCACGTAGACGGTAGCTCTGGGCGGTGCAGTAAGCCGTCACTCTGGCCAGCTTGTCTGCACGACTTGCTTTGGGAAGGCGCTCGGCATAACTTTTGTCGCCAATGCGCGGAGACTTTCGGCGGCGGATTTGTTCGTCTGACGGTGGAGCGTCGTCTTCGTCATCGTCCTCCTCTGACGGAGTCTTTTCGCTGGTTTCGGGCAGCAGTACGAGCTTCTCACTGACTTTGGAGCTTCGTGCTGGGATGTGAGGGCCGCCAACGGGGATGGCGAAAGAGCGACCTGCGAGTTTCGGGTCCAGAGGGTGTCGGCCGCTAGGGGTACGCGTATGTTGTGCAGGCCTGAGACCGCCTGGAGGACCACGTCTTTGCGCCGAGGGGATATCCGAGGAGAATTGCAAGACATTGTCGACGGATATGAGCTTAGTGGTGCCGGTGCGAGGCAGAGTACTGGGTCGCTGAGGCTGCTGTTCGCGCGCATCCGTGACCTGGACAAGCGTGGTTAGTCGGTGTCGGCGGGCAAACAGGACGCTTCCAACACACCAGCACGGTCGGGCCTCGCTTCTTCACTGGGGCAGCCATTGTTTGCTTGGGTCGAGTCGATGGTCGTCGTGTGGACGAGCGACGAACCTTGAACAATAATCTCGTTTCGGCTTTGCCAAGTGCTTGCACTTGTCGTCCTCTTCTCCACGCACGTCATCATGCATCTGCACATGCAACTTGCACCTGCCATTCACCCATTGCTCCATCTCTCTTACAACACAAAACCTGTCGCCTTCACCGTCTGTTCAACGACACCTTTCAACGCTATACATCAGACACATCCAGGAACTCATCAAAAGCTACGAGGTCGAGAGCCTTGCAGCTGCAATTCACGCCCTAAGCCTAACCACGCCTCTTACAGCAGTACCATGACGACCCCCATTTAATCCGCCCTCTCCTCGCAAAAACGTCTCTCCAAGCATCAACGACTCTTTCGACCCTATCATTTGGCAAAAAGAACAAAAGATTGTGCTCTCCATCAGGGAATCGAACCCTGGTCTCCCGCGCTTGACGAGATGTTACTCTTGACAAGCGGAAATCATGACCACTAGACCAATGAAGATGAGCCAGCTGTGCTGGTATTGGTTGATGGGGTACTCGGTGGGTAGTCTCCTTGATGTTTTTGCTACTCTCGTTTTCTCTTCGATGTTGGGCATCCAGTGTCTGATTGACAAGTTGCGATTGCAAAGGCTTCAACAGTCCTTCTTGCACCAGCCATACTAAGTCAAGCAGGTTTAACACTCAAGGTAAGAACAGGACTGACAATGTTAGAAAGTGTGTCTATTTGCATTCTATGACTATCGATTGTACATCCCGCTATGCGATTAACTAAACACTAGAAAGACTTTTGAAAAGAAAAGAAAAGAACATCGAGATGCTATCCCTCGCTCATTGACAACATGGAGGAACCAATTCCAACCATGAAACTTATTGGTGACTGGCCTTGATCATGTCGGCAGCTCTCTCAGCAAGAGCATACAGAGTTGAAGCCAGATGACCCGACACCTGGAAAGGAATCACCGAGGCGTCAACCACACGGACATTGGCAGTGCCGTACACGAGATGGTTGTCGTCAACAACACCTCCAAGCTCCTTGGACATCATGGCAGCGGTGGAGATGTAGTGGTAGTTGGAGCGGTACACCGACTTCAGCCAGTCACCCCAAACGGCATCAGTAGCGTTGAGAGGGACTACATCGAAGCCGGGAGTGGTCTCAGAAGTAAGAATGTTGTTCAAGGGAGCAGTGGTAGCAACCTTTCTTGCAGTTCTTGCCGTGCCAATCTGCTGCTTGATGTCGTAGTCGAGCAAAAAGAAGTTGGGGTTGATGGCAGCAGGAGCAGAGGCGTTGGCTGATCTGATGTGGATGCTACCCCTAGAGAAAGGCATAAGTCCCCAGTACTCGAGAAGGCCGCTGCTGGACGAAGGTGCGTTGACAATGACCTCCGATATAACGACCTCGTCTTCGAAAATGAGCTCATGCTGGATCTTGAACAACTTCAACAGAGTCTCGCTGTCAGTGATGCCGCCAGTGGCCTGCACAGTCTTGTTTGCGTATTGCTCGAGGGATGCCTTGACAGTCTTACTGAATGCAGCAGTGTTGTTTCCCCAAACGTCAGTGGCATTGAAGTATCCAATGAAACCACCAGCGCCAGTGAAGTTGGCGTTTGCGGTGTAATCTGTGTCGACAGTGGTCTGGTCCTGGAGGTTCTCGCCAACAAAAGGAGAGTTGACCTTGACTTCGATCCCAAATTTCTTGAGCACGCTATCCCATATCGTTAGCTTGTGTTTCGTTTGCACCGACATACGATCTTGACTCACTTGGGATTGCCAACACCGGACAGCTCAAGCAGAAGAGGTGATCTCAAAGATCCGGCAGACAGAACAACTTCCTTGGTGGCCAGCAGACTTTGTTCGGAGCCTGAGTCGTCGGCAAAGACGACACCATTGGCGAAGGGGACTGATGAGTTGTCGTTCGACCATGTCAGACGTTGAGCAAAAGAATTGAGATAGACATCGAGGTTGGGTCTGTTGGCGAAAGGGTAGTAGTAAGCACGAGCAGCATCCTCACGGAGATCCAGCGATTGGTCAAAGGTCTTGGGGAAGACATTGTATCCACGCATGTATCCGCTGTTTGCTTCTCCGTTCCAAGGCAGGCCCATTGCCTTGAATGTAGCATTCAGAGTGGCCGAGAAGTTGTTGCCGACCATCTCAGTGGGCCAGCTGACGGAAAGAGGTCCTTCGGTACCGTGGAATTCAGGCAGGTAGGATGCTCCCATGGAGAGTTGAGCCTCGGTGGGGTACTCAAAGTATTCGCTCTTCTTGTAGTAAGGCAAAAGTGAGTCCCAAGAGACGTTGTTGCCAACCTTTTTCCAGCTGTCGATCTGACTGCTCTCTGCGCGCATGTAGGTCATGCCGTTGATCGTACTGGTACCTCCCAGTGCTTTGCCAGCTCTCAAGATCTGAGTCTTGTTGCCGGCGTTCTGAGCCTCGCTCTCATAAGCCCAGTCGATCTGTGTGCCAAAGGCTTTGCCGTATCCGGACGCACTGGTAACGTTCGTGTTGTTGAACACTTGATCACCGGCCTCAATGACAGCAACAGAGACCGTAGGGTCTTCGCTCAATCGGTTGGCAATAACGAGTCCCGAAGTTCCTCCTCCGACGACAATGAAGTCATATCTCGATCTGGAGACGGTGTTGGGGACAGCAAAAGCAGTGGAAGCGAGGGCGAGAGTAGCAAGTCCCAACATGGTCGCGAATAGTATTGAAAACACTGGAGGATGTCGAGGAGAACGAAATGAAATGGTTTGGAAAGAGCAATGGACGGACGGCTGGAATTCAATTTATACTTGTTCTGCTTTTCAAGGCAGGAGCCCTTGTTTACAATGATTACCTTGCAGCGCATCGAGCAACAGCGAGAGAATCGCACTGGCCTTACCTTGATTTCTATGCATTGTATCAGAGAGCAGACGATGGGTTTGTCACTTTTGCAAGGTTAACCAAGATTCGGTGATCACATCTGATCCGTGCGAGACCGTCAATTCGGCCCGTCCCCTGGCAGCTGTCAATAACAAGACTTTTTCTTCTGTTCCATGACGATCTTAACTATCTTAACAGGACTTTGTCTGTTTATCGGAAGGACATAACAATATTAAAAGGTTATAAGCTTGGTTAATGGCTTATCATATACAACAGGAGCAGAGACAAGCAATTTTACAAGGCTTTGCGTCTTCTCGACAGCGCATGCCATACTCTTAAATATATATTTACCCGTATATGTCGAGCTGCTCCTTATCGAGCTGGGCGAGCGCGACGTCCTTTCTCAGATTGGCCACAACATCCGACTGTCGAGTTTAGACCTCAGGTTATCTTCCATCTCAGTCATTCTCAGATGTCTCTTCCCGAAACCCCTTCCAGCAACCACCCTATCGCCTGCCAAAGCTAGCGCATACCAAAGTTTGTTCCAACCCAGGTGTAGCCGTTAAATACCGACGAAAAGGTCTGAGGCCATCTTCCTTCTAGAACAGGAGCAGACGCTATCTCCCTCTCCTCCATGTAATCGCCTATATCTTCAAACACTCCCTGGTCATGTTCTGACACTCTCAAATACATGACAGGCAATGTAGCGGGCACATCCATATCTCTAGCAATTCTTCGCATGATGGTAGTGAGTTCTCTGTGATACGAGTCCAAGCAACGCGCACCCCTGTGACTGAGGAGAACTGCATAAATCGGTATGTGAAAGCCATCATCAAGAGGTATCAAAAGCGGGACTGGAGTTCCCGAGACACCATAGACTCGAGTCATTTCATCAGCAAAAGCCTCGTCGGCTTCACGCAGGAAGCGATTTATATAACCATGGTCGCGGGCAGCCTCACGAAGACGCCCAAGTGTTGACCGGGAGATGGTGGTTGTGATGGACTCGATGCTGGGATGTGGCCCTCGTATTGAGTTGTCGTGATACTCTGAAGCGCCATGTCCTCTACGCAACCACTGACCAGATGATACAGAGATATGCCCTGCACGCCGTATCGAAGATCTGTTCATCTCTTGGGCCATTTGACTCAAATATGACATACTGGTGAAGTGTGTAAGGTCGCTGTTGGCAGATTCTTGGTTGGATAGGCGCAGGAGAATGGTAGAAAAGCGGGTTTCATAGGACTTTTCACAGTTATACAACTTAGAAGAGGAAGAGGAAGAGTCAGAGGGCTGCGATCTCGCTAGGATTCGCTATAATGCACGCAACCCATGTGCCATAACTTGAGATGCATTCTTGTCTGCATTGGAGATGAGTCAAGGTCAACGAAATGCCTCAAACGCCGTGATCTACCATTGAATGGAGGCCAATCATGCTTATACCGTGATGCCTGAGGCAGGTACGAAGTGGTCACTGTCTTGGCCATAATATTGAATGGCGGGCATTTAGCCTGAGGATAGCCGCATGATATTCACGAACGAAAGTAGCGATCAAGACGACTAGGACTGAGAGAGGGAGACAAAAAGGCTCCCGCTTAAAGATGCACCTGACCGTTCCGCAGACAGACACTTGATCTTGAAAATGATCTTGGATGAGCATGTTCTGAATATTGCATTTCCCATGTCTTCATTATACTGTTCTGTTCCGTTCTAATGCTGGCCGACCAATGCAGTATCGAGATGCAAGGCGCAACCAGAAAGCTTCGATAAAGCTTATCCGGCTTACCATCTACGACCCTCATAGCCGCCGTCGTGGCCATTGCCGCCTTCATGACGACCGCCATGGTGTCTGCGTTCACGACCATCGTCATCAGGGAAGCCACCAGGCATCTCGTCTTCATCACGACGGCCATAGCTCTGTTCTTGACGACCAAAGCTCTGTTCTTGACGGCCATAGCTCTGTTCTTGACGGCCATAGCTCTGTTCCTGACGGCCATAGCTGTTGTTGTCCTCGCGTCCATACTCTTGTCTTCCACCGCCATACTCTTGTCGCCCACCACCATATTCTTGTCTGCCATAACCCTCGTCACGACCGTGATGCTGGGGTCTTTCGTTGCGACCGCCGAAATCATCGTTGCCATAGCTGGGACGTTCGTCTTGACGCTCTTGGTGCTGAGAGTGGTAGGAGGCACCAGGGAAGCCGCCGCTGTTGTCGGGACGGGAGTAGGAGGATTGTTGCTCGCTTTCGTAATCGTTGCGATGGTTAGATCCATGTTTTCTGTGGGAACGGCGCTCGTTGTTGTCGTCATCATCGTCATGTCTTCTGCCATGGTGCTTTTCTTCGGTCTGGTAGTACTCCCCAGCAGCACCAATGCTTTGCTCCTGTACTTCGCTCTCCCAACGACCGCCAGGTCGCTCATGGCGGCGCTCACTACGCTGTTCGTAGCCGCCACCTTGGGTAGGGCGAACTTCGGTGCTCTGCTGATAGCCGTATCCAGAGTTACCTTCTTGTTCATAGCGGTTGTACTCGGTTCGGTGACCACCACCAGGGTATTGAGTAGTCTTGTATTCAGCCTGTGCAGTGTGCTCTTGGCCATACGGTCTAGAAGAGGGACGCTCGCCAGTCTGCATGTAACTTTGTGTGTGAGACCCGTCCTGGTTGTAGCTTGACTGCTGGTAGGTCTGGGTCTGACCCTGAGACTCGAAAGCGCCGCTCAGGAGACTACCTCCAACACTGCCGACTAGACCACCAAGCACAGAGCCAAGGGCACCACCGCCGACAGCCTCGCCGACAAAGTTTCCAGCCTGCTGCTCGAAGCTACTGGTAGGACGACTGCTCGGGCGACCGTAGTTGCCAGAGCTGTTGTGCTGTTGACCGCCGCTGACAAAATCGCTGATGCCCTCCATGACAGCTGCGTGAGCTGCAGCAGCAGGAGCGTTGTTGTGCTGCTTCTGTTGGAAGAGAGGTTTGCAACAACCATGACCCGAGTCTTGGACTCCTTCCTTGTGGTTCTGACCAGTCTCGACACCGCGTCTGCTGAGCTTGCGACGGAGATCATCACGCTCGCGCTCAGACTTCTCCCGCCACCACTGCTCAACGACGCCAAACATGATCTGACGGCCGTCAGCAGCACCGTCGTTGCCAAACTGGCGCAAGGCAGGATGGTGGAAGACACCGCCGATGATACGATCAAGAGTTCTGGCGATATCGACATTCTCGTTGTCCCAGCATTGGACGATTTGAGGAACAACCCATCTGAGAACGGCACATCCAATCTTTCCAGCGGGTTCATTGAGAATGTTTGAGAAATGATCCTTGGAAAGCATGGAGTGGGTGGGGTTGGACGAATCGTCGTCGTGGAAGACGATCAGTTGCTTGTCGCGACTGCTCTGAATGACCTCAGAAGACCCAGTGGCGAGCTCCTCCTTGACCTGGCTGATGATGGGCAGGACGAATGGAGCAAGCAGTGAGAAGACGAAGATGTTGAGCTGCTCGGTGAACTGCTCGAGAAGATCAGGCAGGATAGGGATCTTCTCGATGGCCTCGTTGATTCCCATCATGAGCTCGTCGTGGAACTCAAGAATGGGATAGATTTGGCTCTGGACCTGTTGAAGCTGCTTGGCCCACTCTTCAGGTTGGCGCGGCGAGAGCTTCATGTTGCCCATCTGGGCAGCGGCAGCGTTGCTCTGCAGCTCGTCAACCTTGCTGGCCTGATCCTTGCCGCCAAGAAGGCCAGAAGGAAGGGCCTTGAGGAGCTTTTTGAGCAGACTGGTGTTCTGGTTCTGCGAACTATCGATGACGCCCTCCAGCTCTTGAATTTCGGATTGGGTGGCCTTGTCGTCCAACTCGCCCATGACTGAATGGAGGAAGTCAACGCCACCAAAGGTGCCCGTCACGATCGGATAGACCTGTTGGCGGGCTCCCTGGACACGAACTTGAGTGTTGCGGCCAACGTGAGGAAAGACGTCGCGCTCACCCAGCTCGATGAGGGCGAGCTCGGTGTAGTTCGAGTGTGCAGAATAATCCTCGAGACAGTGGCATCCGGTGCCGAGAAGACGCAAAGCCTCGTAAAATTGCCTCTTGTCTCTGGTTCTGTTGTATTCTCTACCGAGATCGATGCAGCGGCCGAACAAATTGCGCACTAGCTGGGCAGACGTGGTAATTCCCAAGTCTTCCGAGGCGATGTAGTTCTTGAGACCTGTTCTCTCATCGATGCTCAACTCCCTCTCTTCGTCAATGGGGCCGCGCAGTCTGCGGTCGTACTGTTGGGCGTCATTGGGATAGCCCTGAGGATTGTCGATATGCTCTTCGGGACGGTAGCAGCCCAGTCTCTCGGTGGTGACCTCAAACTCGCCGGTGCCATAGCCAAAGGTGAGGAAGCCGAGAACCCACAGCAGGATGCGGATGGCCTCGGCCGAGACGTGCTTGGTGGTGCCAACATCGACAGCCTGTGAGTAGTCGCGGAGCCAGTTGCCAAAGTAGGTACGCTTGACGTCGATCTTGCTAAACTTGGCGCCCTTGGCGTAGGCGTAGGAGCTGACGAGGGTGAGGAGCGTGTCCTCGATGTCTCCATGGCGGAAGTTGACTCCTTCGACGTTGGACACAGAGGCAATGTTGCCGGCGCCGAAAGCGTGAGCTGGGCGAGCATGCAGCAGGAACAGCAAGAAGACAGCCGTCACAGCGAAGCTGCTGCTAGACGCTGAGAAGACAGCCATGTTTGTCGATCTTCAGGTGGATGGTGTAGCAGCAACAAGAGATGTTGTCGGTCAAGGGATCCACGAGGGGCTCACTGCTTCAGTTGGGAGCTGAATTCGCCAAGGGCCAAGACGTTTCAGGCATGCTGGCCAAGACACAGCCACTGTGTCATTGTCGTGCATAAAATGGTCGGGGCGAAGGTTGTGTCCATTGTGAAGCCAGAGCCAGCAACTTGAACAAGACCATTTCTCTTGCGCTGAGGTTTGTGACTCCTGACAGGTGCGATACAGCATCAATCAACAAGTCGCTTTTGCCAGAATCTTGTGCCTCCGACCCCGCCAAACTTGGTCCAAGCTCCCCAACCAGAACCCTTCCTTCTTCGCTTCTCTCAGACCCTTTTCTTTGACCACATAACGCGAGTCTAAGCAGGTCGGTTGTCGCTGCTCGGTTGATGGGTTGATTTCTGGAAGATACGGAGTACTATCGCTCTCTTTTGTGATTATTGATCAGTGGCCAGCTCTGTGTTTCAACTCTTGTTAAGCGATGAGGCTTGCGCAGACAGAATATCTCGACCCGACAGTCGATTGTCCAGCAATATACGGAGCAGTCAATATCATAAATCGATTGTCCCTCGCTTGCGTGCCGCTTCGAAGTTGTGTGGGAGCCTGCCGCGAACCATGACTGCCGACAGACGGTCCGCCGCAGACACTCTAATAGACTCTGCTCGACCTCGTCGATCCTTTGACGCCAGGAGATATCATCGCCTGTCTTCTTCGGCTTCTTCGCTTCCTCCTTCTACCTCCACCAAAACTCTCAACGAATGCAGCGACTGTCTTGCCCTGCAGATGTCCATCACAGGAACTGTGCCAATGCTTTTGTCGATCTCAATCATTTCACAGCCCTCTACTCCGTACTCTACTCATCATCCAGCTTGCACTAGTCACGCTCGAGCAATGTGCAAGGACCCGCCTTCCAAATTGATGACCCCATTTACCTGCCGAACCTGGCCGTCTATGTCATTACTCGATCTTCATATGGTTAACTAGATTGATTCTGATCACCTGCCTGAATCCTTCAAGCTCTATCGTTAGACCATTTCGACTCGTGTCTCGGCACGCTTCAATCTTGGGCTGACAACACGCCTGATACGTCCACACTGGGAGAAGCGGCTGTCCATCGTCTCTATGCTAGCAATCAGAGATGACTCGTGGCCACTCACTATAGTCACAGGTCTTTTGATCATCACCTTCTACGTCCGTATAACATTAGGCCAAGCAACTACAGCTTTGTCAAGTCGGTAGAGCAACCTCCACTATACCTCCTATCGCTTGAGAGTCCGGCCAGGGGACTTTGTCGTACTATTCGTTCTTCGTATAATTGATCAGTGATCATCAGGTGCTCGCACAGTCAGTGCCTGAAGATCATCTATCCAAGTGCGCCACTCTCGTTTAAGTAGTAGTAACTTCCTCTCGTAAGAATAATAACAAGTGTCTGCTATGGTCGACTGAAAGCTACACTTCAGTGTCACCTTCTGCATTCGCACGATGAGACGGGCAGTCAGACGGCCAATCCGGAGTGGTCTTCCGTCGAGATGTCCGATTACAACCTTTGAGACTGTCGTTTCAAGGTGCTCTCTTGGCACTACACGTGGGCTTCCAGCTGTTGAGGTAAGCCACAATTCGGACGCTGGGCGAGAACGGAAGGTGTCGCTCTCAAACTTGCTGGTGGAAAGTGTCAGGGTCATGACAAGTTCTAGGCATTCTTCGGATATGCCGTCCTTTGACGACCCTAGTGGGGAATGATAGAATGAATCGTATTTAGCTTTCCAAGAACCAGAGACAGCAGTGTTCCATGTTCAGCCATTCGCGATGTTCTGTGTCCGGAAGAATGTCAAAAGACACGTTCAGTCGTTCATACCCTGAGCGATGATTCGGGCAGCCGGGACCGAAAGAAGTGCTGTTGTTGGAAGCACATTGAGAATATTCGCGCAGACAAAAAAGAACAAAGAGAAAAGAGAAAAGCCACAAGGTTAGGTATGGTAAAGGCTCACGAGTCAGCAACACGGGACTGTGAACAACCAATCACGTTTTGTTAGGAACGCCTGGCTGACCCAGTCGTTTGGACGGGACAGGACCCATAAGCCGTTGACTCGGGGTCTTCTGTGCCACATCAAAGCACGCTAAACCGAGTAGCTGCTGTTCTCTTGCAAACCCCGATTCTGGACATCTTCTCCTGACTCGAGACAATGTTCTCACATCGCCACTGTCCAGTGCAATTCAGTTTTTATGCTCAAGCACTCTTGCAGCATGGAAGATACGATTATAGCATCCTGGAGCCGTCCCAGAACCGGACCGGATCTCAGCGTTATTGCGCGTTAATCCTTGTCAGGGCAAGCAGCACAATCTATTCTTTTCCGCTGGTCCTCTGGGTGAAGGGCCCATGCACATGCAAAAAAGCCGGGATGCAGGGGCGACGAGAGTCATCGCGCTCTGATCCGCACACCACAAGCACAACTGAAACAGGAACAACCTCCCCGAAAAGAATTGGGATTGACCACTATCACTGATCCGTCTTCGTTCATTCGGCAGTCGGCTGCAATCCGCGGGTTGGGTTCGTCGACTCAGTGGACGCGGTGGACTCTCAGATTTGACAAATTTATTCATTACTCCACTCTGTTGCTACCACAGCCTTCTCCATTCTTGATACTCGAGGCCTCCAAATCGTTGCCACCTGCGACCAGCTTACGAGTCACGACTACGATACATTTGTGTTAGGCGTTTTGGATACCTAGTCTACATTCATTCACGCCTTCGACGCCATCAGCTGGAGTGACACAACGGTCTTGATCCTTCTCAAGAAAAACAAAAGGCGCACGCTACACAAGCCTAGCCAACTTTCGGCCACCGGCAAGGGCCAACGGGTTGTGAACCGGAGATGTGCCTCGAGTCTAATACTCTTTAAGTTTTCAAGCTCCCCTGACCTCCACATCTTTGCTGTGCACCTACGAGTCACTTTTACATACATATCTGTTTTCCCTCCGACCCCATCGCTGTTTCAACTTGTCAGGCAGTCCCAGATCGGTCTAGGAAGAAAGGGTTTCTGCTGCAACTATCCACCTCATCTCTGCCATCATACCGCCACTACATCTCTGCCTGGACCACTGGTCGAAACAGTTCTCCGCTTCATCATGTCGACAGATACTGGACCGCGCTTAGCTGCGACAGTCATTGTCCTGTCTGTGATGGCCTATCCGTTACTGGCGTTGCGAATCTACATTAGATTGAGTACTCGAGCATGGGGTGCCGACGACTGGTCGATGCTATTCGCCGCCGTGCCATTCACCGCCTTGACGATAGCATGTCTTGGTGGTGCTTTCAACGGCATTGGTGGGCATGAAGCTGCGCTGGGCGAAAAGCAGGTCTCTGAGGGTCTTCATGTAAGTCGTCGTCGTCGTCGTCGATCAAATCATATATTGCATGGAGAGCTAATCATTGTTAGTGGTTCTTCTTCTTTGAGGTCTTTTACTGCATTGCGATTGTACCCATCAAGCTCAGTATTTCTTTGATGGAAATGCGAATTGCGAGTAGCAAGAAAAGCTTTGTCATATCGCTTTGGGTCACCTCTGCCATGTTCATCATCATGAACGTCATCTCTCTCTTCGTCATCATTTTCCACTGCAACCCCATCTCATGGGCGTGGGACACATCAACTCCTGGAGGAAACTGTAATTCCGCGACTACCCTAACCAACATCTACTACGCCGACACTGCTGTCAACATCTTCACTGACTGGTTCTGCGCGTTACTGTAAGTCTCTCTCACGGAATGCTGAGTGTATCTCTTGTCACTAACCTCTCTTTGCTAGGCCTGTTCCTCTGTTGTGGTCAATTCAACTGAACCGTAACTCAAAAGTCTCGGTCGTCTTCCTCTTGAGCTTGGGTGTTCTTGCCAGTCTTTCTGCTTGCATTCGTCTGAAATACACCGTCAACCTCAACAACTCCACAGACTACATCCATGGCGTCGGCGACATTGTCATTTGGGGCTACGCCGAGAATGGTATCGGTATGGTAGTCGGCTGTCTGAGTACTTTGCGCCCTCTGTTCCGCCGCGTCTTCCATCTCGGCAGCTCGGCACCGGATGCTTCCTCCAAGATGAACGGCACTCGCTCAAAGGTTGGCCGCCGCAACTATGTCAACTGTGAGGCTGGATACGAGCTTCCCGAGGGTGTACGTCCTGCAGACAGAGACGTGATTGTCAAGGGAGGCACCGTCAAGGAGAACAGCATCCGCGACTCTGATTCTGAGGAACACATTCTCTCGGACTATCCTGGCATCAAGATGACAAGGAGTGTCTTGCAAGAGACAAGTTTTGCCACCACATCTACTGCTGGAACCAGTCCGTAAAACCAGTGGATTGAACCCATGTCAGGAAGAGATGGAAGCATAATGACAGGACTTAGGGAGAAGGCTGGAACCGTCTCCAATGAGCACGTATTTGTTCTTCCTTTTGTTCTCACATTCGATGTTGACCCTTATACCCAATTTTCTTTCTCGTCTTTATATAATCATCTGCTCATATGAGCCTTAAATGGTCGGGGAAACATACCATTGTACATACCTGGAAAAATCTACCTAAACACAATGTACAAACCATCTCTTAGCACTCACTGTCATACGATCATGTCCACTCCAGTGAGATCGTACCGCACCATGCACTCAAGCATTTTCCAAGATTTGCCGTCGTGACAACCCGTTATACTTTTACGATCTCGCTTGAGAATTGCGAAAGCGACCATGATCTCCCAACTCTATCTTCACATCATCATCTGACAACAAACTTTCTCTGACTCTACTCGTCTCGATCAATGCAAAGTCAAAAAGTCATGTCTTTTTGTTGTGCTTTTTTCGCCCGTCGGCTATAAGAAAGCAAACGTTGTTCTTCGCCGGAAACGATCGTCTAAGCATAAATATAAACATCAACGATACAGAAATTCAAATTCTGACCGGCCGCAGAAAAGTCTAAAGCTACACTGATCTTTTTCGAAACATTGGGCGTAAAGTTTAAAGGCGAGGAGTACAACGTCGCGGCTTTTGGTCTTTTGACGTCGTTGGAATAGTAATCGGGTATGATGATGCTGCACAGTGGAGACGCAAGAGATGCGAGTTTTCTGCTTGGACAGTATTTATCTTGGTTCTCATGACGAAAGAGTGGAGACTTTTGGATTTGAGATGTCGGTATAGCAAGATTGGTATGTTGTGGCTTTGTTATGGGATCTGGTATGGGGCTGTGGATTTCTAGAAGTCTGGATCATGTGGATGTGGCATTATCCGTTCATGGCAAGTCGTGCACTCTGTCTTGGATGCGCAAGATGCGTGTGGTGTAGGCAATGCTTTGCTACATGCTCTGAGGACAGTCTCTTACATCGAGTTGCACATCTTCGCATCTTTGGCAGGCTCAGTGTTTGGCACTCGGTCGCCCTTGCCACTCGTCCATCCTTTGACATCGTGAAAGTCCATGATTCTCCCTTCACCACCATGTCTGTCTTGAACTGCAGAGTCACGATCAGCAACCTTCCTCGGTTCACGCGATGAGACAAAACTTACTGGCTTGCCAATCTCTCCCAATCGCCTGCTCGGGTCGCCATCTCAACCCCTTCTGCAATCTCTCTTCCAACACACCCTCCATTCGGTCCACAATCAGCTGTCCGACCACAGGCATCATCATGAACCCCATACCCGAACCGCCGGCCGCGACTACCAGTCCGCTCTTGCCCTTTGGCCTGTCGATCAAGAACTGACGATCCACAGTATCCGCATCCCAGCAGATTCTCGCAAAACTAAAGTCGCGGGTTGCGATTTGGGGCATCGCATCTTGCAGGAACTTGCGCATGCGTGTTTCGCTCTCTACCGGGATCTGATGGCGGGCGAAAGGTTGCGAGTGCGTGGTTCCTTTGCTGTAACCAGGTGTTGCAGTCTTGACCATGTTGATGTATCCTGGATGCTCATCGCAGAATTTGAGTTCCCGTTTCTCGGCATCTGGCTCGACGAAGAAACCGCGTTCGGGGTTGTACAGCACGGGTAAGTTCTTGAAGAGTGCTGCTTCTTCTATGGATAGGGGTATGTGAGCCAATGTCCATGCGGCGGGTCGCAATTGCTGCTCAAAGTCAAAGAGCTGGTCGCCATTGGCTCCTGCACAGAGAATGGTCTGGTCGGCGTGGTGTGAGGCACCATCTGCTGTTCGTGCACCTGTGATGGTATCCTTGGAGTCTGAGTAGAGAAGAGATGTCACATTTCCTGCTGAGTCGCCGGTGATGAAGTTGACGCCTAACCTCAGGGCTTCCTCATATGCCGAGACCATGGCACCGCGAGCAAACACCCATCCGGCGCCGTGGTCTTTCCAGAACCCTCTCCAACCCGGAAAGTCGCCTTGCAACACACCCTCCGGCATGGTCTTCTTGAAGTCTTCAGGTGAGTTCAGCGCCACCCACTCGCTCTCTGTTCCCTTTGTGTATCCTTTGACGTGCTCGTAAACATCGTCCGAGATGGCACTGAAGATTATACCGGTAGGGTGGTAGAATGACTTGAAGACATGGTCCCTTTTCCAGTATGCTGTCGTGAGTTGGTGCATGCGGTTCCAAACGTATTGCTCTTCGGTGTCAGTCTCGGACGGCTCCCCTTCTTCCATGATCTTGTTAACATCGTTGCCAGCAGAGATGGGTGAAGGGATGGGATGAGCCTCCAATACAGTCACATTTTTGTATCCGCGGCGAGCGAGATGCAGTGCTGTAGAGCAACCCCATGTCCCGCCTCCTATGATCAGAACAGTACTATCTTTTCTTAGAGTGGCCATGGTGGCGATTCAATGTCACTGATTTGTCGCTGAGTATTGACGAAACCCTTCGAGGTCGCAAACACTGAGCGTCGACACACTTTTTGTTCAATCGTCTCTCGGCTTCTGATTGATGTCTACGTACCCACCTCAATCGCGTGACCACGCGAGAAAATCTTATCGCTGCCGGAGTGCGACAAACAAGGACTGGCCAAAAGCTCTCTGTAGACGCTCGTCTGGATACCGAGTTGCTTGTTCAGGACAAGCCTCGCAGGCATCGGAAAAATCGAGGAAGGTCCAAGCGTGAGTATCGTTCGCAACGTGCTTCATGCGTTCACAACTGCGGCGGTCAGCAACAGCTGTCACTAACACACATTTCTTCCAGCAACACGACGGTGGTTGTCCTTGTGCCTACTTAAACTGCGCCAGTGTATTTGCGTTACGCGCAATTGGAACCAACAAGGAAAAAGACACAAACCTCTTTGTCGTCGCGGCAAGTGGTTTGAATGTTGGAAATGCTGCTTGACTATACACGAAACCAGTCGCAGGTTTGATGTCTGTGGTCCGAAAACAAACATATGCCCACAACTCACCCCAAGCGACCGTGGCATACTCAACACTTATACACTAGCTGCTATATACACTTCTGAGGCATTTCGCAGTCTACTTGAGTATAAATTATCACTCGTCGGCGCAGGGATGCAAAAAATTGTTTTTACATGCTAGTTGGGGATACCACCCTGGCCGCTTCACCGAGTTCTTCGAAAGCGTCCATGTCCATCAGACCACATAACGTCGGTGTGACAGCACGTAATTGATTGACATCAGAGGCGCGTTGAGCTGGGTTGTGCCGTATCCTGGACATATTGTAACGACAGATCAGGCTTGAGTCACCAGATGCTCGTCGAACCAAGCAGACAAGTCCCTCGATGGAGCTCAGCAACCTGCCCTGCTGCTGCCTGCCTCGAAGCTTGGCACCAATCAATCCTCGAAGCCTCCTTTACCCCAACGATAATTGGCGAGGGTGGGTCTCCCCTTGCCCAACCAACACAGGTGATGGCCAAAAGTCGTGAAGGGTCCAGAGTTACGCCCTCCACCAAGCCAGAGTCCTGACCCTCATCCTCACGACTTTTGACCACCATATGCAACACTGCTGAGTCACCTCTGTCCGTTCCTCCATCTATAAAACCCCCCTCTACCTCGCCCTCCATCTTTCCTCCTTCATACTTACCTTGGAGGGAAGGCGGCGATCAAGAAGGCTGCTCTTCTGAAGAGACTCCGTGCATTGCACAGCGCGCAGGAGACTCTTCATGGATGTCCTTCGGGGCCTCCACTTCTGCAATTTTTCATTTCACACACTTTGTGCTTGTCACATCGTCATCACCTCTTTTCATTGATGTATCGGCTTGAAGCTGGTCGTTGAAGAAGAGATTAGTGGGACTGCAGCCTGCGTGATGTGTCCTTCGTGCTTGCCCGACAGTTATAGATGGATACTTGGCCAAAATATGGAGCATGATGGTGGTTTGTTCATAAAGTGGACGATGAGTGGAACTGTGCTGCAAAGCTGAATGGAGGGATGAAATTTGATGTGTGTGGGTGGGGTCGAGTGGACAGCTTTCCAGAAGCTCACGAGCACCTGTTCTCATGCAGCATCAACGTCGACGCATGCTCGCTGTACTCGTACTCGTTCACGACTGGTTCTTTTGACCGTCATCATGAGCAGACGGTGACACATCCAATGAACAAGATTCAGCCATTCCGTACAGAAACCTGTAATGCGTGTGCCTGTTTACGGGCTCATCTTCTGAAGACTTACCTGAACACTATCTACACCATATACTGTTACGTTTGATCCGTGCGATATGAATCCAAACACAATGCTACTGCCTGGGGTGGACTAAAAACGTAGGGTAATCGATGAGGAAATCTTCATATTCGTACAAAAGTATCAATCGCGCCATCCTAGTGTGGTATCAAGTAGAAAGAAGCAAAAACACCAGCCCATGCCATATCTCGTAAGAAGTGATTACCCATGTTTACATGGCATAAACGAAAGCACCGACACCGGCAGCAATCATCCACAAGCCGGCAGACTCGGGCATTCTCATTGCCGTTGCGGCACTGGTAGAGCTCGTAGCATCCTCGGGAAGAGTGCCGTTGAGAATAAGAGTATTGGTGCCATTGACGTTGGCGATGCGAGCGACAGTCGAATTCATGTCGGAAGCAGATCCATTGCCGACGATTGAAGCCAGGTAAGAATCGTCTCCCTGGTCGTCACATCCACACTCTGCATTCTGAGCGCAGACGCACTGAACAGGTAGTGTGGTGTTTGTGTTGTTGCCATAGGTCTGATTTTGGGCGGCCTCGGTGCGGTTGTGGAAGTAGTAAGGATGAGCGTAGGGGTAGGCGTATGCACCGGCGCCGTAGAGGGCAAACACTCCAACACCAAGCGCGGCACCACCAAGAGCGTATGGCGCGATACCGCCGGGCGAACGGCCACCAGATCTGTATGCGGTGGTTGAACCGCCAGCGTAGTAGTTGCCTCCAGCGCCGTACGACGGTCTTACGCTTGAACCGCCTGAACTACCAGAGCCTCGACTACCAGAGCTGCCCGAGGATCCTGAGGAACCTGAGGAACCAGAAGAGCCAGAGCTGCCCGACGAGCCCGACGACGACGAGCCAGAGCGACCACCGCCAGAACTGCCGCCGCCACCTCTTCCACCACCACCGCCGCCCTTGCGCTTCTCAAGAGTATTGCTTGTTGCGGGCGATGTGGCGATGTCGTGACTCGAGCGGATGGCGAGCGAGTTTGCTTCTTCAGGTATGACGGCTGCGTTGACTGCGCTGCCCACGCCGAGCGCTGAGATGATGACGTGCGAGAACTTCATATTTGTGCTTCGAATGTGATGTATCCGAGGATAGGTCTTGGTTGTGATGGTATCAGGTGTACAGGTCGTGTGAATGTCCGATGGATGAGGATTGGCAGACAAGTATTAGTCGGTAAAAGAGAGCTGGTCATGGCCCATGGGCGGCACACCATTATATCCAATACAGAACCAACACTTCCAAGCCTCCAACCCCGTATTATCCGTTGCCGCACCACCGTCAAATTAGGTCATTGAGGCGCATTGCAAAGGATTTCGAGGTTGTTTCTTCTTCCTAAGCCTTTGGATCCTTCCGACTCCTTCACACAAGCTGCGCCTTGTCTCGTCTTGACATCACGGCAGGGGCGATGCATCATAAGCGGCCGGAGGCTTGGCATAGATGCCCCCGCGGCATCGAGCCAATCTGCACATCTTCTTTTATCCCCACCACTTGCGAGCCGCCATCTCGAACAAAGCGCATCATCGTTTCACGTGCTTTTCAGGCATATGGTCATTCATCGAGGAATGCTCTAGCGTCGAAGCCTCGATTCCTTCGACCTACATCAGGCCACCCATGTCAAACCTTGCCAGTCTCTACTCAGGCGGCATGCGGGTGGTAGAGTTCTCAAGTCAGACAGAACATTATGGCTAGGTACTCAACTTGCTTCAACAATTGGTTGCGTGGCCCAATGGCAAGGCGCTTGACTACGAATCAAGAGATTCCAGGTTCGACCCCTGGCGTGATCATCTTTTGTTTTGTCATTTCTTCCAATGTCAAAACATCCGCATCCTCCCCACTCTCTGAGAACAATTTTTCCTTTTGCCTGTCAGCTAGAGCAGTATCGGGAATCTCTTTGTTTTGCTGCATTGACGTCTTGACTGATGCCTGCGCCTTGTCACCGTCTCATCAGCCTAATCTCGATGGCAAGACTAAAGGTCGATCGTTCGCAAGATGTCCTCCGGATCTGGCATCCTACAGCGTATTCGTCGTAAATCTTGCCATATTCGTTTACCATTCAAGCAACCTTGCTTTGGCATCGGACTACCCCGCAACGGAAGCATGCAAAATGAACATCACTCAATTTCCTGTTTGCTCGCTTCTATACCGGCCTCACGCTTGGCTGCATTCGTACTGCAGAAACTGAAAACGCAATCCATGCTCGTGTCGACATGGACTGAGACCCTGCTTTCACCCTTCAGGTGTATGTCTGCCTGGAATTGCTCTGCAGCGAGAGTTGGGTCTATCATTCTTCCTTGTCAACGATTGACGGTCTGAAACAAAGAGTTGACTAGCACAAAGGAGGGGCGACAGATTGGCTTGGCGGAGAATCCAAAATGAATCACAAAGGCACAATCCAGTAGTAGTCTTACACAGAAGATAGAAGACACCAATGTGTGTTTGCACCAGGAACAACCCAGTCGTTGGTGCAAACTGAAACAATTTGTATCGAAGAAGGACGAACAGAAAATATCATGAACATATTCATAGGGGCTTTCATTTGTGCCCTTGGTCGCTTTTTTGATTTCTTTCTAACACTCATTCCTTCTCCCAACCATTTTCAGATTTCCCCTCAACTGAAACCCCGTCAAGCAGTCAAAGCGGAGCTGCAACCTATAATTCCCATACCGACAAAAGCAAAGATCATGCAAAGCCCTCTGTTGTGTGTGAGCTCGAGACTCTCACCAAAGAGCTGCAACGCAACAGAGGTCATGATACCAGCCGTTACAGCAAACATGGCACCGTAAAAGTTCTCGCTGATGGCGACATTCTTAGAGCCTGCGATTTTGAAAATGAGAGCGGCTACGCCGGCACCAAGAGGCTGAGAAGCTCCACCAAGGAGCGAAGCCCAGAACATTGCTTTCGCGCGGTTGTTGATGGCGAGGTAAAGAGGCAGGGCAAGGACGAAGCCATCGGTAATGTTGTGGATGAACAAGGCCAGGAATACGGAGAAGCCGAGTTTGGGGTTCGCGTGATTGGTGGCGAAGGTGATGAAGCCTTCTGGGAGTTTATGCAGAGCGATCGCGATAGATGTCTGAAGGCCGATAGATGCGAACACGTTGGTAGGGACATGATGATGATGGTGCTGCTGCTCGGCACTCTGTTGCTGATTGCTGGACAGTGAGGCATGAGACTTGGCGTGGTGAAGCGATTGTGCATCATCCTCTTCCTCCTCAATAACAGCGTCAGCGCTCAAGCTAGGCATGCCGTTTGTTCTTTTGGTTTGAAGAGCCGTGTCTGATGCCATGCGGTTCTGGTGTGCAGGGCGGAACGGAGCCTCTGCCCTGGTAGCTTGCAGCAGAGGGGTCTGCTCGGAGGCGTTCGATTCGCCGCGCAGAAGCTGCTGGCGAATGATGGAGCGGGTGCTTGCTTGTCTCGTCTGCATGTTTTTAAAACAATCCGCACCGCATGGCTCGCTGAAGCCATAGCAGGGACCGTCACAATCACAAGACGACTTGGATCTGGAAGCGATTGAGGAAAGTGTTTGACTCAGACGAGCCTGCAGTGAGGGTCGTCTCGAGAGGCTCTTGCCTGGAGGCAGTGCCGGGGTACCGTTCTGGTCAGCGGCAGCGGAGGTGGAATTGCGTGCTGCAATCTTCGGTCGTTGAATATGGATGTGTTCACCGTGTTGCTTGATGGTAGAGTTGGATCCGCCATGCGAGCGGTCGTGCGAAGGAGGATGAGCCTGCTCATGCCTTACTTGGCCGTCCTCTTCGGATGGCTCCTTGACAGCGGCTTCTTCGTCGTGCGAGTGTTCACAGTCTACCACATGAGATGGCATGAATAGATGAGCAAGTCGGCTGATGACCTGAATACCTAGAGCTCCTGCTAAGAAACAGCCTATCAATGTCCAAGCAGCTGCTTTTGGCGACATTCCACCCTTTTGGAGAGAACTTTTGGCCGAGGGCATCATGCTAAATAGTGCAGAAAAAAGCTGCTAGTGTTAGCTTCAAAGCATGGAAAGGGTAGTGTGGAGACTGTTACCATGACACCAAAACTCAGACTGAGTGACGAGGATAAGAACGTATCGCTATCCTGTATCCTGAAGTTGCGTTTGCTGGGAAATTTTCTGACGATTATATCGACGCAGATGATGGAAGCCCCGATGATGCATGCTGCCGTCACGGTCAATTGATGTGCAAATGGCAGGCGAACACGTCTGAACACTCACCAGCACCACTGACACTTGCCATGACCCATCCACGTTCATCGTTCGAGAGATCCATATTCAACTAACCCAAAGAATGCCGATGCGTGTCGACAAGCTGGAGATGGTGCTCTCCCGATTGGAAGGATTCGGCTGTTTCTGGACTCAAAAGGACGTCGCGTCTCAAAGGATCTGCTTTGTTCCTCAATACCTACCCAAAGCGAACGTTACTGATATCCCGCGCAAATGTTCGATAACAATACAGATCGTCTGTGAGACAATGAATATGAGGCTTCGGGAACGAACGAGCAGACGTCGTCCAGAAGGCTCTGTTGAGGTCGCGACTCGAAGGCGCGGGCCGAGCGCACCGTTTTCTCACTCGATGATGCCAAGACACCTTGATGGGCCCTGTGACGCGCTCTTACTTCATTGGCTCGAGGCTTCCTTTTCAGATGTGTCGGTGAGCAATCACAAAAGTCCTTGCTCCTTCATAGAGTGAGTATGTACGCGAAATCACTTTCTCACATCCGCCGCTCGTAGCGATGATAATTGTCCCTGCTTCGAAGATACCTAGTATCTGTACTTTGCTCTTCGCCAAGACTCACGGCGGAAGGCATCACGGTCCCGAAAAGTGGTAAACATGGTAATTATGCACAACGGGAAATCATATACTGAGAAACTGTACAGATGGACGGCTTGCTGAAGCCTTTCTATTCTAGAGGAACGATGCACTTCTCCTCAACCCACTTGGCGAGTTGTACCGTCGGTGTGTCGACTACGCGCATGAATATATCTGCCGCCCAAATCGTACTTGCGATGTTAATGATTGCGGCCAGAATAAAGCCAATCTCTTTGGTCATATACGTATCATATCCAATGACACGCCAGAAGAAGTCCATTGAAGCGTAGCCGATGGTATGTGTAACAGGGCCATGCATGAGGTAAAGTGAGAAAGATATTTTGCCAAGATACTGGACTGGACCATTGGTGAAGAGACGCTGGAGAAGAGTGGAGTTAGATGTCGACCAGACGAGCAGGATCGCAGCCCAACCGACCCAATAGCGTTGTTTGTGGTCACAATAAGAAGGAATCCAAGAGTACAGTGTAGCCCAGCCAGGGGCGTGTTCGACGTGGAGTTGTGGTTGGCCTCCCAGATATATGCCAACCAGAAAGACAAAAATATACAGTGCCGTCCAAAGCGACTGGCGTTTCAGAGGGTTTTGAAGAGAGAAGTCGAGTGTAGGAAGAACAGACTTTGTAGCGGCCAGCGCTTGTCTGCGGAAATCCAGTTCGGCAAGGAGGAAACCAGAATAGAAGAGAATCATTTCCCAGCGGTCTTTCTCATGACACCAAACGATAAGTGCGACGAGGGTCATAATTCTGACAACAGGCTTGAGACGCGCAAGGCCAAGTTGAGTCAAGTAGAGCACTAGTGAAGACCGGAATTCCATGCTGAGAGGAGTACAGTCAGCGGTGTCTCAAAATGGTCCTGAACAAGGTAGACTTACGGGATGGTCCACAGATGCTTGTCGATTTCAATATCGGTGTCTTTTGTTCCAAAGCTCCATGGATGTACAAATATCCACATCATCTTAGCCCAGTCTGTTATCTGATGCCACAATGACTTGTAGCGTGGCATGTGAAATTCGCGGACCTGGTTCAGACGCTTCTCATCGTATGCAATACCACGAGTTGCGTCATACGCGCCCAACCGGACTAGGACAACGATCATCAACGTCGAGACAAAGCAAGGCAGATAGAGACGAATAGCTCTACGGGAAGTTGCCGAAGATAGAGTGTGTAACAAGTCATTCCAACTCTTGTTTCTCATAAGCTTGACAGGCTTGTACGAAAGCGCATAGCCAGAGACGACGTAGAAGATGGAGACCATGGCGGGTCCAGTATATATGAATCGAATGAATGGGAGTTTGAGAAACTCGCGGTGTTCGTCGGGCTTGCCGGTGCCGGCAAATGCGGTAAGAACATCGTGACTAGAGTAAGAGAAGTGGTAGAAGAAGACGAAGAGGGCGGCCAGTCCACGCATGCCATCGAGGTAAGCGGAGGGGTGTAGGCGTTCAGGCTTCAATAAATCGGGACAAAGCTTGGTTTGGACGAAAGTTGGTAGCAGGAAGAAGAGAAAGCGCTTTAGTGGAGGTAACAGATCTGACCAGTGTGGGTGTTGGAGGCCAGAGAGGTTGATGTGAAGTGTCGGTGATGTATTGCTCGATTCGGCTTCAACTGGTCGTGTGTTTGCTTCATCTCGGAAATCTTCAAGGAGGTGCGACGCCTCCAGCACGTTCTTCTCATGGAATGTAGACTCCTCCGCCATGATGTGAGATGGCTGAGCGAAGGAGAAGAGAAAAGGAAAGAAGCTACAAGAGTGAGGAGATCTCAAGGGTTGTTTCATCCCTCTGAACCTCAACCCCCTAACAGTCCCATAAGCACATCTACATGATAATCGACCGAAGTGGGATCATCACATAAAGTCGCATGGCAATTCCGAAACCCCACCGCTCTCATTCTGCAGATATTGCAGGGTTTCGAGCTGTAAGATGCCGTTTTGCGCTAGCTCCGCCGCGTGGCCGGACCTGTGACTCGTGCCTGCTTCAGACATCGAAGAATGTACACTGTCAATATTATAGCATATGGCTACTTATGCACGCTGTAAAAATCACACTCAAACTTCGTAGGCCAACAGGAAGACACTGTTTGCAAGTATGCGACTCGTTCCGACGGCTGCCTCAAAGTCTATCTATCCTGGAGATCGAATGACTTGGCAGTGACTTTCTCTGTTCAGCCGTTTGATGGTGAAACACCTTGCATTTCGCTCAGCGGCACGAAGACAAATGCGAATTTGCCTGCAAGATTAGTCGACTTCGTTGACAGAAGATACATATTCAAGATAACTTCTGCATCAGCCAATCATCTGTCGCAGTGGTTTAGTGGTAAAATTCGTGCTTGCCATGCACGAGCCCCGTGTTCGATTCACGGCTGCGACATCGTTTTGGTCACCATACCTCTATGATTCCTCGTTGCTTTGGCGCTGCAGGCACGGAGTATAGAAGTTTTGCTCTCTACTCTAGCGGAGCGTGTCCTTCCGAAAGCGGATGTCATTCTAATCTTATCACGCCAGGGCTTGCTGGTTGCTGCCTGATTGTAGAGTATTTAATCTCGGTCGTCAGTCTCCAACCACAACTCAAGGCAACTCTCTTTTTTGCACTCATACATCTTTCTGTTTCCGGCACATATTCTCACGAGCTGACACAATACGCAAATCCGATCCCCCATTTCACCTATGAACTCAAGGATGAGCGAGGATACTTTTAGCCCCTTCCCGCGACTGCCCACTGAGCTTCGCGAAGAAATATGGCGCTACTGCCTTCCGCATCGAGTGAACGAGATAGACGATCCTGTCGACTGGGCAGTCTTCGGTAGCTTCGGGCTCGAAGACAAGGCCCCCTGCACACTTAAATCGACCAGTATCAGCAATGGTCGCCCGCCATTGCTTACGCGAGTCTGCCATGAGTCGCGAAGAATTGCCTTTGAATCAGGCAGTATAGTTTCAGTGCCCGAGTCACCGGAAGAAGAGAGTCCTTGCCAGTTGCATGAAGATGATTGGGATGCCCAGACCAGAATGGACCGCGATCACTGGCAGGACTCTTCTCGCAACTCTGCACATCTGCACTGGACCGCATGCTATAGTGCAGCCCTCTATTATTCGGCCGAGGGCAACCCTTTGGAATCTTTGGTCCGGGAATCGAAGCGTCTAAATGGGTCAGCATCGCTCATGCTGCTCTACATCAATGACGCCATGAGACGCTACAGCAAGCAGAGAGATCTAGCGGCATTGAAACTACTACCCAAATGGTTGGTAGTCACGAGAGTCATTGTCATACACCTTGACTCTGCACAAGCTGCCAGAACCGGTCTCTTCGGACTATTGGGAGACGCGCCTGTGCAAGTAGTAGACGCCTATTCACCGTTGGCTTCGCAGCTGTATGAGCTAGCTGAGACGTGTGAGCGTGGGGCGTATGCGCTTACAGCTGCTCAGAACTTCGATCGAATGTCTGCAGACGACATGGATGCCTTTTCGAAGCTTCAGGTGTTCAGGGTTTTTGAAGACCATGACTTGTGTAAGCGCATGCGGCCAGCAATCATGTTCAGACTGTGTACGCGAATGTGTAACCACAGTGAGACACTGGGAGAAGAGCCAAAAATCTGGACAGGGCAGTGAAGCCTAAGCCTGCACAGTGCAGGCTATCCGGAGAACACGCCTAGCAGGTAGGAGTAGGTTTATGTATGTCTGATATTGCGTTTTGTCAATCCATACCCACAATTCACACAGTCCCTATCCTTACACCAAGAGACCTTCAATACAACAAAATCAGCTCCAAGGCTCCGCACACTCTTTTGATCCCCCACGTTACCAGTAACAGCCTCATTATGGCCTTCCTTCCAACCGTCAACCGAGCGCCCAACACAGCACCATCACCCCAGCCTTTCATGGCTGGACAGAGTCAACTACTTCTGCCGCTCAATGGAACCTTGAGTCTAGTGGTCTGGCTGTCGACACTGATGGTTGTGTTTCTGGCGTTGCGGCCTTCGCCCCATGATGTAGACATAGCGACGTCATTGTCATTGATGTAGGTACCACATATCTGTATCCGGCGGCATTGGTAGAGGTAGAGATGGCGAGGGAAGCAGAGTTGTTGGGAGACAAGTCACTGCTTTTCACTCCAAGAGGAGCGCAAAGACTGGGGACACAGTTGATGTGGCTGGCATTGTCAGGGCCGGAGATGGTGAAGGCGGTGTTAGGATAAAGTGTTCCGTTTGGGGTTGTGATGGTGACGGATTTGACGGGCTAGTAATTGAGATGGCAAGGGTACCGTTGTTACCTGCGTTCAGAGTGACAGGAAGGCTAACACTGGATTGACCTGTGCTCATACTTTAAGATGATTTTTGCTTGACAACATGTCTAGTAATCTTCAGCTTGATCAATTCTAACCATGATGGGTACTACACATAATCAATAAGCATGTAGGTTTTGTATTCTTCCGCTTGATGGCAGAGTACTCGCATGCAGCCTCCCATGAGATCATCGTGTATGAAGATTACCTTTTGGGATCCGCGGTGGAGTCAGCCCTGGAGATGCTGTCCTTGCGTTTATGTCAACCGTGACACCACTCTCTCGCGAGAGTGTGTTCTGCACAAGCAGCACACAGTCTGATAGGATTCCTTGTCGAACATGAAGGCAAAGAGGCAGACTCGCATCTCGGACAAGGCCCACCAGCCACCGCACTTTCCCGCCAAGACTCCAATCTCGACACATTACGGAGTACACTCCCTCTTCACCACTTTGTATGTCCTCAGGAAGCCATAATTTTCTCAAAAATATCATCAAAACCCATTCCAATGGCATCTGCGTCAGATATCAGAGTCGTCAATATCGGCACGCGGCGATCGCAACTCGCCATCGCTCAAGTCGACATGATTGTCAAACATCTCCAAACTTTTGCACCAGGTCCCGAGTACAAATCACAAGTGGTCAGCACAATGGCCGACGAGAACCAAGTCAAATCGTTTCAAGACTTTAACGCAAAAAGCATCTGGACAGAGGAGCTAGAGAAACTCTTAGTGGACAAGAAACTTGATGTTATTGTTCATTGCTTGAAAGGTAGGTTAGACAAAAGAACCATCTTTCTATGAGTACCCAGAATTTTGACTTCTTTTCTTTTTTGGGGTTGCACAGATGTACCGACTACATTGCCTGACTCTTGCGTACTGGGCATCATCTGCGAACGCGAAGACCCTCGCGACGTGATGGTGATGAAGGCAGACTCGACCTTCAAATCCTTGCAATCACTTCCTGCTGGCTCCGTGGTTGGCACCTCTTCTGTGCGCAGAAAGGCCCAGATCATGCGCCACTATCCTCATCTGATCTGCGAGGACGTCCGAGGCAATCTCAACACCAGACTACGAAAGCTGGATGCCGAGGACAGTCCTTATGCGTGCTTGATCCTCGCTGCTGCGGGTTTGAAACGCATTGATCTCGGTTACCGCATCACGCAATACTTGGGTCCGGAAGACGGTATGCTGTATGCTCCTGGCCAAGGTGCGTTGGCATTGGAGGTGAGAGAAGGCGACGAGCAGACGCTTCAACTACTGAGCTCACTGTCTCACCAAACAACGACCTTGGCATGTGTTGCTGAGAAGAGCCTCCTGAAGACTTTGGAGGGTGGATGCAGTGCACCGGTCGGTGTGCACACTGATTGGAAAGATGATGTGTTGACTCTGCATTCCACCGTCACCAGCCTGGACGGCAAGCAGATGGTAGAGATGAGCATGAAGCATGTAGTAAAAACAAAGACCGAGGCTGAAGCTCTAGGAAAGCAATTGGCAGATGACATGATTGCGGAAGGCGCAAACACCATTTTGGAGGAAATCAGAGCTGGTCTTCGGTGATAGAGTGCAAAACTCGACACCAACCAATGTATATAGTACTCAAGCACGCAACTCTCCCAATTTCAACAGTCCAGCCTTATTTAAAGGTGTACGAGTAAAAACCTCATAGTCGCGACACAAGGTGCCGAGACATGGATTAGAGAATGTCGAAATGCAAGGCGTTCTATTCGGTGTATAGTAATGTGTCGTCTATTGCAATTCTTTTCTCATAAAAACAGCATACCACCACAGGGTCTCTCCTTGCTTGCCCAGACTTGTATACCTCGGGGCCTCCTTGTAGCTCTTGTAGCCTTTTTTCTGGTACCACAGCATATTGTTCTGAGGGACGGGCCTCTGTTCTCCAGCTTCTTTTTCCCACTGGCCCAAGCCGTCGGGGCCCTCGACGCCGCCGACACAGTAGCGTGGACTCAGTGTGTTGATTGTGATGGCGGAGATATGTTCAGCGCCAAAGGGCGGGACACGGGCAAGGCGTTCACACTCGTCGACGGCAAAGGCACCCAGGCCGGATCGGTGAAAGGCAGGCAGCACGAACAGACTGGTTATGGTGAGCACGCCCTTGTCAAGGTCGGCAAGCGTCGTGTCCGGTACTGCATCGGGCTCGGTAATGTCGACCTTGTCCAAGGATACGTGGCCGACTGGCATATAAGTGTCGGCGTTGCGCGTGAATGTAGGAATGTCCTTGTCGGCGTCGGGGGCGAGGCAGATCCAGAAGAAGCTGCGGGTGCCGGCTTCAATGGCGGCGGCCCACTTGGGGATCTTGTCGCTGTTCCATCCACACACGATACGTTGGTCGTAGAGGATCTGTCGCTCTTGTTGCTCCTTCAAGTCGATGGGGACGAGCGTGGCCGAGGGCAGCTGGCGATGGGACACGGTCGCTGGACCGGAAGGCGCGTTCGTCGTCATGGACGCTGTTGCTGTGGTATTCTATAAGCTTCCTGCATCATGTTGAAGACGTGGAAGTGTCCTTGAAGCAACTTGGACTTGTATATTGCACCTTCTTGTTCTGGACGCCGACCCTCTTCTCGGCCTTGGCGTTCACTATATATCATCCTTCGGCCCCATCCCTTGCATCTCAATTTCTGACCAACAAGAATATCATTTGCAAGCTACAAATTTCGTAGGCCCTTTCAACTACTGGCTCAGAGGCTTATTGCTGTGACTACAGTTGGTATGATCTCATGAGGCCATCACGACCGAAGCTCCTCAGTGCTCTGTCATCTTTCGACCATCTCAACATGCCAATACCTCGCTCTGTTCCAGACCCCTCAGGTCTCTGTATCCGCCATTTGACGTTTTCAACTCGATTCCAGATCTCGACTGTATCGTCGCCTGCTCGAGCAACCAGCATTTCTCCTCCATCCACCCATTGAACTGCCGAGACAGCAGCATATCTTTCCTTCATCCAGTCGTCAACCTTGATTTTGAAACTGCTAATCGTCTCGTTTTCGAAAGGCTCCCAGATCCACACATTGTTGCTCTCGTGCACAATCGCGATTTCTCCTCGCTCCGACCACGCTACACATCTGACCCAGTGTCGAAGCTGTTCGTTTCTGAACCGAGACACCTGCTCTGCTGTCTCGGCTGAGTAGACAGCTACGAAAGTCTCACTACTTGAGTCTTGATTGGCCATTCCGCAAAGCAAAATATGCTTCGAATCTGGCGACCATGCTCCACTCCAACACTGTCCCCCTGTTGGTCCAATGACATGCTTGCAGTCACCTCTTGGGGCACTAAAGATTCTAAAAGTGCCGTCCCAGGCCGCAGTCGCGATGTACTGACTATCAGGACTGAACGACGTCCACATAATCGCATCCTCATGGCCACCCAGAACGTACTTTTGGCACTGGTTGACCATATCGTAGACGATGACTTTGGGAAGGTCGGCCGGCGGACGAGGTCCAGATTGCGTGCTTTCGTTTTGTACCAGGTAGAGGAATAGTCGGCCATCCATACTAAATGGACTAGAGCCAAATCCACTAGGTCGGCCTGCTACACGAGACAGATGTCTAGACTCGATGCCCGCCCTCAACTTCTCGAGTGCCTTGTCGTAGCCCTCACGGACTGATTCGAGGAGTGGAGATGTCGAGGAGACACCAAAAGAGTCGTTCATCACAGAAACCACAGGCTCCAAAGACTTTTGCAGAAGTCCATCCACGTCAATGGTATCAGGCTTGGACGTCATGCGGCCATCCGGATCCAGTTCCATGAAGAAAACAACAGACTCCCTCTCATCTCTATCAGAAGTCTCGATGGCCAAAACATAGCCTCCAGATTCGCTCACCATCGGACCAAACAAGAGCTTCACACAAGAAAATGCCAGTCCCTTGAACTGCAAACAATGTTCCCTGGTCTCGAGATTGTAAACACCAATCACCGAGCCACTGGAAGCTGCAACCAACTTATCGTCATGACTGGCAGCAAAATTCCCAATTTCACCTGGGGTCTGGTTGTCGAAGAAGTGTAGCGCTATTTTGTCGTCTTCGTCGTCCCAGAAGCGGTGGGCGGGCTTGTTGTTAGAATTGGTGGATGCCCATGAGGCTGGTGTTCCGTTGACTCCAAAGTCTTGTTCGACCTCGTAGACGTAATCCGCTAGAAACAGTTTTTTGTTCATGTGGCGAGACATTGTTGGTATGGATGGTATTGGAGAAGACGGGTCCGAGCAAAATGGTTGTTTCTGATATATAAGTTGGTACGGGGTGTTTAGGCAGCGACCATGCGAGTGAGTCAAACTCGCCCGCGGGTATCTTGAGGGAGCGATGGCGTCAGGTTGCAGAACAAGCTTCTGTCGACATCAAGTTTGCATTGACAAGTGTCGTGCACAAAAAGAAACAGAATATGATAAAAGCTGTCAAATCACACAGCTATTAAGATCTTGCTATAAAAAGGTCTTTACAAGAACAGAGAAAAATCGACTTCGTGGCCTTCGTTACATATGAGATGAAATGACAAGGGTGGCTCCTCAGACGGGCGATACGGGCTGCGAATGCGACATTGACAACTCTTGCTCAATCTTGATGTCTTTGCTCATGACCACGCGTCCATTTTGGATGTATGCCTTCTTGATCGCTGGCTGGGGGACTTGATAGCGTTCGTGCCGCATCAGGGACTTGAGGCTCGATGGCCTCGAACGCCTTGTCCCGCTGTCGATGCGAGATACATCAGACATGGCTGATGGAGCTCTGGAATGTCTCGTCGAGTGTCTGGTAGAATGCCTGGTGGATTGTCTGGATATCTCGTGCATGCTTGACAGAGGCTTCTTAGCCTTGCGGTCTATCGTCCGTAGCTCCGTCTCATCCGAGTTGCCGATGATTGTCGTAACAAAGCCTAGTCGTGCGTCTCCGTATTGATTCATCTTGTCCTCGAAGCTCATACGGGAAACATATGTGCCCGGTGTGCAAGTACCCGGCTTGCCTCGATGCGTGGTAGGCAGCACGGTATGCTGCTTCCTACCAGGGAAACAATACTTGAAAAGCGGACGCAGAGTTGCCAGAGATGCCGCGACAATGCCGACTCCTGGCTCTACAATCGACCAACTTGCTATGCTGACCGCGTGTTCTAGGAACGTCGGTGATGCCTCGATGCCGGGGATGTATGCTAGTCTGACCAATGAGGAAATGCTTGCCAGAGAGCCAAGGCCGAGCAGACATCCTGCTGAGATCTTGGTGGATCGAGGGATGGCTGCGCTCCAGATTACTGTTACCGGGAGAAGCGAGAAGAGCCAGTCTGTCAAGGCATTCATGCCACCGGCAACATAGTACAGAGGCTGCAGTATCGTGTCTGACATGCATTGCTTCCTGGCTTCCTGAATGAAAAAGTTGGTGGGGTTGCCGCACTGGAAGATGACAATGAAAGTGAAAGCCAGGCCATAAGTTGTGTAGATTGCGGTCGAAATGTATATGGCCTTTCGTTGCCACGAGAAGTTCTCGGGTATGATGCGAAGGAAGAAGATAGCAAGGGCGAGCTTCAAAAAGACTGTGGTCACGATATAAAGAGACATGAAACCCATGATGAGCTGCACTGCGAGTCAGCTTGTGTCTACCTATATTCGATTGCATCCGTAGCTTACGCCAAATATGTCGTCGATCAGGCCGAATTGAGCTTTGAGCCCTTGCGTCAATGCCGTGCTCGCGGCATCGCTCTTCTCAATGTTCTCGATGGCAATGAGGCACATACAACATGCTGTAAAGACGCATAGTGTAAGAAGCATCAACCAGTCGTCCCAGTGGAAAGATCTTAAAAGGTAAGCTCTGACGTATACACGTAAGCTCACAGCGACCCAGGCCAGCACAAGGAAGGCGACCGAGACCTGGAACATAGGCAACAAGGTGTGTTCCAGCTCCAACATCCTAGAGATTTCGGCGATATCCATATTGGTGACGTCCAGTGAGGTTGCTATTCTGGCTGCGATGACCTCGCTCGACGTCGACATGAACGGTTGGTTATATCGTTGGAAGATAGCGGGGGAACCTCAAGGTTATGAGCAGCACCGGTGTGGAAGATTTCAGCGGTTCATGCGTGAGCGTTAGACAGCGGAATAGAGGGTGGGTTCAGCAGGAGGGGACCAATTGATAGCCCTGCGTCTAGGCAAAGAAAAAGGGGTGAACAGAAAGGTAAAATACAGTCGTTAGGAAAGTCTTCGAAAGGAAGGCAAAGGAATGTGTGGTATGTAGGCGCTCCACGTGAAATGAGGACGAAGAAGGAAGGGACTAAACAGAGAGCGGCGGCGCGCGACAAAATAACACGACCAACATGCTTGAACCCCATGTTAGACACAGATGACCAGATGGAAAACCCACCATGATAGATTAAATCCCGACGACTCTCTGTCAGAGCACTTTTCTAGCAGCTTGATCTGCCTCATGGAATCATAGAAAGCACTTGCAGGGCTGGACTTCCCTTGAATCGCGCCTACCCCTTTGACCCCGTGCATCGGTCACACTCGAGGAATCCCGTCCCATCCCGCTTTCCTTGTTCGAGCGACAGCGTGCTTGCGCCATCTCTATCTTTTCCTCGACGTGCATCGACCGGCGGCGATGGGGTGCATAAGACCACAGACGGCGGCCACGCGAAGTCTAACGGCCGGTAATGCCATCGATACTTTCCTCAACCAGGAGCAAGTCACTCCTACGGTACCATCATGTACATGTCGAAAACGGTGTCTGCCACGACCTCGCTTGCACGCTTCGATAGGGTCGACTTTCTGACAATCTATCCTGATCACTGGTAAAGTGCAGCAAGAAAAGCAGAAGAAAAACTGGATCCCTCAAATTTCCAACGCGGCGCCGATCAAACATTCATTTTTCTGGGGTAACCCACCCTTCTCTTCGACACACGTTGTTGGTCCTACCAATCACCATGCGACGACTTAGGTTGAGGTGCTGCTCTATAGTGAGCTCAATCTGGAGTCAGATATACAGCACTGCGCCTCATCCTGACTTTTGTGACGTGGACTGAATCGAGGTGGAGGCTTCGAAGATCTCCAGCAGATACACAGCCGTATCAGATCGGTAAATACCTAGTGGGTCTGACTGAAAATCTGTCAATTAACACAGGCGGTCCTACAACATCTCATGATGTTGGCATTACAGATGTCGGTTGCAGCGCTTAAAATCTTTTGTCGCGTCCTTGGCATCTTCTACCACACCGACAGTCCCGCAACCTCCAAGATGTCTGAGCAGCTCGAAATTACGCTCACAACAGCATAGATGAAGCGTCGTTGATGCGCATTAGTAGACTGCTGGACCACTAACCATTTCCCGTGTTCGCACGAGCAATCTGGCACCACTTTCAGCTCAATCGAGCCCTCATCTTGCAACAGCCTTCGGCACGAACTTTTGTGTCTTTCGACTTGCATCACCAAACACCATCTCGTGCAAGCAATCATCGCGTTGATATCTCCTTGCTAGATAATCGCAGTCGATGTTCTGCCTCAACTATTCATGCCTGACTCGACGTACAGGGCTTGTCATCAATCCGCAACCCGCTAAAACCTCACGTGGCTGACAAGAGCAACCATGTCAAGGAAAAAGAGGACTCCAAACTCTCGGACACACGTCTTCAATTTGGATGTCATAGACTTGCTGCAACGATGGGTAGAGAAGCGTATCTAGTTCAAGAACGGGTCCATCCTTACAATTTTGAACCCGGAATCCTGGCCATTAGGCGTTACATATCACTCGACAGCTCTCTCGAACTGGCAAGGCCCCAAGGCGCCTAATCGATGACCGGAGTTACAACCGGGTTCTCTCCTTCACTCAAACAGCTACCGGTTTCGAACATCGCTGCAGGTATCCAACAAGGATTCCATAGCGGTTGAGCACGGCTAAGTTTCGAGAAGACAAGTCTGCACCTTGTGCACACTATTTGCTGCATCGACATGTATCTTCATCCTTGGTTCAAGGTGCGTCGTGCTCACGGCTGACTATCCAATTTCATCTGCGTCAACGCCGCGATGACCTGATCAGTGTCCCAACCAGCCATGATTGCCTCGCGCAATATATCCTGCTCGCTGCTTGGAGCCATACCACTAGGAGCAGGCGGTCTGTTGTCGAGATTTGTCGGGAACGGATAGCCCTCACCGATGGCCGAAATAACAGCTTCTAGACGATCAGATAACCCTTCTGTCTTATAGCGACTTTTAATTTCTGGCCAGCATGTTCTGATGAGCGGGATCGCGTCAATATGCTCCATAGGCTTTCCGAATGCGCTGCTGACTTGAAGGAGATTTGCGCTTCTGTCAACGTTGGATGTGTTGTTGCCAGCGGCGTGGTGTAGAGCCGGATTGAAGAAAACACCATCGCCTTTCTTCAGTGGCAATGAAACCCAGTGTTCATTGAAGTACTGGTCAAATTCAGGCTGACGATACGCCATATAACCGGAGTCGAGCTTCTGACTAAACGGAAGAAAGCGCGTAGGTCCACTCTCCAAAGGCATATCGATTTGCGCCACAGCGCCTTGTAATGTCAAGAACTGGCTCGCGTACTGGATGCCCTTGGGAAACCTGGAACATCCCTCTACAGTTTGAAAACCCAAGTGGTAGTCGCGGTGACTGGTCTGCGCTGCTCCACCAGGCTTGACAATGTTCGTTTGAGCTGTAATACGGTATTGCTGTCCTAACCAAGCTTCGCAAATCCGAGCTAGCCAAGGATTGGAGTAGTATTGTATGAAAGACTTTGGATCCTGCAGACCATGCTTGCTAAATGAGTTCCAGATGCGTTCGTTCTTGCCGTGACCAAAGTGGTCACCTCTCGTGTTTGACTTTTCACGTTCGATGATTTGATGAAAGGCGTCATTTGTCGCGTCGAGTACAGAATAATCGGTGTACATGTTTTGAACCACGAAAACACCGGGTCCATTGGCTAGTATCTCGTACCACTCATCCTGGAGCTTGTCTGCAGCTGTCTTGTCGGAGCTGTATTTGGCCAGGTCGTAGATAGGGATGTCCTTTTGTACATCAGAAGCCAAGGGGTAATTCTTCTTGCTGACAGTGTGATTGCAGATTTCCGCCAGACTAGACACCCGAGGAAGATCTTCGATTGCGTAGAGCCTCGATGGTATTGCTGTCTGGATATTTTTGTGGTCATTGGCTGACATAATATCTGCATGAGCACTCATGAATGTAGCGGGTATGCGGTGGTAGATGTTGGTAGAAAGTAGTTGTTTCGAAGACTGTATGGGGTTGATGATGCCTTGGTGAGAGTGGGGCTGGTGATGAGGTGGCCGCGGAAAGCCTTTTCCGGTCGCATGTTGACTTGGCCATCAGACACATTGCGGTCATTGTGCTCCCACTCTTCAAGTTTGTGTCTATCTAGATTCTACAGATAGAGAAAGACAGAAGCAATTCTTGCCGGCAAAAGATCTTTCTTCTTCTCCATTTTCTCCAAACCTCCACCCCCTCATGAGTAAGCACTCTGCCTCAGCGGACAGCTCTTCCAGTCGATTCCTCGCCTTCGATCGCTCAACTCTCCAAATATACATTTCCATGTAACCGAACCTAACAACGTCAAATTCAAAACGAAGATCTGAACACCTCGGCGCTCGTGGCGATGATTGCTGCAGCGTTGTCCGCGACCGGCCGAACCGGTCAGATTGCTGACAAGCCTACTACGCATGGATTGGCAGGATCCAGAGCCAGCATCATTCATCTAATCGGCACCTTCGGTTCAAGATTGCGGAGGAACGCGCGGCGATGAATTGCTGAATGGTTTGAGGGAGTATGTGTTTTGCCACGATTCTTGACCCGCGTTCAACATGAGTATGTATAGTACTTTATGATCCCTGGTCGTTTAAAGTGGTAGTCATGCATCTTGCTGCGTCTCACGAATTCGGGTAAATTCATGCGAAAGATGGAGTTATGCAGTTTAATCTTTACCGTCGGCTACATGAGAGAGCTTAGCACGTAGGTAGTATGAGTAAATACCACTAAATACATGAATGGCAGTCACGGCCGAGACCGACTGTCCATGCCTAGTTTCGTTAGATGTTATGCTCCACCCCTTTTCTTCTCTCTGGTCTTTGAGAATCATAGATGTTTATTGCATACGCATGCTCGACTGAATACCGGTGTGGCTGACTGCTTCTAGTGGGCGATGCTTCCCGCTGACTGTGTTCGCTAGTCCTGGCGTGTAGATCTCGCATGCAAGTCTACGTTTCAGTCGCTAGATACTCTTAACCACCAATCAGATTGTGACCCGCGCCGATGTGATCTACTTGATCCTTCAAAAGCTATGTTATGGAGAGCAGGTATCTTCAGGCAGACAGAACCCGTCACCAGAAGGATCAAATATATTATATAGATAACCAGAGTCCTGCCAACTTTGCAAACATTCTTCGGGTCCATACTATAGTAACGACAAGATGAACGTACTCGAATATATCTTGCAGAACAAATCTGAGAATCGGCCTGATGTGGTACTCAATGCACTGCTAGGAACGAGTAGAGAGCCGATTACATTGCTGACTGTTGGTGTAGGCATTCGTAGACGCCGACAACCCATCGCGAAAGCTGACATGGCAAGACAGTATTGATGCGATCCGGAGTGTGGCAAGAGGCTTGGCCAACGACCTTCATGTCAAGCCGGGCGAATGTGTCGCTTTAGTCAGTCGCAATGACATCTACCATGGTATCTTGGCCGTAGGTGTTGCTACCATGGGCGGGACATGTGTTGGCCTACCACCTCACACTACCTCTGCTGAATTTGAGCGCTATTTCACGGTCTGCGAAGCCACCTGGGTCTTCACCGAGGACGAATTCCACGATACTGTCTTTGATGCAGCCTCGCGGGCTGGAATTCCAGAGTCGCGAATCTTGGATTTTGACGCGCGGGCTCCGAGAAAGAATGCCACAGGTCCTGTTACTTTCAGTAGTCTCCTCGCCATAGATGCCGGTGGTTACGAGCCTCCTTCGATCCCAAGCACGCAAGGTTGCTTTCGCGTCCTGACCAGTGGCACGACAGGCTGGCCCAAGGCTGCAGACTGCACTCACCAGGCCATGATCGCCCGCACGCCAAATCTTCACGCGTCCAAAACAGTGCACAAAGCGCTCCATTGTACTCCACAGTATCATGCGTCATCTATGTTTATGTTTCTAGCAACAATGATGGGCTGTAAGTTGAGTTGAAGGCACAAAAACCACGATTAATGCTGGCTTTTTACATCAGTCTGTACGAAGAGCTCAAACGGGTTGTGTTTGGACGAATCACGATCCGGGATGGCATCTCGCAGGACTAGGTGCACTAAACCAGCACGGCCTTGGTGTTATTACCACAAATCAGTGAGATCGTGCTGACTGAACCTTTGCTTTAGGGCAGACAACGTACATCTCACGTGTTACTGAGCCGACGTCGATCGTGGACAGTATCAAAGCCTATCAGATATCAGCCATGACCGCTAATCCGCGGCTTACAGACTCGATTGCGGCCGTAATCGAGTCGGGCATACGACCGAAAAGTTTCCTGGAGAGCCTTCGCAGCTACGCATGCGGTGGCAGCGTTGTCACGCAGAAAAATCTTGCCACCTTACAAGCGGTACTGCCAGAAGAAGCCAGTATCAAATTGGCCTATGGCAGTACAGAAGCCGGCATTGTATTCGCACCCAGGCCTGGTGCCAAGATTGATCACAGATACGTCGGATCTCTGATACCAGCGACAGTAGAGGTCAGGTTGGTAACTCATCAAGGTAAAGCCGTGTTGACTCTGATTCTGATCCATCATGCAGAATCGTCAATCCCGATACGCTCCAGGATGTCACCAACGATGAGGAAGGTGAATTGATCCTTCGAGGCGCACCAGTATTCAGCGGCTATTACAACAGTCCGGAAAGCAACGAGTTGTCGCACCTCATTGACACAACCGGTCGATGGTATCGGACCGGCGATAAGGTCATGTTCGATTCGGCACGAGAGGAATATCGTGTCACCGGCCGCTACAAGGACATTTTCAAAGTCTTCGACGGTAAAGAGGTCTCGCCAGAGGAAGTCGAAGATGTCCTAAAAACACACGAGTCCGTGATCGACGCCGCCGTCACTGCGCGACCCGGCCGAAGAGGCGATGGATATTTCGAACCCGTGGCCTACGTGGTCTGCAGCAAAGCAGTTGATCAGCAGGAACTTGCCAACTACGTCGCCTCAATTCTGTCGGCGTACAAATCTCCAACAGGTGGTGTCGTTGCTGTCGATAGTATTCCCCGAACAGGATTTGGAAAGATCTCGAGGCGTGAGCTATCTCATATCCCACGAGCTTCTTCGCTCGAGTATCTGGCGCCAGTCGTGGCTGTTGATGGTTATTATAAGCTGCAGATATGAACCGAAGCGTAATATCAAGTAGTTGCCTGCCTGCCATGCTTGGCATAACTTCCATGGTTGTGTTTGCACGCGTCAGGTGGAAGAAAGCAGGAGCAAGCGGGGCTCACCTCGGAAGCCATTTTCCGATGGCATCTCCACCGTCCTTGCCCTACCCACTCGTGCTTTCCACCTTCTCTGCATCCTGATCGACAAGCTCTTGCGCAGCACGCGTCGTTCACGACGTGTTTTCGAGAACCTTACCATTGGCAACAGCATTACGGTCGCGATTAGCAATCCGAAAGCGACACCTGTTGAACGACCATTCCGCCAAGGCCAACCAAAAGCCGACGTCAGTCTTAAGCAAATAACGAGTCTCATTGGCCTCCCTTATCAACATCTTCTCCAACCCTTTTGCATCTCATGTCATCGAGAATGTTGTCGTGAACACGGTAACAGCAACCCACGAGTCACGTCATCATGGGGGATCTGGAACAAAAAGTCAATAAGGCGGTGAGAAAGAACGCTTCTAATGCATGCAAGGGCTGCCGAGAGAGCAAAATAAAGGTATGACTCGAGCGCTCTGCATCGTATGTGTTTCTGACGAATGGCAGTGTGATAATCAGCAGCCTTGCAGTGGTTGTATTAAGAAAGACAGAGAATGTATTTATGACTCTCGAGATGACAAAAGACGGTACGAGCCGCAGTTTCAGAGGGCCAAAGACTGATTTTCAGTTTTTGAATCTGAGTCTCCTATACTGACAGGGAGCCAAAGCTGACCCTGGCTAGGGTTCAACTTCGCACTGCTGTGCACATCCTAGTCCGGCGAGTACAGCAGCTCGGCAAGATCATGGTCGAAGCAGATATAGAAATTCCTCCTCTGAACGTCGAGGACGACGAGTTTCTGGAACGTGTACTGGGTACTCTTGGTCTCTCCGATGCTCCGCCCTACGAGTCTTCGGCCGCCAAGAATACTACATTACCTACTCACCTTTCTTCCGAGCAAGAGACGTCTACACCTGAAACTCGAAACTCGCCTTCAGTTAGCCCTCTAACACCAAGTAAGGATAATGTTGCACTTCAAAAGATTGTAACGGAGGATCCTACTGGACATGGTCACTATTATCAGTCGGACTTCAACGATGTGGCCGGGATGATGGCTGGTATGTATACCCAAGCAACGACACAATCATTAGACACCAACAAAGTCCCGGGCGCGAACCACATATCACCAGATTGGCCATTTCCGACCCTGGATAATATGCTCAGCTTCGATCTTTTTGACCCTAGCGATCCTTCCTTACACTTCTTGACCGAGCCATCGATGGACATACCACAACAACCCACGCTTCAGCATGAGCCCACGTCGTATCGTCAGATCGAACAAACACCACGTCAACAAGATGATACCACCAGTTCTGGCGATGAAGAGAACACCGAACTGGTCAATCAACTCTCTGCCCGTCTAGGCTCTCTCCGCTTGGCTCCAGATGGCAAGCTGAGGTATTTTGGCACTGCATCAAATTTACATCTGATAGAGAGTAATAACAGATCGGGTGAGAACTTCATGCTCCGCACACCATCAAGGGTCAATGTCCAGCGCCTACTCGAAGTAGCCGATCTGAGCCAAGTGGTGGACATACAGCTTGAGGATCACCTCCTCCGGCTATTCTTCACATGGCACAACCCTAGCAGTTACATTGTAGATGAGGAGGTCTTTTACATGGCGAGACAAAGCCGGTTCAATACTGGAGTTCACAACAGCTATTATAACGATGTGTTGAAAGACGCAATGTAAGTTTTCTCTGCGCTTCGAGAAGCACGGAGTACTGATTTCAGTATCTAGGTGTGCAATCGGTGCGTCTTTTGGAAGTCATTCCAACATGTCGCTTATCACTTATCCCCGATCGATGCCTCAGTTCTTTTCGGACCGAGCGAAGATACTGCTCGACTCTCACCTTGATAGTCCATGTGTGGCCACTGCACAGGCGCTTGTGATACTTGCGAGCTACGAAGAGTCGTGTCAGAATATCGCGAGAGGTTGGTTGTTCGGAGGCATGGCAATGAGGATAGCATTTGACCTTGGCCTTCACGTCGACAGTAGAGCATATGTGGCCAAAGGAATCTTGACAGTGGCCGAAGCTCGAGCGCGACAAGTAGCTTTCTGGGGATGCTATCTTTCAAATCTCCTTTGGAGTTTCCATCTCGGTCGCCCTTTTTCGCTCGACGACAGCGAAGTAACGGTTCCCAAGCCTGACCCCAAGACCTTGCCGACAAATCCTACTTGGCAGCCATATTCGGTACCTTCGCTCCAGTATTCGCCTAGCGCGGTGCAGCAGAATCTGTCAGAGTTACCAGATATTACACCGCAAATCTTTCACCACTGGCTTTTCCTCTGTCAAAACATTGCCGTCGTGGGCCATGCTCTCTACTCTTACACATCAATCTCCAAACCGGCACTCCAAGAACTCTGCGAAGAGACGACAACCGAGCTGTTTCACTGGAAAGACTCTCTTCCCTCACACCTCCAGATCAACACCTTCGACACCGAGACGGTAAAACTGCCGCAACTGCTCATGCTGCACATGGAGTACCATCACCTCCAAATCTTCCTACACAGACCATGGACAAGCTCACAGTTGCAACCACAACCACCCCAAGGACGAGGCGTCTACCACGCTCGCCACATCTGCGCCACCTCTGCAACAGAAATCGCCCGTCTGCTCCGCATCTACGAGATGCAATATTCATTTCGCTTCATCAATGTCGAGATTATCCGTATACTCTCTTCCGCCGCGCTGATTTTGATCTTTGCTACTGTGCCATTGCCGCATAGAGAGATTGATGGCGAAATGACTGGGCACCTTAATACTTGCTTCAGAGCTCTGGAGGATCTGGGTGGGAGATATGATTCGGCCAAGGAGACGAGGTTTACTTTGCTCGCTATCCAGAGAAGGTGGAATGATCTTTATGGCAAGAATACGGGGCAGAAGAGGGGCCCAAGTACGAGGGACCAGACAGCTCAAGGCAAGAGGGCCAGAGCTACTTCAACGTAGCGTCTTGTTTCTGTATCAAGGGTTTGGGCTTGTCCTGAGGTTGTATTTTGTGTTGAGAATCATTTAAATTTGCCCTTGTGTTGGGTAATGAATTTGGAGTAAGTAAAGCATGCTGATAATCTGGCGTAGCAAAGTAGAGCTACATACTACCAGGTTTCTACCCCAATCTAACATCCTGCCGAATGATCTTCAAGTCCTCTTGATGGGCTCATGGTCCACTTTTTTCACACCGGTCATACTCATTCCTTTCGCTAGCACGATCCGAATACAGGAGACAAGTCCTCGAGATCACCAAATTTCTTGTGCAGGTCCGCGCGCTTAATGTAACCACAGCTTTCGCTCTCTAGATGGGTATAAAGCGCAGCAAAGGAGGGCAAGCCTCTACGTTGACAACTTCCGGTGATGTTGAAGCAATGGTACAGAGGGTTATCGACTCTCGGACTGGACACGTCGTGGTCCGAAGTTGCTTCAGTGAATTCGCCGAGTGGATCATGTTGACGATGATGGCGGTAGATGACGCTGCGGTCTAGGTCCGGACGTGCTCTACAAGATGTCGTTTCAAGATGCTCGACGACCTCAGAAAGAGCATAGAAGCCAAGGCGGCAGAAGGGACAGTTAACGACTTCCGGGCTCTCGAAAGGTTCTGTCTGCTGTATCTTTACCTCGGTGAGCGAAAAGGGCGAGTGACCATTGGTTGGGGGTTGAGCTTTGGTGATGGCTCCGTGGAGTTTGTCCAAAAAGTCCTGAGCCTTGGTCTCGTCTTCGAAGGCACATGTGAAGAACTCGGGCTTCTTTGCGTTTCCAGGAGAGACGCTCAGCTGTACAATCTTGGGCGTGTTCATCTTATAAAGAGAGGCGTCGAGCGCGATATCGACGTCCATAAGGACTTTGCCGGAAGGATCTGCGCGCATGAAGATACGTGGTTTCGCAGTCTCTTCACCAGTCAAGATGCGGATAGAACCCACACCTTGCGGGATCCAAGACGCAATGCCGTCGTCGTCGTGCTTGACCAGTTTCATCAACCTGGAGCTAAGTGGCGATGCTGGATGTGTTTCTGCCGCCGATGGTAGTGGCGACAGGCGTGGTGGCTCGAGTAGAAGTGGCCGACAAATAGATGGTAGACCCTGCAGGGGACATGTCGGTCTGGGTAGATCTGTCCTGATAAGTGGCTATGACTGCGAGAGGAGCAGATACGGCAGATGAGCTGGCAGCGAGAGCGGAGACTATATCACCAGAGCGAGTAGCCTGAGGTGGACCAGAGCCTGAGCTCGATCCATTATCAACTCCAGTGCCCGAGCCAGGGGCATCAGCCTGTTTATTGGCATTGGCAGGTCTGATGCGAGCTGCATAGTCAACTAGCCTGAGTTCTTCAAAAGAGAAGGCCAGGTACGGCGGCTTGAAGGTGATGGAGTGATAGTGACAGTTCATGGCGATACCAGGATCTCTCTCGACGTAAACGCTGAAAGGCGCGGATCGTGTACCAGTGTTTGCAGGCTGTGCACCGGATGGTACGGGATTGGTGGGCTGAGTGGACATGATGGCTGGAGCTGGACGGACCACTTGGTTGGGTATAGCAGAAAGCGCAGGCAGCATATTGGCGACAGGTGGAGGGCGCGGAGCAGTGCCAGTCGGAGTGCGAACGGCAGCTACTGGAAAAGGAGCCTGACCAACAACAGGGGCAGGTGATGGGCGTGGAGCCGGCTGTGAAGAAGCGACAGGGACAGAACCAGCGCGAAGGTGAACGGATGAGTTTCTGTGGTTCAACAGGTCGATAGGTCTTTGAAAGTAGCGATCGCAGTCGAAGCAATACTGCGCTGATCTATGGCCCAAAGCATCCATATGTTGGATTGCGGCATGTTTGTTGACAAAGCGTCTGGAGCACGTCTCGCATAGGTCAGTGAACCAATGGTCGACAGCGGTCATATGTTGTTTGACTGCCTGCCATGAGGCAAAGGTCCGCTCGCACCTGTCGCACTCGTACCCAGCGTCGTCGTCGTCATAAGACTCTGCGTCCCAGTGGTCCAGCGCGTTCATATGTTGTTCAACTGATTCCTGGCTGCCGAACCATCTGTCGCAAGTGTCACAGGCGTAGCTCATGTTGGCGTCGAAGTGCCGGCAACCTCAAGATCGACAGAGAGATGCGCCGCGAGCGTCAGTCTTGGTGTGACACTAAGATGATTGATAAGCTGGCGTGAAGAACGAGTGAAGAGTGATGGCTTGTGTAGTGGAAGAGAAAGAAAAACAACACTTAATCGAGCGAAATGGTCGTGGACGAATCTGGAAAGTGCCTTTGGGTGAGCGAGCTGGGACCGCTCCTTCCAACTCCGATACAACCATGCGTGTTTTCGGAGCAACACAGCAAGTGAGACTTTTTCTATGCAACCTTTCGCACCTACATAGTCCGCAATAATCACTATGTCTATCAATTGGTTGCAACTCTACAATTCACAACATGCATTGCCGACCAGATCTTGATGCAAGTAGGGAAACAGGAAGATGATAGGAAAAACATTATCATGCGTTATACATACATACTATAGACTAAGCAAAGCCAGTGTCCACGACGAGAAGCCACAGACCGTTACGCGCCGACTATTGGTCCAAGATCCACGACCACCAAGTTTACCACTTCCAGGTTCTGGGACCGAAGTACTCGCCATCGGCGACCGTCTTTCTGACGTTACCACCAGCACCATCGAGGGTAGTGCTGACAATGGTGGTTCCCCAGTAGTCGGGCATGCCCGAGCCAGGGAGCTGCACGCAGAAGAAGATGACAATGGCGCAGAGCGCAAGACCAACGTCCCAAGCGGCAGAGGTGATGTAGTTGTACTCCATCCACCATCCACGGTACTTGTTACGGATGTACTTGTTGAATGCCCAGCCGACCAAGCACCAGGAGAGCTGTGAGTTGTGTTAGCACGATGTCGTTTGTTGATCAAATTAGGAGTGAAGACTTACAATGTTCATGGCCGAGTAGGGAGGAACGTAACTGAAACAAGCGAAGATCAGGGGCATACTGATCTTGCGAATCAGAGACATCTTGGGGAACACGCGAGCAAGTCCGTAGACGATGAAGGGCGAGATGAAACCAGCCAGCCAGAAGTACTGGAGGCCTTCGTAAACAGCGCCAGAAGAGAACAAATGCTTGGGGCCGATAGCACCCCAAATGACACTAGCGTTGTAGAAGGTCTTGATCGAGGCACAGGTGAAGGATCCTTGTGCTGCCTTGGTGCAGACGTTCTTGATAGCGCCCATGGCCCATTCGACTGTGGCGAGCTGGCACAGACAGGACCAGACAGTGGCGACAAGCTGGGCAGTGAACAAAGATCGCTGGGGCACATGCATGTAGTGACCGAGCTTCAAATCTTGACAGAAGTACAGAGCCTGAGTCATGACAATGTATCCGAAGGTCTTGAACATCATCATGGCGATGGGGTGACCGGGCTGGATGTAACCGATGATGAACTCGGTGAATACGTTGAGACCCAGCTGAATGTTGGTGAAAGCCTGGATGATACCGATAGGAATGGTGAAGACGGTGGCAATGACCAATGAGAGGATGACGGAGTACCAAGCCATGCCGGTGGGGTATGCAAGAGCGGAGACAAAGGCAAATGCAGTCATGACGGCCAAAAGAGCAAGGTACCACCAGGTGGGCACGAGCCTGTACTTGCGCATGATCTTCATGTGCACATCATCGAGCTCACCCTTGGATGATCTCAAGCGGCGCCAGATCTCGGGACCGTGGAACAGGTAAGTGTGACTGACAAGTGCGGCAATGGAGGCAAAGTTCATGCCGTAAGTAAGAGCAAAAGCGGTCGAAAGCATCAGAGGCGAGTAGGCCTCGTACTTGGCAGGGTCAACAATATGCTCGGGCGTCAAGATTCTTGAAGTGTTGTAAGTGTTACTAGGTAATCAGTCAGTGCGATTCGCTCAAACATTGCAAGATCAAACATACCCCATGTTGTCCAGGATACCGTTCTGCGAGATGGGCACGTAGTCGGCGTACCAGACGCCGCTGTAGTGCAAGGCAGGAACGATGAGCCAGCCGAAGAAGATGATTCCGACACCGGTGTTGGCAAGTGCGTGCCATGGGGAAAGCAGAGGGCTGCCGTAGAAAGAGTTGATCTGAGCCCAGTCGAGAGTGAATCCGGTAAAGGGGAAGCCCAAAGAGACACCAGTCTGCTGACCGAAGAGCTGGTTGACAACGACATTGTCGGGCTTAATCCAAGTGACCCATGCGAAGTAACTGAAAGCGGGGATGATGAAATCAGGGAACCAAGACCAGACAAACATGCCGGCCATACAGATCATGAACCACTTGTAACGACTCATGGACCAGCCGTTGGTAGTTGCGGGGTCAGCCTTGCTGTGGTCGTGCAGGGCGTACATGAAACCCACGTTGACCAAAGCACCAGGCCAGATCATGGAAGCGGGCTCGACAAGGAACTTGCGGACGGATCCAGCGAGACCGAAGCCAAGACACTGGGTAGACAGGGCGAATAGAGTGTTGAATCCCCAGCCAAATTGGCTAGTGTCGAAGTGATAGAATTTCTTCAGGGAGACGACGGTATCGACAAAGTAACCGGCACCACCACCGAAAGCTGCGTTGGCCATGGCGACGATGATGACGTGCTCCTTGACGTTGAAAGGACCAGGGTTGAGGTTGGCCTTCAATCCGAAAATAGATACTTGCTTGTTAGGCATGACTTTGGCCCAGCCAAGACCGATGGGGTAGGAGACAAGTTGTACGACGTAGGGACCAATCGAGATGTTTGGGTAGCGCAACAGGAACAGAGCGTTGAGGGATGAGCAGATAGTGGTCATGATGAGACCGATAGTCCATGCTCTGATGGTGCTTGCGGGCACATCCTCATCGTAGTTTCTTACGACAGCGCGGACCTTGACGACTATTAGCTAGACTCCATAATGTTCATGGGAAGCACTTACTTCAGGATAAGGTGAGTTCTCGATCATGGCGCCAACCAACTGTGCCTCTCCCTTGGCGTCGTGAGCTCCGGTAACAGCGTCAACCATCTCGATAGCCTCGTCCGACTGGAGCAAGGTTAGTATGCTTGCTTCTCGCACTTGCACTACTCGTACATACCATATTGGGGTCCCACATGTGGTCCCTCTTGAAAGACTTGAGGGCATGGTTGGCCTCGACTTCGGTGATGTCGCGGACATCACCAACAACAACCTCTTCTGGAACTCCATGTTCGGGGCCGAGGGTGCTGCTCTCGCCAACCTTCTTGGTCTGGCTGTCGAGTCTGGAGATCTCATTCACCGTGATAGGTTCATCTTGGTTGGTGTTTGACCTCTTGAAGCCAAACCTCTTACCAATGCCCTTGGACGACATAGTCGCGGTGTTAGGCGATTTGGATGATTGCTTTGATCAATTGGAAGAATGGGGGATCTGGAGGAGTAGAGGGGAGTTGACTTGTTATAACGTACTTTCCCCTCGCTCGGTCGACAGATAAGGTCGGCCAATTGAAGCCGGTACCCCTTCTAAATCTGTTCAAGAAGCGAAGGCTATCTGTTTGGGGAGAAAAGGCCGAAGCGAACCGTCTAGCTAGAAGTCTGGCTTGAATTGACCTTGGACTCGCTATCGTGCGGGCTCTGTAAGAGAGGCTTCGTTGTGTGTGCATCGTTGCACGCGACCCGCCTAATTCATGGTTGGAGGAGAGACTAGAGGGGTAGACGTTTGCACTAGCCCTCGCGCAAGCAATCAGAAGCAACTCTAAGTGCTTGACCTGTTCGACACCTTCCTCATTGGGATTGAGATCTTATCTCTCCGAGGTCACGAGTCGGAGATTGACGGGACTTGGCACATCAAGCTCAAGGGTCCAAGACCTTGTGTTAGAGCTTGAGGTGGCTTGTCGCTCGCCGGCAGAGATCTTGGAGAAGCTTGGTCGGTCGCACGAGTCGTGATTGTGAAGAATATTTCGATTGATAGGTATGCAGGTCCGCAGGAATGATCCACGGTAAGATACATCAAGCGCAACACTGCGACACCCATACACCTGGTTGTGAGACCGACACTGATATCAAGATAGGCTCAATTGATCCTTCAAGGTGGTAATTACGTACCCGTTATCTAGGAAGACGCTGAGAGGTGGAAATACGCGAAGTGGCGTCTGCGAGTTGTCCCGAGGCTCGTAATTCTATTCACCATGTTGTGGCGCCCAGATTCTCCTTTCAAACAATACAGTCGTGTATCTCCTGCGAAAAGCCCAATTGGCGATCCAGGTCAAATAGTATGTCAACGAAGAACAACAATAGCATGCGACGTTTCGTAGAATACGATCGGAGAGATTGAGCGCTCAAGGATTGTTTCGAGTCTCTATGGCACAGTTGGCCAGCGTTCTGGCCACTACATCTGTGCGCGACACGAGCAAACGATCCAAAGGAACCGCAGATCAGTGCGGAGGACATATTGCGGGGTATTATTGACATGAGAAGAGAGGTCTTGGAATCCGCGGACTTATCTTGTTAGCTCTGAGTACGTCTCGACACGACACGGCACAGGCAAGTTGTACAGCTGAAATGTTGCAACACAAGTGTGCCTTCAGAAACGGCTGACCGCACATCTATCAATCAGCGTACTCGCTGTTGGCCATGGGAAAGATGGCCGAGTCAGCACACTAGTTCAATCCGGTCCTCCGTGAATAAGAAATAACACCCCCTCTTCCATGTCTGTTTCGACTGCTCGATCACTGCCAAAGATATACTTCTCGAACTGGTTGAATATGGTAAGCTAAGCACGGCAGGGAGTGCGGACTGTCAGAGACTCGTTGCGAGATGAGCAAGGCCGCTGCTGTGAACGACTTTGCCGTCGTCCGATGGTCTTTGTATGGCTTGACAGGGCGGTGAACAGATGGTCGACTTCAAGCGTCACAGTCGTGCAGAGACCTATTCCCGTATCATACTCGTTGATCCTGACCAATGAATGATCCGTTTCGAAAGCCGGCTCGACTGAATCAATTCTAAACCTTGGTCCTGCATGTCTGACTTCCGCGACATTAGAGGTTCCAAGAAGGACCACGGAGATCAAATTTGTGAGGAAGTATAACTGCTTCCTGTCTGCTTCAACAACGAAGGGTCTTCAAGTATGGTAAGCTTGTTTTTACACCCCTTCAGAACCACTTATCTGCTGCAGTATTGCGATCTGGCGACGGAGAAACCCTCAACAACGCGAAGATCATCTTCCGCAGCACTAGAGCTTGCTCAATCTTCAGTTGTTCTCCAAAATAACGATACACCTTTGCAACATAAGTCTTCACCTCGACAGTGGCTATGGAACACGAGCCAGCGACAAACAAAGGCCACAGTACACCATAGCCAGATAGAGCGCGCATGATTGGAAGATCGCTGGAAGCGGCCTCAGGCACGAAGTAACGAACTGGGCGTTTAAAGCCTGACCAGGGCAATCTCTCATCGCTTTTGGAGATGTACTGTGGCATTCCAGCCAGTATCTCGATTTGACATTGTCGCATGATGGATTGCGAACGGGCTCGCGCCAATTGATGTGCATCCGAGTCGTTCGCTATGGACTGAAGCACAATTTCATTGACCATGATCCGACTTGAGCGGAAGGACGCCCATATGTAGTTCGTTGCCTGATCCGCATATCGAAGCTCAAAGCCAGGTAAACCAGCCTCGGCAGATTTCTTGTGGACGAAATGTGCAATGACCTCGCTTTTCCAGCTTGGGGGCACGTTGGCGAAGGCTCCGGTGAGTTTCGCATCCAGCTCGGTTGCACGAGAAATGATCTCTTCGGGTGATGTGATTAGACAATGGGTAACAGCGTGTCTGAAATCTGCACACTCTAGATTAATCCGTTGATATCTTATGGCAGGGTTATCCGGCTCGTAGAGGTATTCAAATATCTTGCTCTGGAGGAGATGTACGAAGGGCGGAGTGGGCAGGTTGCGGAGCAAACATATAACGTTGATAGCGGTGATGACATGCAGAGTGAGTACCCGGCCTGATGTTCCTTGGACACCGTCGAGACCACGTAGGCTGAGCAGAGACGCTGAACCATTGACATGCTGCTCCCAGGCGTCCAGAGTACGTGTGACACCACCTGTAAGAGTCTCGTAGTTGGTGAGAACGAGGATTGCGAGCAGGGTCTCATCTCGTTTGACCTGGACGGGATCCCGAAGAGCGAGGTTTGTCAGGTTCAAAGCGGTAGCGTATTGATGCTGTGCAGAGGTAAGCAGACGCCTGTCGGAGTAGTGCTTGGACAAGTTGGCAATGCCGAAAGCCTTGATGCTGGCAATGAGATGTTTGTTGTCGGGCTCAAGGACACAAGTGTGGTAGACATTATAATTGATGACGCAGTTGTTGAAGAAGAAGGCAAAAGACAGGTCTTCGCTATCCATGGGTGGAAGAGACACATGAGCGGAGATGACTGAAGACGAGTGAGCGGATGGAGATCTGTCCGAGCCATGCGGGGATTCTGGTTCGAAGGAGACGTCCAAGTCGTCGGTCGCTTCTGGAGTATGTCTTTTGGAGCGTGTACCAAGAGCTTTGGAGGCGACCTCGGCACTCTGATCAAGTATCCTCAGCCCCTCCTGCTGAGGATAGCCAGGACATTGACGATGTGCATTTGCGCAGCGTCCACAGCCTCCCGGCCGGAGGTCACACTTCTTGCGCCGTTTGCGACACTCTTCACATCCCTGCGAGGGTTTCCCACGATAAGGCATCAGTGTTGGAAGAAACAACGGGCGTAAAGCATTCCTCGAAAGGAAATAGAGCGAACATGGCTGAGTACAGCTTATGCTTGTACGAGAGTGAATCCTTCGGGGACCAGGATCGCCGAACGCTATACCTTTTTGGGAATGCAACGCGCCTTCCTTTCAATCCGCAGCAACTCCTGCGACGAATCAACAACCTGATTCGAAGGCAGCGAATGCGATTGACCTTCTGGAGGATCGAGCTTGACATGAGCTTGTCTCCGACCGCTCGCCATGGCAATGCTTGAGCAGACAGGACTAACCCCAATCTGTACACCTGCGCGCCCTCTGAAGCACTGCCTTGAGACAAGGACGACCTTGTAACGAAGATCGAAATTGCATATAAGATCTGCTCGTCCACGGTGTGTTTGTTGAATTCATCCAGCTTTTAATCGTGCATTCCACTCCACATATACCTACTCTCGACCTTCACGCTCAGAGATTCCCATCAACCATCATGTTGACCTATCGCAACGACGTCTTCATTGCCGTTCTGGCCTTCTACGTTTGCACAGGAGTCTTTTCAATTATCCGACTCGTTCAACATGGACTCAGAAAGACAGCCAGCGAACGCCTGCTCCTCGTCTTCAGCATTGGCAGAATCCTTTGTGCTGGCTTCCAGCTAGCAACCATCGACTATCCTACCAACACATCCATCTGGGCTGGCTACGTCACAACCTTCTCAATCTGCGTCTCCCTCTTGCTGTCGGCATCCCTCGTCCTTCTCCGAAGACTCGCTCAACGCGCAGGAACAGATTTTCCTCGAGTCGCTGGTCGCGATTCGATGAAGTTTTGCCAAATTCTGGTCACCATTGGTCTCATCTTGGGCATTGCAGGCGGCATCAGAGCAGACAACAGCTGGGGATCAACTGGATCATACCAACCCGATGCCCTCCAGAAAGCCAGTATCGTCATCTTCATCGTCTCTTGGGCATTGGTCGTCTTCATGACCGTACACACACTTGGCAAGGCACACGGCGCATCTTCCCAAACCCAAAAGATTGCAGTCGGCGTGTTTGCGGTCAGTTTGCCCTTGTTGGCCGTGCGCATTGCCTATTCTGCTGTGTCTATCTTCGCCCACCCCACATCCTTCAGCTCTATCGACGGCAGAGTTACCATCATGCTGTGCATGGCACTGATCGAAGAGGCCATTGTGGTGTTGATGTACGAGGTGCTTGGCTTCGTCACGCTTGAAAGGGAAAGCAGAGGCAAATCGGTCAGCAGCGACTTTGACCAGCTTTCTGCCACTGAAACTGGAGTCTACACTGGAAAGTGAGGCTGAATAGGTAGAGCCATTGACGGGAACCACGAACAATCAACCCGGATCTTTGGAGCAGGGAAAGGCGTTTGAGATTTGATAGAGGCTAGATTTACATATGTTTTGGTGTTTTGGCAGTTATAGAACAGAGTTCCATCAACCTCTTTACACTCATGCATCCTCCTCGTATGCTAGTGTCGTGACTTTAAGCTATTTCTACACGAATTCTAAGCTTTGGAAAGGCACGGATGGTATTGAGGTATGACTTGCTACGTGGAGGAGTTTGAAGCGCAGATGACAGTAAAGTTCTGGTAGCGAGCAAATCGACCCCTTGTTACCGTCCGCTACATATTGGCCGAGAGTATGTCAAAGCCCATAAGAAATTCTTAGACCACAGCCGGGGATGATATTGGACGTAAATTCGATGAATTTATTGGTTCCTGAGACTGTTGGAGGGTACAACTATCGAGAAAAGAAACATCTACTCCCAGAGCATCTTCATCACAACGCCTTTCCAACCCTTTCGCTCCGGTTCGGGCGTTTCAGGGTTATCCCTGATCTCATCCAATGCAGCTCTGATGGGAATATCTTCGAGTGCGACAATCTTTGTTCCCTTGAAATATTTCCATCCGAGGTAAGCAATGAGAATCAGAGGGATATCGCTGTCATCATCGTTAGTGGAATGATTCACGTAACTCAAAAGAATAATACGAGAAAGAAACTTACAGGTACGCCGAGATGAAACCTGCTGCTGACCACCCGCCTTTCGTAAAGACAGAAAAGCCATTAGTCAACAAGATCAAGAGACAAGCGGTCAGCGCAATGGCAGAACTGTAAGCTATTCATTGTGTCAGCAGCCACATCTTCAATCGTAGATAAGAGCCGGAATACTTACGAGTCCACTTGTTATGCCAAGGCAACTCTGATCTGGCTATTCCCTGCTTCTTGAGCGCCCCCATCAGTCTGAGATGGTTGATGAAAATCGCCGACCAAGATATGAGAACTCCACATCCGACGAGATCAAGCAGGTAATAGAAAATAGTCAGAGCTCCAGAAGACAAACTCATGAAGGCCAGAAACATGAACAGGGTCTGTACCAGAACGCACATGTAGGGTACGCCCCAAGCAGTGGTACGTAAGAAGATGGCAGGAGCCTGTTTCTTCAGCGCCAACGAGTAGAGCACACGAGTTCCAGCCAAGAGAGCTTGATTGCTCGACGACCAGGCAGAGGATATGACGACCGCATTGACGATGGAAGGGATGGCCTTGATGCCTGCCGCAGAGGCAGCAATCACAAAAGGACTTTGTGCTGCAGTGCCGCTTTCATCCTCAAGACGTGGGTCGTCGCTAGCTACCAACATGCCCACAATCAGAACCGTGGCGACATAAAACAGCGATACACGCGCAAACACTCTTTTACACGCTTTCGGGATATTCTGGCGCGGGTTTCTCGTCTCGGCTGCAGCCGTGGCGATGGACTCGACACCGGCAAACGAAAAAACCGCATTAATCATGACACTCCAGAAACCGAGAAAGTTGCCCCACGGTCCAGTGGCAATGTGTTCGACAAAAGGACCAGGGTGCTTCCAGAACCTAAAGCCGATGCGAGAAACTCCAGACACACCGCCGAGATCGATGACCAGACCCAAAATGATCAAGCCGACAACCAAGGCTATTTTCAAAAGTGCAAAACAGAATTCTACCTCGCCGTAGATACCGACAAATGCAATGCCAACCACAAAGGTCAGAATGATGAAGATGACGATCCACAAGGAGGAATTGATATCGGTCCAGTACTGAAAAAGCACACAGATAGCCGAAATCTCAGAAGGAATCGACAGCCAGTTGCCGTAAACGATATTCCATCCTATGGCAAAGCCCAACGCGGGATCGACGAGAAACTCTGCATGGCGGACAAAAGATCCAGTGACGGGAAGCAAAGCAGTGACTTCTCCAAGAGCGAATTGCACAGCACAGACGATGAGACCGACAAAGGCATATCCAAGTAAAGCACCCAGAGGTCCACCGGTCTGCAGAGAAGATCCAAGTCCCAAGAAAAGTCCAGTGCCGATTGCGCCTATGGGGATGTCAGAGGATGCAGAGGTAGAATATTTGAGATGAGTTTACCAGCAAGCGCAATCATCTGGATATGCCTTTGCCCCAATCCACGTCTTAGATCCCTCTCTTCGTTCTCGGTGACAAAATCGCCATGTTGCACGTTCTCATGCACGCCATAGTCGCCAACATGCGCAGTCTTGACCGGCGCATCATGAACACTTTCGATAGACATACTGACGAAACGTGTGGAGTGCTATACAGTCAAGAGACCACACTCTTCGGCGCGAAACGAGTAAGGAAAGAGTGGTTGGGTTCCATGGCAGTCCAATTTTTGTTGAAGCTCTCCATTCCTCTCTGTACTGGCCACTGGATGGTCGCGTGCTTGCAAAGCTTAATCGCGCCACCCACCCTAGATAAGCCCTATACATCTTGGGACATGTTAGCCGAGTGTTGACACCATTCATCTACAAAAACTTTGATGCTATTCTGTTGAAGGGGTTTGGAGAGTATTGTTATCGGTCGTCGCCGTCTCCTAATGCATTGAACGCTGCATTCTTCAATGCCTTAACCAAAGCAATTCCACAATTCAATAGCACGGCAGTGGAATAGATAAGAAGTGATCCTTGATAGTCCAGATCTATAAAAAGCAATGGAATGAACAAAAGAGACGAGTAGTAGTAGTCAGCCATGTGAAGAGACAAGAACAAGAAGAAGAGGTCTCAGACAACAATCAGGCCAGTGACATGTCGCAGAACAGCAGCCAAAAGAGAACAAAGTTACGAAAATGGAGGTTGAAGGATTAGTAGAGATCGAGCCAGCCTACTCTCCTCGTCGCGGACGGTTCGAAGTGGGCAAAGGCTCAGCAGTCAGATGCTGGTTGCTCATAGCTGCACCATTAGTATGCGTGTGTCGTATTGTGCCCATCATGTGTCGTCCTGCACTTCTAGACAAGGAGCCAACATCGTGTTTGCCTGTATCGTGTTAGTCTTGTTCCGGATAATGAGGGAGCATTCAAGGAGACTTACCATCACAGCACGCCCTCACATTCTCCAACCTATCGTGATTATGCTCATGTCCACCGAGCACAGCACCCAGATCCTCGGTACTGTCCTCAACCACACTTGCATCGTATATCGTCGGTTCAACCGGACGACGAGTGCTCATTGCGCTCTTGCTCCGCCTGCTAGAGAAGCTACCACGCATACTTCCGCCAGGACTCTTGAACAAGCCGTTCATGATACCAACACGTCCCTGGGATCCATCAGATGAGCCAGGGGTCTGTGCACCTCGTCGTTGAGATGCGGCTGCAGCCTGGCGATTGGCAAGAGACGGCACCTCGGACGCGTGAGGACGATGTGGTGACGAGTTGCGAGTCGTCCTGCTGTTATAGCTGCTGAGACTCATGCGAGTGCGAACGGTGTTACGGCTCTGACTTCGCATCGTCGGGTTAAACTCGTCGACCATATCTTGCGTGAGGTCTTCGTTCTCACGCTCGGTGCCAGTACGAAGTAATAGGTAGGAGAGTGCGTTGAACCATGTCTCATGTCTTTGAGCGGTGGGAGCGGTAAAGACAATCTCACGACCTGGGGTTACTATCACCAAGCTCTTTCGATGTAGGCCAGGTGGATAGGCATTGTCATCCGTGATGACACGGACAGCTTCGATAGCAACACTCTTTGCCTTGGACTGCTGCTTGCCAAGTGTTGATGGATCATGCTCACTCCAGTATAGCGTTCTAGTGTAAGGATGTACCCAGAAGAATCTTCTGTGCCTTGAGGCACTAATCTCAGAACGGCCAGCCTTGCGTGTGTACTTCCAAAGGTACTCTCCAATCATGGTCTGAGTGATAGCTTGGATCATGCGGGGATCAGTTGCAGGCAACATGTCTTCGGGATACAGCACGCCTCTACCAGGTTGAATACGCTCATCCACCTCGGAAACAAAGCTTGAAATAGAGCTGGCGCGAGTTGTGGGGGACATGGGGTCGGGACGACCAGCAGGGATTGGTGCGAGGGCGCGATTGACGGTACCTCGTCCAGATTGAACAGATTTGCTGATGCTTGGGGTACGAGAGCGCAGCGAAGGCGGAGGCTTGTTGAGTGAGCCTGTAGGTACTGGTGGTGGGGGCATACCAGATTGTAGGCTTCTTGCTCCCGAAGCTGCGGCGATGCGCTGTGTGTGGTCTGGAGGAAGTGGAGGTTGCGAGGTAGAATTCTTGTGCATGCTGCCAGAGCTGGCAGGACGACGAGGAGCTTTCATGTTTGCGCCTTCAGCCATGTATGGTGTCTCTGAAGCTCTTCTTGGACTCTCGGGTCTGAGGGGTGTGCCTTCGTCAATGTTGACAGCAGGAATCGTCAACGGAGTCTTGCGGCGCATCATCTTGTCAATCTCGTCAGATGAGACCATGGTCTGGGTTCCCATCTCGGAAGTGGGGGTGCGCTTGATGGCAGGTCTCTCGCCGGTGTTCGACATGCTGCGCTGGCTAGTACCGACATTATTGGACACCTCAGCGAAGGGCTGTCTGAACTGGCCATCCTGCTCAATACGAGCGACCGAGTCATTCTCGTCGGCAAAGACAAGTGTCGACTCTCCATGATTGTTGCCCTTGAGCCCACTGAACAATCGAGAATCCTGAGTCGACGGTCCTTCTCTACTGCTAGTACGAGGAGGGAACTGCGCTCCAGAAGCAAGGAAAGCAGCACCGGGGCGAACACCATCGGTCCCTGGAATGCTGTCAGAAAGGGCATTCTCATCTTCGACGAAGCACACGTCATCACGCTTCGAACCATTCACAGGAGAAGAGAACGAATTTTCATCTACGATGGGCTCCCAGTGTTGAGAGCGAACAGTAGAAAATTCGAGTGCATGTCTCTTCGTATCGACTTCCCTGTCAAGTTGTGGCATGCTTGGAGTGCGCGGCTCGGTGTGAGAAGTGGTGAAGCTCGAAAACTCTAGCGAAGGTGTTTGCACGGGCTCTGGCGAGGGTGCCAAGATCGGCTCCGAAGACATGGATTTGAAAGGAGACATGGCGAATGAAGGAAGTTCCTTTGCCAGTGGTGCAGGCGTGATAGGCTCTGTGTGCGAAGCGGGGCCGGTAGACATTGAGAAAACCTCGGGTTTCTTGGCTTCGACCAGAGGCGCAACAGGCTCAGTGTGTGTAGCCGAATATTGCGAGATGGAGAATTTCTCAGGTTCTTTGACAATGGGAGCCACCGTGACAGGCTCAGTGTGATGAGTAGAGAAGGCCGACATGGAGAGCTTCTCGACCTCCTTGATAGGTAGAATAGCGGCTACCGGCTCAGTGTGCGATGATGAGACGTTTGTCATGGCGAATTGCGAAGGCTCTTTGGGTACGGGCACTGCAGCGATAGGCTCGGTGTGAGTGCTCGAGAAGGCCACCATGCTCAAGGGCTCTGCTTTGGGTTTTACAGGCGTTACGGGTGCGAGGTCTTGTGAAATGATACTTGCAAACTCCTTCTTGGGCTCGGGTAGTGTACTAGCCTTGGACACAATCTCTTCTGCAGGCAACTTGGAAGCTGCAAGTTCCGAGACAGGCTCGCTCTCAACGAAACCACCAGGCATGTTGGACGATGTAATAGATGAATCTTGGACAGTGTCTTTTGTGAGTTCCTTGGATGTTTTGTCGTGTGCGCTGTCATCGTCATGCGAAGTCGAATGGCCAAGTGCGAAACCAGCGACGCCAGCGATGGCAGTGCCAACAGCACCAGCAGCAGCACCGACAATAGATTTGGACTCTGGCTCCCAAGGTTCAGTCATCATAGCAGAATCGACCATCTTAGGTCTCGAGACTTCGGTAATGATGGGAGCCTCTGCAAGGGTTGGTTTCTTGGCAGTTTCAGGGCTCATGGGAGCAGATTCGATGCCGACATCAGTCGATGTTTCCTCGCCGCTGTCGCTGTCGTTACTTAGACCGTCCAACTCAGCACTCAGACTCTGACCGAATTGAACAGGCGTTCTCTGACTGGCTTGGCTGGCAGGACTATCATCACTAGCAAAGACAGCACTGTTGCGGGCAGAGCCATTGTTTGAGCGACGACCCTTACTAAGACGCAGCTTGTACTTGGGCTGCTGACCCTGTATGGGCGTTTTGACATTTTCGAACTCATCGGCAGAAGTAGATGCTGTGGACATGAAAGACAGGCGGTTCTCGGCCTTGTTGGTCGCGTACGGGCCGGGTCTGGATACAGGTCGAGATGAGGAGGATACAGATCGAGACGAAGAGGCCTGCTTCTTGATTGGACTGAACTCGGTCTCGGTCAAGTCATCGCTGCTGTTGCCATTGATCGACTCTGCGCCGGTCTGGAAGGCAGCCTCGGTCTCTGTGTTCGTGTTATCATCGTCCTCGTTGGCGGTCTCGAAGGCATCGGTCGTGCCTCGCTCGTCAGCAGTCTCGAATGCGTCGGTGGTCTCAGCGCTCTCGGGCTTGCCAAAGGCACCGGCAGTTCTGCCAAAGTTGAAGTTCCCGAAAGGAACAATGCCTGCGTTGATGCTGCGAGTAGCAGGGCGGCTGGGACTCTCGATCAAAGATTGGTCTTCCCATTCATCGTCGTCCATGATGATCTCGTGCTTAGCGGATCTGGCAGCTCCCAGTTTATCGGCACGAGCACCCTTGTTGAACTTGATGCCGCTGTCATCGGAACGGCGCTTCTTGCTCACGGACGGGCCCACGCCACCATCGGTACGCTTGTTCTCCAGCTCGTCCCTCGCATCTTGCAGCAATCGCTTGAGCTCAAATTTCTCCGTCTTTTCACGGTGTATGTTGTTCTTCAAGTTCTGAATCATACGGTGGGCGTGGGTGAGCGAGGACTTGAGGGTCTCAGTCTCGAGCATGCCGTGTCTTGGAGTAGGCTTAACGGGCGAATTCTGCGGCGAGACATCAGGAGTCGCTACCTCGGAGTCGCCGTTCTCGCGGCCCAGAGAGCGCTGATTGTCTTGAGGCTGGCTGTCAGCGTTCCATCGTGCAGCTACGGCCTTTGCCAGCTGAGTGTTCTGGGACGTAAGCTCCTCAACCTTCTTGAGCAGCGCATCGCGAGCTGTCTGATGAGTGTTGACATCGCGGCGCAAGGTGAAAAGCTCGGCTTCGTGATGCTTCTTGAAGACTTCATGGTCATCGCTGAGTTTGCCATGAGCGGCTTTGAGGTCTTCCAAGTCGCGCTGTGCCGTGTCCTTTTCGGCCTGAGCAAACTTGAGCTGTTGTGACAGACGCTGTTCCTTGTCGGTCGCTTCTTTCAACTGGGCCGTCAAGTCCTGCATCTGCGTCTCGAGGTTCCAGTTCTCGTCCTTGCACTTTTGCTCGCTCTCGTCCAACATGCGCAAGCGCTGCATCAGACTGGCAATGTCTGTCTCGAGCTGTTCTTTCTGCGTCGTGGCATCCTTAAGCGCATTCTCCTTCTCAGCGAGCACAGCCTGCAGCTGTCGGACCTGGGCAAGAAGAGAGGTGCTGATCTCGGTCGCAAACTCAATGTCATGAACACGGTTGGTAGGCTGATTGCGTTGTCTTCTGGAGCCTTCGGTAGGATTGCGCTTGACCGGAGAAGGACGAGCCTCGGATACGAAGAGAGCAGGACTCGGCGGGGCAGCGCTGAAGTCTGTTGAGACGATGCGCGACTTGGGCAGGAAGGCACGAGCAGAATCCTTGCCAATCTCAGTGTAATCCCTCTCCAGCTGATCCAACTTTTTCTGCAGCTCGGGTGTGATGTCCTCGGATGCGCCCTCCTCGACCTCCTTCAGACGAGCGGCCAGATCCTTGCGCTGTTGCAGCAGAGTGGTGCCGAGCTTCGAGGCATCCTGGATGCGGCGCTCGGTGTCCTTGAGATGGGCCTCGAGCGCGCGCTTTGCCTGGGCCGGGGAGCCAGAGTTGTACAGGGAGAAGACTTGGTTGTCAAAGGAAGCATAGCGGTGCGGGCTCGGCTGAGTGGCATTGGGGTTGACGAAAGGGTCGTCGGGGTTGGACGACAGGTTGGCGGTCGTGGCCATTGTTGACCTGGGCGGGTGTGCGACAGGGTCGCGACACGCGGCAATCGGACTTATTAGTATAGTCGAAGAGGAAGAAGATTAGTGAATGGGCTGCATCAGAGGCTTGAGTAGGCGATATGATAAGTTATGCGGGATGTTGTTGTTGTGGGTTGCCGGCTCCAAACACTGGGCGGCCGTTGGAAGGTTATTTTGGGCGTGTGAAATGACCAAGTAGAAGAAGAACAGAAAGGACAAAAGAAGAGATATGGATTGAATCGACACTGACGGCGGGAACACGACTATTCGACGCGGCTGCTCTCGCTTGACAGCTGTCGGGAGTGAGAGACAACTCGTTCGACGAAACAAACACCCCAAGACAGAGCGACGGGAAAGGGAGGGGGGAATGCAACGGAAGTCCAACCCTCAACCTGAAAATGCTCCGGCCTTGGCGTCTTTGATTGGCTCATCTGGCCAGCTCCGCTAACATCGCCCCCAGGCTAAAGCCCCCGGTCATCAGCATCTACATCTTCAGCTCACGCAATAAGCGCATACAATAGCTGGAGGCTTCAACATCCTTCCAAGCCTCGAGAACGTGGCGCTGACCTGTTCAGCAACACGGTCATCGCACTTAGTCAAGCTCGACTCGGCTTCGGCCAAATCACGTCTATACGCAACAACGTTAACTCAGGCGTCCCAGGGCCCGAGTACCGGCGGCCGTGCAGATAGCGTCACGAATCGTGTACGGCATGCAGCTAGAGGCGTCTCTCCGTCCTGCTACTCCGACAACCACATGAACCACAGCATTATTTGTGTCTCTGGTCAAAGTCTGAAACACTTGGACACACATCTGTCGTTCGTTCGCGGCTCGGCCCAGCATCTGTCATCCACGGTCTGGTGTGATTGTCCATGTTCGGAACGTCCTTCTGTTTTGCTTGTGTTGACAGCGATTCACTCTGAATAGCAGACTGTAGATCAACATTCCAAGCGCTGACGCATAGCTTGCTTTGGTGAATTTGCTGCAAATTATATCGAATCACCGGCCTGATCGTGGACTCATCTTCAGGCTGCTACCTCATCTGAGCTCTGTACATCGCTTGTGACAAACAACTTGTCCTCGATTGTATCCCCCGGCCCGCAGACATTGGCGCGAAAAATGTTTTTTCCCATCTCAAATTTCCGCCTGAGCGATGCACTGTCTTCGCCGACATCCATACTCTACTCGGGTACTCTCCTGAACCAAGCATATGCTCTCTTGATCAATTTCCCTAGGCCCAGCAATGGCTTCGCATATCCTGGCCACTTCGCCGCACTCGCTGGCCTCAGTGGTGCCAGTACTCTTCTCTGTTCGCCTCTTTTGTTGCCCACTCCGACTTCCAGTCCTCTGCAGATGATTGGCAATACGCTTATGACTATGAGTGTCTCGCTGTTTAGCTGGACAGCATACACAACACAAAGAGGTCGATTGAGTGCAATCTTTGGTGGCAAGACACCCGACTCCATCATCGATTATGGACCTTTTGCCTACGTCCGTCACCCTGCTTATACTGCTTATCTTCTGGGTTGGACTGGCGCCCTGACCGCGCTTGCAGCCAGAGACGATGCTGGCTGGCAGGTTCCGGTGTTGGCTGTATGCATTCTGGGCATTGCAAGTGTCTATCGCGCTGGTGCCCAGATGGAAGAGACGCAGATGCTGTCAGGCGATGGAAATGAAGGAAGGGTTGATCTCAGCAAGAAATACAAGGAGTACGTGGGCAAAGTGAGATGTCGATGGCTTCCCGGCCTCATCTAAGTCTGGCTGAGATGTGTAAATAAAAGCATTGCATTTCCAAAATCAAGTCTCCATGTGTCCTTGAAAGTGAAAGATGTTTATGCGATACTGCTCAGCACTGTACTGCACTCTCCCGACAAGGAGTTCTTGCTTGAACACACGCGATTGGCGCTGCCAAAAACCAAAAGCGCAGGAACGTGGCAGTCGTATGATGATAGCTCCTTCCTTGTGACAGCAAACAAGTCAAGGCAGTATTCCCAGGGAAACCAAGGCAACTCGACGACCACGTCAACACATTCAGCCAACCCCAGCCAGCCATCAGGTACTTTGAGACTTGCATCGAAAAGCCACTCCTGCTGGTCGGTATACTGTACCACGTCAAGACCCCGCGCGAGCTGACCCAGCAATAAGGCCAGGCACACCAGCAACCAAATCCATCGCATTCCTCTCTCATCTCAGCAGTCATCGCGCCAGGCCCGTGGAATCTCAAATGTTCATAGCCTGCTCGTACGCCACGACAACAGAAGATCCAACTTGATCCAAGCGTACATCACTCGCGACAATGATCTCGTCTGGTCTTGTCATCTTCCTCGTCATTCTGGGTTGTGCCGCCGTCTGTCTGTGCTGTTACGCCCTCTTCACCCTGTCCTTCGGCAAACGATCTGAACCCGTTGACCGCAGCAGACCTGCCGCCGTTCAAGAAGAATACATGCGCGAAGTGCGACAGAAGAACAGAGACATCATGTGGGCCATGAGCGGTCAGAGGGTCCGCTACGATCCAAGCTATGCCTGATCCATCACCACTCCTGCACACTGTCAACAACATTCACCAGCAACATGTCGATGACCCCAGCTACATCTTCTCGAAAGTTATTCCTCGCAACCATCTCATATCTGCGACTTCCTGAGACGAACCATCGCTTAGTTATCCCCGATGCCGCTGTTTCCGGTCATGTCGACTTGAGGTATGACAGTCCCGACATCATGGTCGACTTCATCGGTAGCTTGGCTATGGCAGAAGAATAATTCAGCTCGGCCTCGGCAGCATCTGCGCGACACACCAACGACCGGATGTCGGTCGCATCCTATACCCGGCCGCCGGTGGCATATTTTTTCTTCCAGGCCACCTTTGTCAAAGCCGCAACAGTAGGCTTATACAGCAGACAAATTGCACATAATTCATCATGTCGCCATGTCGCATCAGTTGTTGTCTGTACCTATACCACCGTGCCTTCCAGCCGAACGGGGAGTGCTGTAAGCTTTTTTTTGTAGGAGTATCGAGGTGGGATGGAAGGAAGTAGAAGACAAGGCCTCGAGGACTGCTGAGGCTGAAACGAGAAGACGCGTCAGATCGACGTTCACATGTAAAATCACTTGCTCCACTTCACACGCATCCAGTCACAGCCGCAGTCCGACTTCTCCGCTCGCGCCATCTCTTGATCAAATCTGCCTACATCATCGTCACAGCCTGATCAACATGGACGACGTGTCGTCTCAATTCGCCCTGTCATGTCAGAACACTCAAGAGAGCTTTACCATCTCCAAGGCTGGGTGGCTGCTCGGTGAGAGCGATCAAGGGTTTGGGCTGCGGAAAGCGGAAAGCGGAAACCGTTGCAAGCTCGTAGGCTGCAGCTGCCAAACTTTGACAAGAACGTCTCCCGAGATCCGCAGCCCTGGGCTGGTATACGAATTCGATTCATACGCATACGACGACGAAAATCCTCTGTTTCCACCATCCGTCGCGTCTCAGCCTCGATTGTTACCTGTTTCGGTATCGATGTGTCAGGTCATTCCCTGCTTCAGCTCTTGGTTCAGTCGTATGTTCACATCTACCGTTGAGCGTCACGAGCTTACGCACACCTCACTGCATACAAGTAAATACCGAGGGTAGGTCTCGTTTGTACTCATGTCTTTTTTCCACTCTGCCTATTCGACCAAACAATTTGGACTTTGTTACTTCACTCGCTTGCCGCAACTATTCCCTCGCTGTGCACCATCAAACAACACGTCCTCGCAGCTCCAACACATATTCTGTCATCTCAAGCTCTGTCGCCATGGCTCTCAGCAACGGAGCCATCATTGTCATCGTCATCATCTGCTGTGGTGCATTTGTCTGCTGTCTAGGCTCGATAGGCTGGGTCTACCGTAGACAAGACTTTGATCAACGAGGCCCTAACTATGGCTGGCGACCGAGCAACGATCAGAACGAATATATGCGGGAAATGAGGCAGAAAAACCAGAAAGGATTTCTTCATGTCGCGAGATATCACGAGAGGGCTTCGAGTTCGCAAGCCTCTGAATCGGCTTACTCGAGCGCGAGTAGAAGTATGGTTTAATCGATCTGACCCAGTTCGACCTTTTCTTGTGAGTACCCTGCACGCGATTCGACGTGATACGGTGATTGACAATTGTCGCAGAGACTACTCTCACAATTTCACTCATCCGCCACTGCTGGAGTCCATCGATCAGAAAAGACTCGACATACGTTTCGTTATGATTTATCACCCTGGACCTCTTGTCTGCTCGTTCCGATCCAGCTCACCACCATCATCGTATTACGTTCCAGCTTCTCGCACCAACAAGTTCGAATGCATGTGGACGCCTTGTTATCGACAGGCAGCAATGTCCATGACTTGTTGCGCCACTTTCGCTCTACCAGCCAACAAGAGTCCCAGATCTTGACTCTGCTCTCCTTTTTCCTTGCTTTGCTTGCTTTTCAGACGCATATACCCTGACCCCCAGAGTTTTTCCTGGGTTTGTTTTTCGAGTCTCATTGTTATTTCCTTGGTGGAGGACATTTGTTTTGCATCTTTCATACGTCAAAAACATACTGTTTTAGTAAAACCTACTTGTCGTCTACTCTTCGGTTTCTTCTTGTGGTGGTTTTATTACAATGTTGAGTGCGTGTTTGCGATCATGTCCGCCTGAAGTTGTAGATCTGTCAAGGTCGGTATCGCTTGCACTGTGAGGAGTTTCAAGAGGCTTTCTTCCAGAACACAGTGTCTGAGAAGAGCATGTGAAGTTTGACGTCAAGATGAAACCGCTGCTTCACATCTTAGGCATACTCTCTCTGAGCATTTACATTTTCTGACTTTTGAACTTGTCAGAATTGAGTTCAAACCAGGATCATGTCTTCTTTTGAACATGCTTCTGTTCTCGACGATTTGGTGTCGTGATACAGCGAGTGACTAAAGAAATGGTCTCCAAAATAGACACACGGCGGAAGCAACCGGGACCCCACATTCCACGCAACTTTCCAGGTCTTCGCACTTCCAGACATCACGCATCATTCTATCATGAACATTCGAGATCACGCGTTTCCGCAAGAAACATGGGCTGAGATAATGACACATTGTTCTCAGGAGGAGCTGGTCATTCTCTCGCGTGTCTCACCCTTGCTCCGTACAGAAGCTCGCAAATTGTTGCTTCGAACAGTCGTGTCTGAAAACTGGTCTCTGACTTACCGCGAGCCAATTGGTGTCATTCACAAACCATGGGCATTCTCTGAATTTCTGAGTCGCAGTCAGGTCGACTGGAGACAGATAATCAGGACCGTGAAGCTAAATTGGCAGAGTGAATATATGGACAAGGACGGCAATGACGCGCCCGTCGGAAGAGAAAAGCCGATTCAAGAGCACCTCACCTTCAAAACTGCAATACTGTTATTTGAATCCCGCCATCTGAATGACTTTCACTTCAACACGAAATCTCTCGCAATAACAACAGCTATACTCAAACACAACACCCCACCATTAACATCCATCGATTTCTCACTCCCTCATCGCTACAATTGGCAAGACATCTACAGAGTCTTTACTCTTCCCACCCTAGTAACGTTGGTAATTCGAAATCTACTCAGTCCAGATCGACCTGCTTTTCGATTCCCACCTCCTATCCCCGACGACTTGGTCGCTGCACACGCGACCTCGAATATTCGCGCCCTAAGTCTTTTGGATTGCGGTCCCCTTACTCAGTCGATATGTCCTGTTTTCCAGTGGCCAAGGAATCTGCAACGATTCAATTATTCTCCTTCAAGGTCAAAATGCGAGCCCTATTGGCGCACCATCCTAAGACGCAATGGCGATATCTCTGATGCCGTGGATTTGTCTGTGAAAGTGCTTGCACCACTGCAAGCTTCATTACAAGAATTGGAGTTTGATCTGGGCCTAGACAGATATTGGATCTTGCCATTTAGGACAGACACACTGTTCCACTCATTCAATAAATTGACAACTCTGACTGCTGCTGTGGAGTTGATTATGCATTCAAGAGGACTCTCGAAATCGAGATCCGAGTTACCGTTCTATACCAATTTACCGCATGGGTTGCAGGATCTCGAGCTCAGGTTTACCGTCTTTGCGCCTTGGCATTCGCGAGTGGAGGATACTTGTCTGGTATCTGACCCTGCACACCAATTATTCGAGGAATTGTCATTGCTTGCAATACAAAAGGACACGCAGTTTCCAGACTTGCGGCGACTTATACTGACAGGAGACGGCGAAAGACCTTTTTTGATCAAGTGTTGTCATGCTGAAGTTGCGTTGAAGGAGCTCGAGGATAATGGTGTACGGGTTGTTGAGCGGGATTGGTGTCGTGGGTAGTTGATGGAGAACTTGGGGTCTAGAACAAGATTCGTTTTTGTGCGGATTTTGAGCTCTGCTTGGGAAGTTCACACTATAAATCTTCTTGAAGGAGGGTATCGGTCTTGATCACACTTTGCATACCAAGTTTTACGCTCAGCATCATGGACCTCATCCGTACAAGAGCTTGATGCGTAGACCTGAAGAAAGTATTTAGTGCATTATCCATTTTGTTAAAAAAAAAAAAAAAATAGACATCCAAGACCAGGGCCACAGCAAAAGACGAGCAACTCACACTCGCAACTTCATGCACTTATCCTCGTTTAAGCAGTCGCCGGCCCAATCACAAAAAGACACACCAAAGCAAGACGCACTCTCTCTAATACCTAGTCTACATAGAATCCCCCAATGCTACATTTATCCCGACACACAAAAGAAAACAATGAAGCCGATTCAATTTTGTTGCAAAAGCGGTCAGAACATTTGGCCATACATACGGCATACCCATCCATCATCATCTCACACTGTTACAGAACAAAATCCCACTCATCTTTCTCACATGGCACTGCTGCTACTACAGACAACATCAGGAGCGCACGAACTAACATAGCCAGTCGTAAACACCGTAGTCGTCAACGTCTGTAACGCAGGACAAGTAGATGGACGCACGGTAATAGTGACTAGATCAAAAACACATCAGTAACGACTCCAAAACAGCCAAATCAAAGGAACTTACTGGGTCCCGTGTAGAATGTCGATGTCGAGGTGGGAGACATGGCAGTACCGGAGCGGCCATTCATAGTATCACTTGCGGTAAAGCTGGACGTGGCGCCAGACCCAGCTGAAGAGAAGGCGCCGGAAGAAGCTGCACTGGACACATACGATGATGCCGCAGAGGAAGCAGCGCTAGAAGCGAACGACGACGCTGCAGATGATGCTGCGAAAGATGCTGCGGACGATGCTGCGGACGATGCTGCAAAGGACGTGGCACTGGACGCCGCGGTGGAGAAGTCGGACGAAAAGGCGGAAGAGTAGGCGGAAGAATAAGCAGTAGAATAAGCAGAAGAAAACGCCGAGGAGAATGCAGAGGAGAATCCGCTCGAGTATGCCGAAGAATATGCCGTGTACGAGGCAGTGGAGAAGGGAGTACCGGACCAGGTTGTGTACCATGAAGTCGAGAATTCTGTGTACACAGTCGAGACGGTGACACTGATCGGCACAAGGGACGTAGAAACAACCGTCGAGCTTGCGGGACAGCTAACGACTCCAGGAGAGCACGAAGTTATGGTGGTAATATCAGTACTGTAGATTGTTGAAGTCACAACCCCAATCGCGCTGGAGCTCGTGGCGGATGGCAGAGAAACCGTCGAGACTGTCACGCTAATGGGTACGAGCGAGGTCGATACGATAGTCGAACTGGCCGAGATGATGGTACTCAGGGCCGTGCTATAGATCGTCGAGGTCACGACACCAGTAGATGCAGTGCCTGAACGGCCAACGCTTGTTTCGCTAGGCGCAAATGTCGAAGTTGTGATGACACTGGTTCCAATGGGGACCAAGGTGGTGGAAACCACTGTCGAGCTTGAAGATACGACTGTGGTTAGACCCGTACTGTAGATTGTGCTTGTCACAAATGCCGGTGAAGATAATGTGCTAGATGCAGCAGCACTAGAAATAGCGGTGCTTGAGACGACACTAACACTGACTGGAACGAGCGTAGTCGAGACCACAGTTGATCGTGCTGGACAGCTAGTCACATCCGAGGCGCACGACGTGACGGTGCTGACATCAGTGCTGTAGATTGTGATTGTCAGAGGTCCACCAGGATTGGTAAGTCTGGTAGCTCTATATCCGACAACGCCAGGAGGGAATGGTGTGGTTCCGGATCCAAGATCGTTTGCGTTGTGCAGCTCACACTGTAGGGTATTCTGCAGCCAAGTAGCAGCCAAACAGCCAGACGTCTGACTACAGATGTTGACGCAGACATTCAAATTCCGAACACTGGTGACGGTAGTAATGCCTACGGTATTGTAGTCACTTGTACAGTCAACGCTGTAGTTGTTTGGTGGGCTCTGCGAGTCCATATAATATCCGCCACAATAGCTCGAGTAGTCGGTCGCTGTTGCACTTGCTGCAGAAGAGACCGTCACGCTGACAGGCACGACTGTGGTCGAGACGACCGTTGAGCTTGCCGGACAGCTTTGGACGTCTGGTGGACAAGACGTGACCGTGGTGATGTCAGTGCTATAAATTGTCGAGGTGACTGGTCCATCAACCGCGTCTTGAGCAGGAGCACGCTGAGCGAAAAGAACTCCAGGCGAGTAACCAGTGTCAGAAACCTGTGCAAACATCTGACAGTTGCCCGTATTGATGTTGTACGCGACAGCTCGGCAGTAGCTAACACTGTCGCACTGAAGCTGACACTCGTGGAAGGCCGCTTGCTGTGCATCATCTTGGCGCTTTCTCAAGCCCGAATCGGTGGCATCTTCAGAGTGCAGAGTCATCATCATGTCGTCGAACATCAAAAGTTCAGCATCACGCTTGGTGTTATCGCTACTGGCGGGCACGATGATAGTACCACCCGTGGGACCAGTATCACATTGATGCACATAAGCCTTGCCATCAGCGTCTGTACATGTGACATTGTTGACGTTGGGGCAGACGGGCTGCGTGCAAGCAGGAGCCGGGGCTTCTTGAGAGACATAGGTGGCGGAAGCCGACGAAGTGGGATCAGAGCCAGGGTTGAAAGTGCTGTAGGCCGAAGGCGTGATTGGGATACGAGTGTCAGATGAAGAAGTAGAGGACGAACTAGACGTAGGAGAGAGGACCGCAGTAACTGTAGAGAACGATCCGCTGACGGCTAAGCTCGAAGAAATCGAAGATGGATTCGATGTGGGAGAAAGGACAGCGGTGATGGTCGAGAACGATCCGCTGATGGCTGAGCTCGAAGCGGATGCACTTCCAGTCGAAGAGACTGCAGATGATGGTGACGTGGAGCTCGAAGTAGCCCCGCTGGAAGATTGACTTAACAAAGTTGACGAGCTAGGGCTGACGGTGGAGGACACTACTGAGGCCGCGCTGGACGGTTGGCTCGATAGAGATGAGCTAGGGCTGACGATGGAGGACACCACCGAGGCCACGCTGGACGATTGGCTCGATAGAGATGAGCTGCTTGCCGAGGATGCCGAGGATGCAGTAGATCTGCTTGACTGTTGTTCGTTAGAAGAGGAAAGAGAGCCTGAAAAGAAGCTACTTGCAGAAGAAGGTGAGGGCGAGGAAGTGGACAACAAAGAAGAAGACGAGGAAGAGGATATTGAGGAAGAGCTTGGCTGTGTCACGCTTGGAACAGACGAAGATGAGCTTGATCCAGTTGTCGTGCCTATCGTTATACTGCTCAAACCGCTACTGCTTGGTGAGGTCGAAGACAATGATGACGAAGACAACAATGATGAGCTGAATGACGACAAGGCCGGCGCAGCACTCGACGAAATGCTGGATGCAGAACTTGAAGCAACACTTGATAAGGAGCTTGCTGAAGATGAACCAACGCTGGCAGACGAGCTCGATACAGGGGCAGATGAGGCGCTCACACTTGATGATGAGGCACTCAAACTCGATGATGAGGCGCTCGAGCTTGATGACAGAGCTGATGAAGAGGTCATACTCGATGACAGAGCGGATGAGGAGCTCGTGCTTGACGCTGAAGGGCTCGAACTTGAGGACAGAGCAGATGAAGAGCTCAAACTTGGTGTAGAGCTTAGGCTTGACGACAAAAGGCTGGAAGTAGGAGATAGAGCTGACGAAGAGCTCAGGCTCGACAACGAAGAACTCAGGCTTGAAGATAAAGCGCTTAAACTTGATGAGGAAGCGCTCAGACTTGACGACAAAAGGCTAGAAGTAGAAGATAGAGCTAATGAAGAGCTCAGGCTTAACGAAGAAGAACTTAGGCTTGACGACGAAGAACTCAGACTTGATGAGGAGGCGCTCAGACTTGAAGAGGCGCTCAGGCTTGACGACACAGGGCTAGAAATGGAGGATGACGTTGAAGGACTTGAGGTGGCCGACGAAGAACTTGGACTTGATGATAGTAAAGTCTGGCTCGATGAGGAAGAGCTTGAAGAACCAGATATCGTAGTCAGTGTCGTCGCGGTAGTAAGAGTGGTTATAGTCGTCGGCGTGGTAGCTGTAGTGGGTGTTGTGGCTGTCGTCGGCGTGGTCGCAGTCGTCGGCGTTGTAGCAGTCGTCGGCGTGGTCGCAGTCGTCGGCGTTGTAGCCGTAGTTGGTGAAGCTAGGACAGAGCTCGACGTAGAAGACCCGCTTGAACTAGTGCTGCTTGACATTGAAGAACTGCTGGATGACGACAATATCGAAGAACTCGAGGATGATGACGAACTCGCCTTGCTCGAGGATGAAACACTCGAAGATGAGCTGGATGCAGAACTCGAGGCCACACTTGACAGAGAACTCGATGAAGAAGAGCCAATGCTTGATGAGGTGGAAACAAAACTGGATGATGTGGGAGAGGAGGTGCTCGGTAAAATGGACGAGGTGGGAATGGAACTAAATGAAGGACTGGAGCTCACCAGACTAGAAGTGGACGAAGAACTCAGGCTAGACGACAAGCTAGACGACGAGGTCGAAGTTGAGGTCAGAGAAGAGGTCGTAGGAACGGAGCTCACCAGGCCTGAGCTGGATGAAGAAATCGAGCTGGATGAGAGAATCGAGCTGGAGGAAGGAGTCAAGGAGCTTGAAGATGACAGGGTAGTGGTACTAGCGGTCCCAGCAACAGCCGCTCGACCTCTTACGATACCTCCTACCTTACCTGCTCCAGGCTGGAATTGCACGTTGCCTATGTTTATCTTGATATAGCAGTTGCCAGACCAGGTGAATGCGGTACATCCGGCTGCACTATCGCAGAGGCCAAAACAAGCGTTGAAGTCGGTGCTTCCGCCTGAGTATAAGGTTCCACCTCCAGTAGTGTCGTTGTTGCATCCAAGAGAGTAAACAATACCGTTGACATCAACAACATTCTGCTGGTCATTGGCAGGGCAGGCGTAGCTCGTCTGAGAAACTACCGGGCCGGTGTATGTGCTCGAAACACTATTCGAAGCAGTGGTAGTAGTCGTAGTAACAACCACGCCACTTTGTGTCACCAGGTTGGCTCTGACGGGATTCTGCGACGCTTGAACAAAGTCGCCGCCAGAGTAAACGTATGGTGCATTCACACGCTTGATGAAGCATGTGCCAGCACTGAAAGTGAAGGAGGTACAAGTCGGGTAATTGTCGCAGATCGAGAAGCACTGCTGCCAAGTCGAAGCGGCAATATTAGTCTTCGCACCACTGGTGATATCGTAACCACACATGATAAAATAGTAGAGGCCGTTGACACTATCGCCAACGTACGGATCGTAGTAGTATGATCCATTGCTACCAGGGCAACTTGGCGTGGTCGTGTACACTGGGTAGCCGTTCAGACTTGTGCTTACCGCGCTGCCTGAGACTGATACAGCTGATGCAGACGTGGTTGGGGTACCGCTGCCAGACGCAGGTGCAGCCGTGATCAAGGAACTGGCCGAGGTGATGCTTGGAGTGCTAGAGCTGGAGACGGAGCTGGGTGAAGTGGAGCTGGTAGTCGTGAAGGTAGTCGTGGTGGTAGTTATGGAAAGTGTGGAGGGGCACGAGATTGGCTTCGGAGTTGAAGTCGAAGCGTAGATCGACGATAAATAGTCCTGACTCGGGCCGGCGGGGTTTGTCCATTTGTAGAAGAAGTTCAATGACAATGCAGCTGCGTCGATGTATCCACCATTAGTGCCAAGTGAATATTGGTGCGGCCAGTTTGCAAGGCGGAATTGAGTAACGAGACCAAGCAAACCACTCAGAGAACCAAACTCGGCTCTGGTCACATTGCCGCCATTAGTCACTGTAGTGACATTGTCGGTCGTCAAGTTGTTGCGTGTAGCCCAATCCTGACTCCAATGGGGAATCGCTGGCAAACAGTATCCTCTACGGCCACCTCCGAAGTATGGGATTGTGCCATCACCATCACCATGAAACTCGACCATGGGCACTCTCCTCGATGGACTGCACACAGAGTGCACAAGATCGTTCGTCGTGACGGTGTTTGGGAAACACACCGTATTCGAGTCGCCTGTCTGTGTATAGTAGGCTCCAGAGTGAGGCCCAAACGCGTTGAAAACTGTTGACATTGTGGGATCGCAAGCCATCACGTTCACCAAGCCACCACCGTTACTGAAACCCGCAGCAAAGATACGGCTCGTGTCGATACAGTATTGAGACGAGATATTGGCTATCAGAGCCTGAACGAAGCCCATGTCGTTGATGGTGTTGTTGCCGACATAGCTCGGGTCTCCTTGCCATGTGGGCTGGCCGGTAGAGTCCTTGACTGCTGTAGGATACACCGCAATACCGTATGGATTGATTCTTTCGAGTGAATATCCAGTTCCGCTTTCTACAGCAGTACCGCTATCGCCTCTTCCGTGGAAAACCATGATGAGCGGTGCTGCATTGTTGATGTTATAGCTGGACGGCACATGGATGTTGAAGCTGCGCAGATAACCGTCGGGTCCAGTGCCAGTAAAGGCTGTGCTGGCTCCACCAACACTGATCTGAGAGTTTACGGGTGTGCCACAACCCGAACTTCTGTATTGTCCATTTGCGGTGGGCGGAGGGTAACCTGGTGGAGCGACGTAGATGACGGCAGTGTTACCGCCTGATGGTCTGACGACGTTGCTGAATGACTTTTTCAAGTAACAAGTGGTACCAACATATGTGACTGCCGAGCATACGCTTGCTCCAGCGGCGCTGCAGTAGGCCATACATGTTGCGAAGTCGGGAACATTGTTGTTTGACGCGTACGAGCCAGGCGAACTGTCAGCTGAACAATAGATTACGTATTGCTGGCCGCAAGAGTCTGTATAGTAAGTCGTGTTCGTGCTACCGGAGGCACAAAGTCCATTGGTGCTCTGAGCGAAGGTAAAAGAAATGAGTGACAGAATGAGCGTTGTCACTCGTAGGGACACCATGCTGGCGACAGGTTACGAGACAGAGAACGCGTTTACGAGAACGAAGAAGCGGGTAGTGGAAAGACAGACTCATATTGGCGAATTGTTGTTGACAGGGAGCTCTGGAATGCGGACAGCGGTACCTGCATTCCAGGGTGTATGAGCAACTCACTTACATGCAGAATCCCAAGAACTGGCCAAGCAAGGAATGCCCCCAGCCGTCCGGTCCAGACGATGGAGATTCTCAGAATATTCTCATTATCCGAGATTCGATATCAATGAACCTCTGATGCGTTCTCGACCACAGTACATCATTGATTTGCAAATTGAGTTCTGGCAAAGACAAGTCTGTCAACCGGGTGCCATACGCGCGTGCTGCGTGGTCTTGCGATACAATACCGATGACTTGTGCAACGAGAGCGTGATAGGCAAACGAACTATTATGCCATTTTGAAATTTGGATCTTGTCATGCTGGTACTGAAAGCAGATGGTACTCGAGTACACAAGTTGGCAGAGAAGTTGCAGCGGGAGGGTGAGGTCGGCGAATGTGGTTTGACCGATATCGGCGACTTTTCTGCTTCTCGGGCGACCCTGCTACACCTTAGTCAACTTCTTTTGCCTCCTATATATGGTAAATTCTGTTTATATGGAAGATGCAACCCAGGAATGAATGTCTTCTCTTAAGGATAAAGGTATCGAAAGGACTTACCGATGGTGCTGGCGTATATCCGTGAACGTAAGCTTTCCAGAAGTCAGTGACTTTGCTCGCTCGTAACCACCGGGATCATGCTGCATATCCTAGCGCTCAATCTTCAGACACAAAGTAGTTTATCAAGTTACCCGTGAGAAACGAATTGAAGGCCAGAATTCACAAGTCGGCAAAAAAAGGTTGACGTTTTGGTGGAAGATCTATATTTGCATACGGTGTATGTATAGATTGCATTGACGACGCTCAGATGCGGGCCCATTGATCGATAATACCGAGTACAGCTTGAAGGAATGTTCTGTTGACGCACCCTTAGCCTCGAGTACTTGACCAGTATTTTCGGCCCTTGGAATAGTGGTTCGCACAAACTTTCGTTGTTCGAAGATATCGACTACAGCTTCGCCTTCTCAGTCCGGCTCAGATAAAGCTTCACCTCGACACCCTGCACACCCACCAACATACGCCTCAAAATCTTACCACTCGGTGATTTTGGCACTGCGGGTACAAATACGACGTTGCCTGTCAACCATTTGTACCGTACAGTCTTGGTCTCCATTAGCTGCTTGATGTCTTGAGCCAGCGCCTGCAGCTCCGGTGTAACAGGACCGTTTGGTGTGCATTGAGCCAGCAAGTGTTTCGAGGAAGGCACGACGTAAGCCCTGGGTAACTCTGTCGCGAGAGCGGCGTCAAAAAGACCACACACAGCAGCGTCGGCCACCGAAGGGCTACCGCAGAGGATATTTTCGAGCTCCGAAGGTGAGACCTGGAAGCCCTTTACTTTCATCACATCTTTCAAGCGGTCGGTAATCCATAGATGACCTTTGGCATCAACTTTGCCTACATCACCAGTGTGGAACCAACCTTCGCTGTCGAGAGCTTCATCGGTAGCTGCCTTGTTGTTGAGGTAACAGGTCATGTTTGTTGGAGATCTGATTCATTTAGCATCACAGCAGGGCGCAGGAGATCAACAAGAATACTAACCTTATCAGAATCTCGCCTTCGAGACCTTTGGCGACGACTTTCGTGAGATCATCGACAGACACAATTTTGAGCTCAATTCCAAAACATGGCACACCGGTGTTGCCAAGTTGCGGTTGGATGACTTCCCATGTCTCTCCGACTTGATTGCATACAGAACCTGCTTCCGACAAACCATAGCCCTAACAGAGATTATCAGATACGTTTTCAGCCATATTCTGGGTCAGACTCACCAGCTTGATCAATATTCCCAGTCGTCGATAGACTTGCTCGACAATTTCTGACGGTAGAGGAGCGCCTCCGCTGACAGCACCCTGGATGCTTGTCATGTCATAATCGTTCAACATGGGCGATTTGGCAAGTAGTACAGCGACTGGAGGCGCCATATGTAGGAAGGTGATTCGGAAGCGTTGTACGTGATTAAGCATAAGCTTAGGGTCGAACTTTGGCATGACGAAAATAGTAGCTCCAGACGCTACTGCAAGAAGCAAGACGTTGCAAAGTGCAAAGATGTGGTAGAAGGGAGCAAATCCAAGCCATCTTTGATTCTCGTCGAATGCCTGGTTGATATGCCAAAGCGAGTGCACGTTACTGACAAGCGCTTGGTGGGACAGAACTACGCCTTTGGATTTACCCGAGGTACCGGATGACCAGAGGATAACTGCCGTTCGTTCCTTGTACTCGCTAGCCTTGAACTGAATAGGGGCCTTTAGTGGTTTTGAGGCCAAGAGCGCCTTCCAATCTTGTGAATGTTGGTCCAAAGCAGTGCCTTTGGAATGAGAAGACGGGAGACCGTACTCGTCGTGGACGGGATCTACGATGTAGACGCGACGCGTGTTGATGAGATTGGCCTTGACTTTGGGGCTATCGCTTTCGGTGATGGCTGCATTGAGAACCTGTAGGCCTTCTGGTGTAGTCACGACAACCTGAGGTTCGGAAGATTTGAGAATCCAGGCCAATTCACCAGAAGTCAAGCCAGGATTGGCCATGGTCACAGTCAAGCCCGAGGCGAGCACACCAAAGAGCAGAGGAGCAAAAGCCAGGGAGTTGGGTAGGTGCAGCAGAACGACAGGGGAGATGATGGGAGTATAACCGGTTGTAGACAAAGGAACAGCAGGAGCAGGCTGTAAGTCCAGAGCATGGAGTCCGGCTGCTATTCGTAACGAGTCGATGCGTACTCTATCCCAACTGACTTGTGCAGCTGTATGGTGTCGGTCAAAGTATCAAAAAGGCAAATACATGGCAACACACCTGTGAGAGGGTCTACAAGCAGAGGTTTGTGCGGAGCTATGTTGGGTACTACATGGTTGCGACACTGGGCATCGGGAGCATGTTTGGACACTGGGCCATTCTTTCGAAGCGGATTTGAGAAGATGAAGTCGAAGATGTTGGCCGAAGGAAGAGCTGGAGGTGGAGCGCCGACGTAGGATAGTTGGGCATCAGACATGATTGCGGACAGCGAAACAGAAGCAGTTGATGGGGAGTTCAGATGGTGAGAGCTAGCTAGATGGGTCTACATAATATGTTGAGATAAGCAGGAAGGAGAGGATGACCTCGGGGATGGCACGTCTAGCCGGGGTAAAGTGTGGAGGGTTGCCGCTCACCGCCCTGGCCGTGCCTGGCCCAAAAGGGGAAGGCGCCAGGGTGCAGCTCTGCAGGAAGGTGCGAGTCGAAACAGCAGGGGGAAATTATTACAGCCAGAGAGTCTCGTACGAGCAATCTCAACCAACTGAAGCCTTTTCTCTGCTGCTGTCGAGAGCAATCACCTTCGTTCAGCAACTCTCACTATGGCAGACAACAAGGTATACCACGCGAGCACTTTTGCTCCTGTCAACATCGCCGTCATCAAGTGAGCCTGGCACAACAACCGCGAGAACCAAACAGACGAGCTGACAAGTCTCAAAGGTATTGGGGCAAGCGCGATGCCAAACTCAACCTTCCTACCAACAGCTCCTTGTCCGTAACACTGTCGCAAGACGATCTCCGCACCCACACCACCGCTTCGTGCAGCAGCCAGTACCCCAAGGACTCCCTCACTCTCAACGGCTCGGACCAGGACATCTCTGGCGCTCGTACACAAGCCTGTCTGGCTGAGCTGCGCACCCTCCGTCGCCAACTCGAAGAGTCCGACTCGTCGCTCCCAAAGCTCGCCTCGCTGCCTCTCAAGATCGTCTCGCGCAACAACTTCCCCACTGCCGCCGGTCTCGCCTCGTCTGCCGCCGGTTTCGCTGCCTTTGTTCGTGCTATTGCCAACCTTTACGAGCTGAAGTCAACGCCGACCGAATTGAGCCGCATCGCAAGACAGGGCTCTGGCTCAGCATGCCGCAGTTTGTTCGGAGGTTACGTCGCATGGCAGATGGGCGACAAGAAGGATGGAAGCGATAGTGTAGCTGTTGAGGTTGCCCCTGCAGAACACTGGTCCGACATGCGCGCTGTCATTCTCGTTGCATCTGCCGAGAAGAAGGACGTCAGCAGCACTTCGGGCATGCAACAGACGGTCGCAACCTCGACTCTGTTCGCCGAGCGCATCGCCAACACCGTGCCCCGCCGCATGCAAGAGATGGAAAAGGCCGTTGCCGACAAGGACTTTGCTGCTTTCGCCAGCCTCACCATGAAGGACAGCAACTCGTTCCACGCTACCTGCCTCGACACCGAGCCCCCGATCTTCTATATGAACGACACTTCTCGCGCCGCCATCCGCATGGTCGACATGATCAATGCTGAAGCCGGAAAGACCATTGCTGCATACACGTTTGACGCCGGCCCGAACGCCGTCGTTTACTACCAGGCACACGATGAAGCCAAGGTTGCTGGTGTCTTCAAGTCCGTCTTGGGTGGCAAGGAGGGCTGGGAGGGTGCTCGCGGCAAGTCTGTCGAGGCTGCCAACACCCCCAAAGATTCGCAAATCGCTGCCGACCGCCTGAAGGAAGGCATCAGCAGAGTCATTCTTACCTCTGTCGGTCCCGGTCCCATCAAGACCGAGGAGAGCTTGATCGACGAGGATGGCAACACAATCTAGCCGCTTGTCTTTCTTCCACTTCCCGCATCATCATTTTGATAGACATACTTTTTTATAATCACGGATTGTCGCAAGAGCTGCAGCCCGTCAAGCGAAATGCAAGAGATACCATTTGTTTTGAGCCTAAACCTGTTTCCTGCCTCTTGGACCAGTGAGCAGAACCAAGAAGCGGTTTCCTATCATCTGGGAAGAAGGAAACCTATGCTGATTCTGCAGGGAATTAAAATGCCTGGATGGAGAGGTAATGACGCCCCCATCTTTCCATGCATGCGGGGGTGTTCTGACCATTGGTTACTTGTGCACCTGCCACTCACGTTGATTGGCGTGCCTGCATCCTTCAGGCACACATATACATCATGAATCCTCCAGTTAGTTTACGTTTATAACCATTCATAGCACCAAATTTTTGCATCTACTCAAAGCAAACATGTCCGATTCCGACCATGAACCCCGTCCAGCCCCATCACGCAACACGATCAAACCACAACGGACGCTCGCTTGCGCATCATGCCAACAGCGCAAAGTAAAGTGTGATCGTAGATTTCCGTGCAGCACCTGCATCAAGAGCGGTGTGCAATGTATACCGACAGCCGCTCCTCGACAGCGACGACGACGCTTTCCCGAAGCAGAGTTGTTGCAACGAGTCCGACATCTCGAAGACTTGCTTCGACAACACGGTATAGACTTTGAGCCTTTGCATGGCAATACCGCCGAGCAAAACATTGTTGCAACGACCGGGAGAAATAACGATAGAAATGGAAAGCAAAGCAGTCCGGAAATCAAGACGGAAACCACGTTTGAGGCAAGGTGTGTACTGCTTTCTGTGTCAGACACTGCCTTGAGAGGAAGGTTATGCTAACCGAGATCTCGTATTTGCAGAAATCTCTGGCAAGCCATGAATCAAAAAGTACGACTCAAACGCAATCTCTCACTGATGGACGAAGTTCTAATCACCGCCAACCAGTCTCCCTACCCCAACGACTCCGAAGACGAAGAAGGCAATGACAGCGACAATGTTACCTATGACCTCCGTGATGCAGCTGCAAAAACAACTTGGGATCAGATGTACAAGAACAGCACCGACTTTTTGCTCTTTGGATCTTTGATTGCCGATGTGGATCTTACCATCATACATCCTCCTGATCATGTGCAGATACTCAAGCTCTGGCAGATTTATCTGGACAACGTGGATCCGTTACTCAAGGTCACGCATACGCCTACCCTGCAAATGCGGTTGATCAATGCGACTGGAAACCTCAGAGACGTAGATTCGAAACTGGAGGCGTTAATGTTTGGCGTTTATTGTGTTGCCATCATGAGTCTTGCAAAGGCGGAGTGTCTGGATACTTTCGGATGTGAGAGAGAAATTCTCTTCCAGAGGTATCGATTTGGATGTCAGCAGGCACTGCTGAAGTGCGGGTTTCTCCAATCTGATGATCGTGATTGCTTGACGGCGTTGTTCCTGTATCTGGTGAGCCAGACCACCTGTTTTTTGTGTTCGTCCCATCGCTGATATTATCTAGGTTGCTGTCCGGCCAGATACTGATCCCAGGTCTCTATCGTCTTTGTTGGGCCTTACTGTGCGTATCGCTCAACGTATGGGCCTGGACAATGAATCGTCAAATGCAAAGTGTGGTCCGCTAGAGGGCGAGATGCGTCGCAGGCTATGGTGGGCTCTCCTGCTCTTCGATAACCGCGTATGCGAGATGGGAGACTACAGAGCAGTCACTCTATCCCCATCATGGAACTGCAAAATTCCTGCAAACCTCAACGACAATGACCTCCAGCCAGAGACGAAATCGATACCAAAGAGCCACGACAGACCGACGGAAACAACGATGGCCATCTTGCGCTATGAGGTGGCAGACCTTGTTCGCCACAGTCCTTTCTTCCTCGACTTTACAAGGCCAGCACTAAAGTCCATCGCTGCACCCAACGATCATGGCGGCACCCTCGAAGCACTCCAGCAAAAGATTGAAGACAAATATCTATGCCACCTAAATCCAGAAAACCCACACCATTACATGACCCTTTGGCTCACACGAGGCCACATAGCCCGCTACCTGCTCTTCCAACACTTTGCGATCCCGCCAGAAACCCAATCACAGCAACAACGCGACGCCGCAGTCACCTATGCTCTAAACATGCTAGACTGCGACACCAAAATCCTTACCCACCCTTCCACAAAACGACACACATGGTTCCTCTATTTCCACTTTCCCTTTCCCGCATACATACACATCCTACAGTCTCTGAAACGCGAGCCCTTGGCTCAACACACGCATATTTGTTGGAAGACCATGAGCGCCAGTTGCAAAGTCAGGTTTGCGGACCCTGACCAAGATGATCACCCTTTCCACAAGTCACCAATTTTTAGGATGTTTTTGAGATATATCGTCAAGGCTTGGGAAGCCAGACTCGCAGCTACAAGAAAGCTAGGGAAACAGGATGAGGAAACACCGTTTATTGTTCTAGAGTTTCAGAGGAGGATGCAGATGGCAGATGAGGATGCAAAGGGTGATGCGGCCATGGCTTTTGAGGCCGACGACCCGATAATGCCGTTTCCGATGATGGGGATGGCGAGTCCTTGGGACGAGGTCAGTGGGCAAGGGGTCGTGGATGTTGGGAATGGGTTCGCTGGAGACAGTCTGACGGATGTTGATATGGGTGCTCTTGACTTGACTGGTGTAAACTGGCCTTTGCTGAACATTACAGGTCCGTGAGTATTTTTTTTTTGGAGAGTAGGCAACCAGGGTCGAGGATCAGACTATAGTCATAGAGATATATTCATGTGTATGTGTCCAATTAGTCCAAGGCAAAGCAAGCATGACATCACACAGCATGCGTAGTGGCTGCCTAATCATGCCTTTCGTGGATACCTACACACTGCAGACCTCCCCTCCCGAAGCATACAGAACAAAACCAACCTCCCCTCCATCCCACCCCTCTAACCACACAATCAACCTCACCCAAAATCAAGATCAAAATCAAAATAAAAATGCAAACCCCTCTATCCCTTTCAGCCAACCCCCCAGCATTCCCCTTCCTCTTTCAAAAGCAAGCATCCACAACCCTCCTCACCACCCTCACCACCCTAAAGCCCCAAATCTCCACCATCTACACTACAGCCCTCGCCAACAAGACCGATGAAGCACCGCCTTATCTTGACCAACCCACCTACCTCGACATCTACAACACAACCCACAATTTCAGCCTCGCCATCCCCACCGACGACCCCACCGGCCACGGAAACCTCCTCTATACCTATCTGGACTCGGAAATCCGCGCCTATTGTATCAACATCCAAAACACTGTTTTCGCTGCTGAAAAAGCAAATGGCGAGGAGGAAAAAGCTGCTAGAAACCTTGTATCATCGTACATGTCTACACATCGCAAATTCGCCGCATTGGCAAAGCTCGTGGGCAATTTATTGCAGAGTTGGGAACGCCGGTGGTTGCACAGGCGAAGACACGAAGGAAAGATTTCTGTGGCTTCGGTTGAGGATCTGCACAAGGTTGTGTGGAGAAAGGAGGTTTTGGAGACTGGTGCAGAGTCCGACAGGTAGGTTCAAGAGTTGGTGGATGCGGTGGGGTCGTTGAGGGTACAGAGGGAGGAATGTCGGAGTTTGATTCGTTGCTTGCGAGGGATGTGGTTAGGTCTTTGTCTTCGATGGGGCTCACGCTGGATAGTTGAGCTTGAAGTTCTAGGGATGTGTTGGCTGCATATTGTTCGAGAGTACCGTCGGCACCAAATAGCTGGAGAGCTGCCAAGGTTGACAACACAAAACTTCCGTGGCTCAGCAGACCTCAGGGCGATGAGGTGTAAGAAAGCCCAGGCATGGACTGGAGTAGAACCAAATTCTTAGCATTGTAAAGCTTCCCAATGAGGCCAGAATATCTGTTCGGTTTGCGGCGACTCCAGCCAGAGTACCTCTTTGACACGAATCAGGACTTCACTCCAATCATCCAGCTGTAAGCATGTAGCGACAGCTCTCGCTCTTTCCAAATGCCGGTGATGATGCGTGGTGCCTGTAGAAGCCGCCATACCAATTGCGAGAAGCCATAAGCGAAGTGTATCAGGCGCTTGAGATTCTATCTCCAGAAGCTTAAAGTGAGTCTCAAAGCGTGTAAGAGTTTGACCCAGCACAAATGTGTGCGGATAGTATGTTGTCCCATGGATGACAAACATGTAGAGAATGATGCCGTAGCGCATACACTCGGTGATTGGGGAGATTGAGGAGCTCATCACGTCAGAGGCTGGAGGCAAGAGCCGGTGTATCACATAACATGTGAGGTCGTGAAGCTGTGTGACTGAGAGAGGTGTGTGTTGTGCTTTCTCAAGGATGTTTCGAAGACGAATAAACACATTTCGAACCGTTTCTTCAGTCAACAAAGTCGCGAAGATTGACGAATTAGGTTGGCAAACAAATGGATTGAGATGCCACTCCGCGATAGAAGGTATGCCGCATCCAGCCCCGAAGTCATCCTGGGCTTCGAACTGAGGACAGCCCGTGACAAGCATCGATACCCTACAAGTCTTGTGAGAAGTATACTGCAGCAAGACACATATCTGACTTACCAGCTGACCATTCTCGCAGTAAGAGGGCTAGTCTGCCTCACGCTGCAAATACCACCTCTCGTCCTGACCATCCTCTTTACACCCTCAACATGCATCTGGCTAACCATAATGTTGCCCTTACCAAACTTATGGTGTCCCAAATGTCAGTGATATAAGAAGAACGAAAAGGTCCGAGGCGAGCATACCTCGATGGCCGCCAAGGTGATGACAGAGTTCATCGTTCCATCCTGCACCGCCAGCCTTTGATCTTGGACCTTTCGTCGCAGCAAAGCAACAGAATCAGCCATAAGAATTTCAGAGGTCTGGAAGCCTTTTCGAGCCAGCAGCTCTTCGTCGAGACACGCTGTTTGAAGCGAGACGTGAAACAATGCTGGGTCTCCTAGAGCAAGTGGCCACCAAGATGCAAGAAAAGGATTCGAGACTGCATCCATATCAAGAGGATAGTATTGGAAAGCAATCTTGGTAAGGACTGGGTGGGTCAGCAGCACTCGATACAATCGATCCAGCAGAGCAGGAGCGTACACGTATGGATGAGACGTTGAGTATGTTCCCGAGGTAGTCTTGTCGGTGGATACGAATCAAAAGGGTCCACAGAACCAAAGTTACATATTTCAAATGACCTTAGGGGCATCGATAGTTGTCGAGATTGGCGCTGCGCAATAGCCAGCGTCGCCGTCAGAGGCTCATTTGCATAAACACATTGTATGCTGCGTTTCATGCATCGAGAGCAGCGTGGCGTACGAAGGTCGCATTTGCTCTTTGATTTGGCACAAGCGGCACAAGACCGGCGAAGAGTTTGTCGCATTCTGGACGAGATGGCGGTGATGGCACAAATTTCCGGCGGGAGGTCATGACATGGTCAAACCTCAGGTGATTTCGATCAAATTCAGGACAAGAGCGAACAGTCGTAGCCATGAATTCGGATACTAAAGCGTCCGAGCAGCCGCGAATCATGAGACTTACGTGCCTGCCAATCTACATCATTGCTGTCGAAATGGGCGACATGGTGGAGGAAGGAAGACTGTCCCGAATGGGACTAGACTCCGAAGACTGCTCAGGAGACTAATCCCGATCGGGACACTATACATCGATGCATCCTATCTCGTTCCGCAAATGCTTCAGAAGTGATTGCATCTTGAGGAGAAGACCATGGACCGTGTTATTCTTGCTTGGAGCGGAGATTGAGGTTTCTCGACAGCCGTGATGCCTACGGATGTATATATAGCAGGTGGGTGTGCCTTCGCCTTGGTTTCAACATCTTTCTCCAACCATCATGACAAACATGACAACGTCGACCGCTGATCTTGGGATCGGTTTCCAATCAGATAAAGCACAACTATGGCTACCCCAAAGCATTCTCCAATCCGTATGCACCGGCTGGTCTACTTGGCAGTACATCGTAACAGTCCTCGTCGGGCTGGTGGTCTACGATCAAGGTGGGTATATTATCCGCTCAAAGAAGAATCAATTGACACTCTGTATCAGTGATTTACATCAAGAGAAAGGGCAGCATTGCAGGTCCTTCCTTCAAGATTCCATTCATGGGTCCCTTCCTCCAAGCACTAGATCCAAAGTTCGACTCCTATCTCAGACAGTGGGCGAGTGGACCTCTCAGTTGTGTCTCTGTCTTCCATAAGTAAGTAATCTTCCCGCCCAATATCTGGTATTCTTACTCAAAATGTACATGCAGATTTGTTGTCCTCGCATCCGACCGAGAGTTGGCCCACAAGGTGTTCAAGTCACCTGCCTACGCCGAACCTTGCATAGTCCCTGTTGCAAAGGACATCATCGGTCACAAAGCATGGGTATTCCTCCAAGGCCGTGATCATGCCGAGTATAGAAGAGGATTGACTCCCCTCTTCACCAACAAGGCCATGGCCACATACCTTCCAGTCCAAGAAAAAGTATTGGCCGACTATTTCGACAAATTCGTGGCTGTCAGCGAAGAAAACCAAAACAAGCCACTGCCTTTTATGGCCATGTTCCGCGAGATCAACTGCGCATTGTCGTGTCGTACGTTCTTTGGTGATTACATCTCTCAAGATGCGGTCAAGAAGATTGCGGATGACTATTACCTGTGCACTGCAGCTCTGGAGTTGGTCAATGTTCCATTGTCCATGTATATTCCGTGGACCAAAGTGTGGCGAGGCAAGCGCACGGCTGATGCTGTCCATGTCGAGTTCGCCAGATGTGCAGCTGCGTGTAAAGCAAACATGGCGAGCGGTGCGAAACCCACCTGCACAGTCGACCACTGGGTGTTCCATATGATGGAGTCGAACCGATATCGCGAAAGGGTTGCTGCAGGAGAGATTGACGTGGATAGACCAACAAACTTGATCCGTGAATTCACCAACCAAGAAATTGGCGAGACGCTTTTCACCTTTCTCTTTGCATCCCAAGACGCATCCAGCAGCGCAACAACATGGCTGTTCCAGATCCTTGCTCAGCGGCCTGATGTACTCGACAGATTGCGACAAGAGAATCTAGATGCACGCGGTGGTGACAGAAACAAACCTTTTGATCAAAGCATGCTAGAGTCCCTGACCTACACGAATGCTGTCATCAAAGAGCTGCTCCGCCATAGACCACCCGTCATCTTCGTCCCGTATCTGGCCACCAAAGACTTTCCCATCACATCAAGCTATACCGTCCCCAAGGGCTCAATGATCATACCGTCATGCTATCCGGCTTTGCATGACCCCGAGGTCTATCCGCACCCAGACGACTTTGACCCAGATCGCTGGATAACCGGAGACGCCGAGTCCAAGACCAAGAACTGGCTTGTGTTTGGTGCAGGGCCGCATGACTGTCTTGCGAGAAGGTATGTGCATTGTCGATGGCAGGAATGATTGGTAAAGCGGCCATGGAGCTTGACTGGAAGCATCATGAGACGGAACTTTCGGAAGAGATCAAGGTGTTTGCTACGCTTTTTCCCATGGTAAGTGCTTGTGTATACTGCGAACTTCAATGTCCCTAATCACTGACTGGCTCAGGATGGTTGTCCTTTAGTCTTCACAAGACTTCCTTAGTGGTGTAAGAAACGGAAATGGATATTAGGTGGCGTTGAGTAGACCGCACAAAGAATGGGCTCAGAAGACAGTGCGAGCTGGATTGGGACAATCATGTAACGCTGTCCATCTTCAGATCAGCTCAGCAGATCAACGATCGAGAGCGGCCAAGAGTCTCCTTTGTTCTGCCTCAGCCAGTCGTTCTGTGTCAAGCCTTCTGATACCGTCACCCAGGCTCTCAATCTCGTGATCCAGATGTTCCAGCCTCTGCTTGGCTTTATTGTCCCCGAGATGCACAGTGGTGTAAGGGGAATAGGCATACAATGCTCCCATCAACGTTTGTAATCCTCCGTCAGCCATGTTGACTGACTCGGCCACCTGAGCAGCCACAGAGAGTTCAGTAGACGTTTGCAAATCTCGCAGGCGTGATTGACGTTCGAGCACCGCCGATTGTAAGGCTTGAGACACGGCTTCAGGATCTGTTGCTGCCTCGGGAGAAATGCGCAGACCGTGGTGACCAAGTATCTCCAGAACGGGGTCTTTGGCTCCTTGGCGGTGTAAGATGGGGTTCGCAAGCTTTTTCGGTGAGGGAGCTCTGGCTGATGGCTTTCTATCAAGTCTAGACGATGGTTGTGCTTGTGGCGGCAGTGTTTCGGCGAGTGCATCTGAGACTTGGGTGATTGCGGACGTGTAAGCCAAAGCGTCTTGGGTACAAGAAGCCAGATCGTCAGTCTTTCGTGCAAGTTCGTCTAGTGTTCTCACGACCTGATTATAGAGTCAGCTGAAGGTTCGAGAGTCAGGGGCTGATACAAGACGATACGTATTCTAGCCAGCTTTGCTGTTCGAGCTGAGCTTGTGCGTCGGTAAGTTTCAGAGCATTGACGATGGGAGCTCGATAGCGTCTGCTGATGGTCATTTCCAGGACCGAATCCACTTCTGTGATCAAGCTCTCAAGTTCTTCGGCTAATGCATATGCTTCGTGGGCTGCTTCTCCGTTTGTTTTATGCTCGAAATCATCAATCTCGTTGGCCAGACTACCAAGGGTCTCAAGATAAGTAGCGTTTGTCCTGTCTTTGATGATCTTTGCTTCCAACTGGACCAAAGTACGCGATAGAGTGCTGAAGTCAGGAAACTGCTTCTCACTCGATTCTAGTGGAGCGAGTTTGAACATGACTTTTCGCAGTCCGTCAAGAAGGCGATCGTCTTTGTCTAGCTGGCGTTGCGAGGATGTTTTGAGCATGTTCAGACTCGACTCTGCATGTCTTCTGATCACGCTGACGCGTTGCTGAATGGTTTCGGTGAGTTCGTTTGTCTCCAGATCCAATTGGGCTTTTGTCCGTGCTTGAGTTGATCGTTTCTCTTCGCTGTTGGAGGCGGTTGATGTAGGTTCTCTGTTAAGAATTCGAAGCTTTTGCAGAGCGTCTCTTTGGGCTTCCAGTATGGCAGTCTGCTTTTCTATTGCTGCAGTGCTGGTCTCCAGGGAGTCGATGGCAGATTCGAAATCGGGTTCTTGCATAGGCCGTGGCAGTCCATCTGCAGAAGGAAATTTGAAGTTGGACTGAGAGATGTATGCATGCCTTTGATGCATCAGTCTAGTTCTGTTATGGTCCATGAAAAACCTACATGTCAAGTTCTTCTGGGCTCAGCAGAGTTGTGTTACTTAGATATTCATGGACCCAGGAGATCATAGAGTCCCTGGTCTGGTGAGAGTCGAACAACCATGCCAGATCATCATAGCCCAGACCAATGTCACGCTCTGTCAAGACGGCAAGCAAACGGTTCAGGGAAGCAGTAGAATCCATAATGATGCTTCCGAGTGGTTACATGTCGGTGTAAGAGGCAGCGAGAAACAACAAAGACGGGCCGAGGCAGGCGCAGAGCCCCACCATTCCGGGACGCCAAGCAAAGAGCTCTTGTGCCTTCCAGATTCAAGTGTCAGACGAGCAAGAAGAAATCAAGTGCAGGAAACAACAAGCACAATGCAGTCCCTACGAGCTCTACCAAGGCTACCGACCTCTCGTATTGGCTTGCGATCAGTACAGGCCTGCACCCAGCTCCGCACAGCGACAAGCTCGTCCACATCGTCGGCCTCTGGACCGGCGCGAAGGAGCGTCACCATCGCCAACGACACTGGCCGCGTGCCCTGGTCCGAGCTATCATGGCGCGAAAGAGGCGCCCGTACGACACAACAGTCAGCAAACCTCGCCGTCGTCATTCTGGGTCTTGTCATGACCGGTGGCGTCGCGACCGTCCTCTACCTCGAAGTCTTCAGCAGCGACAGCAAGACGGCCGTCTACAACCGCGCCTTCGAACGCATACGCACCGATCCCAAGTGCATCGAAGTCCTGGCAGGAAGAGGCAAGGGCGGCGAGATTGAGGCCTGGGGTGAGAACCGAGTGCGCAACAGTCGCTTTGCACGAGACACCATCTCGTAAGCTTCCTCACAAATCAGCAAAGGATCAAACATCCAACTGACATGCGTGCATAGATCCAAGTCTGAAACCGACGGCATTGGAACGACACACATGCGCATGCACTTCCATGTTGGCGGCAGCCTCGCTACAGGCACCGTTAACGTCCACATGACAAAACGTCGCGACGACAGCGATTTCCACTATCACCATCTGGCCCTCGACGTCCCCGGCCACGAGCGCATCTGGCTAGAGAATGCAGAAGCTTGGAAGCTCGACAAGAGGAGTTCGGGCAAGATGTTTGGCGTCCGTTGGTGGTGAGCTTGCCGTCTGTTCCTCGCCCGCTTTCGTCGTGTCTATCGTCGTCGTCGTCTCCAATAGCCTGGTTGTCAAGACTACATGAGCTGAAATGGATGTTCGATACGCATCGCAGCGACCATATCCGCCGATCGCAGGATTCAGTACAGAGAAGGCTGGCCATCGAGCCGCTTAGCCTACATGCATGCACAAGATCGAGAGGGCACGACTCCTTGAATATATCTTGGCGTGCGATATGCGCATGTACAGGGAAACGCGCCCTGACCGGTCTCGCAAACAGGGTAGCAGCCACTTACTGCGTGGTTGCCTTATCTCTGGAAGGGCTTCCGGCCAATGCATGCGAACTGTTCCCTCGATACACTCACGCAAGTGGCGTGCCATCCCATTTCCGATGCTCTGCTGCGAGCAATTCGATGGCTTGTCGCAGGCGAGCTGAAAGAAGGATCTAGTGTCGGGAGCGCGATATGCTAAACACGCGTACGTGCCCCTCCGGGAAAAAGAGGCTCTTTGCGACTTTGACCAGACACGCATGTCTGTCCGTTGCACGCATGTCCCGTACAGAAGTTCCGACACTTGCTTGGAAGGACGAGGTTTTGGAAGTGATTTGGTACATGCCTCTTTTCCATGCATATCGGCGATCCAAGAGACAGTACAAGTACATGTCCCCCAATAAAGGTATATTGAAGTCTATAGTGTCATGAGAAAACATGTTTTGCATAGTTCTCTCGAAAAAAGCCAGATTGTTATACCATATGAGCCCTATCTATCTTGCATCTCCCCTATCCCCCCAACTCTATTCCTTCCAGAAAGTACCGAGGCGCGCGTGCAGCTTCCCTCGTCTATCTCCATGCACAACACAAACCTTGCTCAACTCTCCACATGTACAGTTTAGGAGTATCTCGAGTATCTCGGTTTGAAGGATCAGAGGTTTATACCACCTTTCAAGATTCGAGGTTATTGAACTTCTCGCTTCACAAAAGCTTGTTTTTCGCATCAATCGATTTGGTGGCATTTGACGCCACTCACTCTCCTGAACATGTTAACTTTGGGCCCCTTCCTCCACACACACATCAACCCTCGTTGATGCGTATTTGGCAACTGCACTCGGAGGTTTGTTGTTCGAAAAGGAAGTCTCTTTTTCCATGAAGCTCTTAAAACATGTGTAAGGTTATGTTTGCGCCGAGGTTTGCGGATAAAAGCAGAACCTCCGAGGAAGAAGTGCGATGCGTAGCATATACTCTCATTCTAGTTTCCTGATCGAGACAATGCAGAGAAGCAGTACTTGTCTCAAAACACATGCTTGATTTTATATAAGGAGTAAGGATCTGGAGGTTTCACGTGCGATCGTACCTTTACTCGCTGCTGCTGCTCGCCAGAAAACGTGACTATCGCCTTGGGACGTGTGTCTTTGTGTCGCCAATCGCCAGTTTGCGATCAATAGACCTCTATCTTATCAGCCAAACCCACAAAACTGTCGCCATCTCGCTTGACCAAAAGTCTCCACAAACAAATGGGAAATTCTCCTGTTGAGTAGGGGAGAAAGAGGACGGTTTATACAGTTATACGTTTCTGTTGCTGTTGTCTGCACCGTTTCGTGTTTAAAAATCCCATGGAAAAGAGGGGGGGGATAAACCGTTTCTTTTGTTTTGGTTTGGCCTTCATGTTTGTTTATCTTTTGCCAAACGGCAAACAAATAATCAAACCAGTAAGAATAACGATTCACAGAATGAGAAAGAAGAGATGAGAATAAGAGTCAAGTCTTGTGAAAAAGATTGTTTTGTTATGATGTGTGTAATTAAGATAATTCCCCTCCATAAGTTTATTTTCCCTCGAGACGGACGAAAAAAGAAAATAGCCAGCGATAGGCAAGTCTCTGTTTCCATACATAGGAAAAGAATGAAAGTGAGAAGAGAAGAAAAGAATGATTGGAAATGCCCTTTGAGAACGCCATCGTGAATGGGTCGTGATACGTGGTACATCATACGCCTCGATAAAATTGCATCTTTCAGCAATGGAGGATCTTGTGATTTCGTAGCATAAAGATTTCTCTTGTGGTGGAACGAATCGGCATTGTGTATGCCTCGGGCGTGCCTTCGAGCGTTTGTTTTGCTCGGGCTATCTCGCCTTCATAATTCGTGAAAATCATGATCGAAAGGGTTGCGGCTTTGGGATAAGGCCTGATGGTTTGGAATGGTGGGGGGATGCTCTGCCTGTGGCCCAAAAAAAAGGTCTCGGCAAGAGCTATCGGCTGGATTGTTCAAGGGGAGCCCAGGAAGCCGGAGTGGGCGCAGTTTTCGCAGGCGTCGCCGCTGGAGCTGCCAGAGAGGACGTAGCCGTTGCAGTTGCGGGCGTAAAAGTAGTAGCAGCGTTCGAAGCTCAAGTCGGGCATCATGCCGGGGGTGATGGGCATGGGGGGAATGTCCTCCTTGTCGTCCTCGACTGTGCGGAAAAGAGTGCCCCAGCGGTGTTGGTTGTGGTTGCTGGTGCTGCCCTTGCGGGACGAAGGACGAGAGGGCACTGGAGGAGCGCTGGCGTTGATCTTCTTGGAGGCAGCCTTGAGGTGAGTAAGAGAGAGAGCTGAAGGACGTCTGCTGCTGGTGGCAGAGATTGTTCCGTTGGTCTTGACTTGGCAGAGGCTGTAGTCTCCCATGACCGAGTCGGTACGAGAGTCACGGGTAACGCTGTAGCCACTCTTGGGCGATGCCAAAGGAAGATCATCCTCAGAGTGTCTGTTCAAGAGACTGCGGAAGCTGTAGCCACGGTGCTGACGCGGCCTCGAGACCTGCTGAATAACGACTGTGTTCTCCTTGCCAGACTCATCCGAGTCGAATGAAGGTGATCTTTGAAGACGGAAGGGGAGAGGAGGGAGAGACTTGTCCTGTCTGCAGGACATGGCAGTGCTTGGTCGGCTTACAGGTCCCGACGAAGCCATGGACTCTGATGATGAGCAGTTGCGGAGAGCAGGGAGAGCTGCCGGTGATGGGAGAGGAGGAAGAGCACGTCTGGCATAGATGTTTGCGTTGGCAGGAGCCTCGAAAGGAGTGTTAGGGCGGTCATGGAATGCATCAAGGCAGCGAAGATTGGACTTCTTGACCGGCGACACCGAGCACTCGTCGGGCTGAAAGTCGAAGTAGCTCATAACGGCAGCTGGAGGTTGTTGGAGAGAAGACGTGCGAGGATGCATGGTGGCAGCCAGGGTTAAATGAGGGTCAGGTTGGAAGTTGTAATTCGCAATGGATGTGGATGGTGATATATTGATAAGGGAAACGAGTGGCTGGCTTGGTATCGTGTCGATCTGATGTGGCGGAAGGATTGTAAGGAAGGAAAAGCCGTGGTGATGATTCGGATATTAGAATGCAGAGAGCGAAGCCTCACGTATCTATACAGAAAGCGTCTCACAACGAGACACCGCAACTTAGCTCTCACATCCATCTTGTTTGCCGTTGACCGTTCACACTGGCACATCTGCAGCACCGGCGAGCTTAGACTTTCGAGGGGGCCTGGATGTTGGACCTCTGGCACGCAAAGATCACCCCCCTAGGATCCTGGTGTCAAGCAGACGTTGACACTTGATGGCGACTGAATTGCGAGCTTGACAGCACCCGCGAAACGGCACTCGTGGCCCGCTCCGTCGGCGCCTTTCCTCTTTCGGTCCCAAAATCCTGTTCGCTCCCGCATGGGCGGCGCGCTAAAAGCGGCCGCTATCCGCAGGGCTTGTAGCCCCTGGAACCACTTTAGACTTCTGGGCGTCTGACCCTCTACAAGCGCCCGTTGCTCACTCTTTCTCGCGTCCAAAGGCCTCCTGCTCCCTCCTGGAGGCCGTCTTTCCTCCACTCTTCCGTCGCCTATTGAGCGTTGTGGTCGCTTGTGTTTCCAGAGAAAGCGCTTCCGATGACTCGATTCGTTCCGAGTGCCGTGACCAGACCGGCCATCTGGTGACTTGCGAAATGATGACCGTCCCCCACAATCAGACTGTTGATGTTCGTCATGAACGTGTCTCTGTCTGACGCACACAGAACAGAGCTGATGGGATTGACATCATCCATCTATTCAAGGCAATTGAGATTCACTTGCGTGTATTCAATCTATCTCAACCCAGCTACCACGCTCCTGGAGGCATTTTCCAGAAATCCCGAGGTCTGGTTTTGGCCAATTGACCCCTCCTTTTGCGGGCCGAGTGGGACAAATGCTGGTTCTTTGGGAGTGTGCATGCAAAGACCACATGCAGGGAGGACTTTAGAATCCTTGTTGTGCAAACGTCTTTGTAACTGCTTTTCACCAAACAGGGAGGTACCAATACATGTATCTTCACCAAAAGAGTCCCTTGTCTTCTCGCGATCGTCAGTCAATCTTTATCCACACCCACGATCGTGGATCGAAGCCATGTCTGAAAGCCTCAAAAATGCTTCGCAGCCGTTGTCAAAGATGTCAACACAAGGCGAGTGCGCTCGAGCGTTTTCCTGGCAAACAACTCCGGCGGTGTCTGTGCAGGAAAAGGCCAAACGGTATGCTTCTCATGTGTCATGGGGAGATTTGCACCGCCTGTGCATACTCTCTTCACATAACAACCTCCGTCTATCTTAGTGCTTCGTATACAGTTTTCTTGTCGATAAGAATCACAAATCAATCCTATCAAGCTTGATAACACCAAGGATAATCTTCCTCCCGTGATGGTCACAAACATCCATTGGAACCGTTTGTTCATCTTGTTGCTGTGCACAACCAACAGAGCCAGAAAATCTTTCGTGGCAATGATGAAAGAGTCTTGTGGAGTCTGGATTTTCTGATTTGCTCTTTGCTCATGGTTGCTAGGGCCTTTTGCTTCTTCAAATGACCACGAAAACTGGAATAATGAACAGGATAGATGCCCCATTCTGGTTATGCACACTGAATCGTAAAAGGGACCAAAAGAGGTAGCACAAGATGTATCTCTGCCAGATGTAGATATGTCCCATCTCTCGGGTCTGGGCAGACGGACGATTGGGGAGGGAGGGCGCTTTGCATAGTAGGCATCTAGCCTTTTGTTGATGCCATATCCACAAACGAAGCAGCCCAGGCCACGAAGCGTCTGCATGATCAACCATATTGGTGCATTAGCCTGCACGATTAATTCTCCGAAAGCAAGTTTCATGTTTCCAAGCCCTTGCACAATCCCGTTTTTCACAAATCTCAATTCTCAAATCTTGTACATTGTTTTTGTTATACGAGGCCAGCACAATTTCTCCCCTGACGGCGTTCATCGCGCCTCGGATATCGGGCGAGGGAGCTCCACTGAAAGCATCGCGTCGCTAGTCCCAGTCTGACCTGTTCAGGAGTTCGTTCGCGGTGGAGTCTGCGCATCCTTTGTGGGAGCGTTGCTGGAAACAATTACAACTTTATCAATATGGCACAACGAGTTTCATATCATGCTTTACGGTATAACCACTGCCAGGCATATCTGAGTTTAGCAACAGGTCAGCTGAGATGCATCCTACACGATGAAAACTTCGTCATGATCCGCGTGAGATGACGGACATTATCGACACTCAAGATACACATTGATATAGCTGAGCGACCAAGGTGACCCGAGCAGCTGGTCCAGCTTGAATCCTAGACCGAGCCTCCCCCACCCCACTAACGCCTGACCATGATGTAAGAGCCGTCCAAAGATCATCCAACTTGCAATCGTTCAGAGATTGGAGTGTCCGGGCATAAGCAGTTCGATGCAATTTCCCAGCATTTCGCTCGCCTCGTGAAGCAGTTCCCATCTGGTCTTGCTGAAGATCTCTTTCAGAAGCATCAGCATACCCAGCATCCCATTGCGGTGTTTGACGTGCTGCAGATCATCGGCCGATCTGACCCCGCCAACACGGCGAAGGAAGCCGCGTAGGTCCCTAAATTGTAGCTCGTGCGTCCTGAGGGTGTATGTAGGGAGCGGTGGTGCTATAGGTCCGTCCAAGCAGAAACCGTATGTCCATACGACCAAGGCAGCAAAATAGAGCACCCAAGGCCGGTTGAGCGAATTGTCGTCACGAGCTGAGTATGCCAACCCTTGTGCACTAGAGTGCATCCCCGAGGGACCGTCTCCCTCTGGCAGCAGTACCGCGGACAAGAAGCGTAACGCATAAAAGACTGCATCACGAGCTCCATGTGATGGTGCCCAAGTCTCTCTCAACTTCTTTGATATCGCCGCATGATCATTCGTCGTAATCACGCGTCCTAATGAGCGTTTTGCTCCAGCGAGAATCTGGCAGTCAACAATGTCCACGTACATAGCCATCCGTGCCAAGTGGTGGAGCACAGTACGAGACTCGAATACCTTCTCCTTTTCCATAACGTCGACAAGCATCCGATCTCGTAAGTACACCGGTGTGTTGGATGATGACTGGGCCAAGGAAGCATCAAAATTGTGCCTCCAGAAGTTGCAGGCAGAAGCCAGCTGATCACTCCAACTGCCTTGCTTTCCAACTCCGATCGAACTCGCCCTCACATCTTGCATCCTCATGTGCCAGCTGACCGACATCAGGCCTGCCATGATAGTAACCCGGCCAAAGGTGTTGGTCTCCACATGCTGACTGTTCAATGTTTTCTTCAACGCTTCGAGGAAGCTCATCGGTCTATAGCCACTAAGTGTAAGACTGTGCTCATGATTTCGTACCTCAGCCCCACTGGGAGCAGCCCAAAGAGCCTCGTCGCATGGTAGGGGTATTCGCATCTCATGAGCGACCATGACCGCTTCGTGACCAAACATTGTCGCATGAGTCGTGTCAATGATGAATGCTGCAAAGGCCGTTCGACGTGTGGCCTCGTTGCTAATCCAATTGTTCCACCATTCGTCCTTGGTGTTACGACCACAGGTATTCACGCTGCCATTTGGACCGGGGGGAGTCCTAGTTGGATCGACATCATAAGGGGCGAAATCCAGTGCCGCCCGGCCCATTAGGCTACTCCCTCTCCTCATCAGGGTGAGCGTTGTACAATGATGCACGTGTGCCCTTTGGTGTAAAGTTGTTGTGGAAAACATCTTCTCAAAAACCTCCAACAGCAACAAGGCCTGGAATATCCAAAGCTTGGCTGGCGGTATAAAGTCCGGGTCCTCGAAGATCATCCGCCGAGTGTGCCATGCTAGAAAAGAAGCCAATTCTGCTGAGGCCTGCGTGACCTCGTAGCCATAGGATGGCTCTAAGCAGGATGCGCCCAGGGTCATGATGGCTATGAGCAGGAGGTCCGGACATGTTTCGGCAGAAAAGGTAGGTCGATGCAAGATTGGCAACTGCGGGTGTATGTTGAGCCAGAAAGAGCTGCAAAATACTTGCATCATTCTTGAGCTCAACACGTGTTCTTCTCCGTCGTGATTACCAGCCAGTGTCTTCTCTCTCTGAGCTGTAACATGAGCATGTCTACCATCTCTGAACTCGGAAATGATCAAGTCAAGGAGGCGCTGTCTACGTGGGCCTGAGAGAACACACTCTGGCTGTATACTGTCTTGCTCAGTCTTAGCAACCGGGCTAGGGTGAAGAAGAGACTCGAGATAGACTTCCCCGTTCGAAGAATGTATGCTGTCAGAAGATATCTGTAAGTTAGAATTACGATTGTAAGGTGCTTGTAATGGTGGTGAGAAGACTTTTGGGTCCTCCTCGAACAACCAGCTGATGAATTCGGCACCGGGCATATCTAGGGGCGATGGCCCGTAGTTCTCATTGAAAACCGGTACGGTGGTACCCGCAGGTAGATGGGAAAATGCTGTGGGGTCTGCGAAACCTCCGACCTGGTGGTTGTTTAATGTTCCTTTGGAGAGATAAGAAGTTACTGAATCGGATCTGATACCGGTCGGTGAGGCAATTTGCGCGCTGTAGTGGTATTGAGGTAAGGTGGACAAGTTCGTGAAATTTGAAGGAGATCTCAGACTGTTTCCGCTCATGGGTGAAGGATATGGCTGAGGTAAATACGATCCCGAAGCATTGATCAGTGGAGTGAACATGTTCTGCATCGGATTGAGATGATACATGTCCATCGAGAGCGTGGGTGGTATGTTGGGACGAGCGAAGATGGCGCTGTTTGTCTCAAGACGTGCCTCATTCACCCGCTCAGCCACCGTTCCGGAGGTTGTCAAGTTGCTGGGCGTCGCATGTGTAGTGTCCGAGTGACTCAGATGAGCAGCCAGTCGTGACGCTATAGAATTGTCTACAGAATTAGATATGTTGGCATATTCAGCATTCCCTGCAATACTTGAGAAAGGTCCAGGTGGCAAAGCCGAACTGAAGTGTTCAGACTCGGTAGTCAAGCGTGGGTCCAGTGCTATAGAGTTGAAGCTTAGCACGGTTTCATGCGGCTTCGAGATAGTTGGTTGCTCTGGAACCTGTGGCTCAGAGCTGTCTGAACCCGTGGTGGACGCTGCTGGCCGAGGCTCCGAAGATTGTTCTTGTTGGACCTCGGTGATGTGTACAGACTTGAGTTTGCCCTGCTTGAAGGCATCTCGACGATACAAGTGTGAGTTCTCCTTTGTATGTCGCTCCCGATGTCTGGCACAAAGATCCTGGCGAACGAAATGACGGTCACAGCCCTCGAAGTCGCAGTTGAATATCTGCTTCGGAGCGTCTACTGATACGTTAGCTATCAATCTAGTGCGGTGATCATCGGCAGACATACGGTTCAGTTGGTGCCTGTACAGGTGTTCGGCACGTGAGTAGCTCTTGTCACAACCTTCGTGGGGGCACTCATATCTCTTGTCCTTCGGCTTGCTAGCTGTTCTCCTCCTTTTGGCAGGTCGAGCACTTGATGCGTCGTCAACGGTAGGATCATCACGACACTCGTTGGTTGTATGCACTCCTTGTCGACGTGAAGGTTTGGTGGATGATTTTGATTTTGATTTCATGATGGATAGAAAGTGGCTGGCTTTGCGGAGGCTGTTTAGAAGGCCAGAGAACCATGAGCGGAACAGCGTGTCGATATGGATAAGGTATGCTGAGACTCAGAGGGCAAGACATCAAACTTCAAGACCGCCTATGTCGAACGACCGTCTCGTTACCAAATTGGATCAGAGACGATAAACTGCGGTCAAGATGGCTCTCGTGGTACTTCACATGGCAGGTGCCAACCCCGGATAAATGAGGAACGGATGCGGAGAAGCGAAAGCTTGACACGGCAAGCGCTGGGAGCGAACCGGCAAAGAGCCCTGGAGGTTGTCAAAGGTGGCAGAGCGGCTGTCGACAGCAGTGCGGACTGAAACGCAACAACAAGCGCACTCCGAGCGATCAAGACAAGTCGACAGATCACGACGTGATGGGCGGCGTCCACAATCACGCGCCGCCCGACAGCATGCCAAGCAAGCCTTGTACAGTATCTGAAGATCCATGAGTGCTAATGGCAGGCCTAGGCGATCACGTGTGGAGCCATGCATGCTTTTGAAACAGTGCCTTTAATGCTCATGAATTGATGCTGATGCGTACGTACCGTCGCCGGACGAAGTGTACAAAGCCATGCCCATGCATTCCCGACGCCTGTCCATGTGTAACCCTGCCACAATTGCGCCTATATCCCGCTGTATGCATATGTATGAGAGACCCTAAAACAATCGCTTGCTCGGAACGCTGCTCAGCCTTTAAGCGTTCTTGCTGTAGTATTGCTGGTGCTGCTGTTCCTGCTCCTCATTGAGGGTGCTGCCTGTGGGCGTCTTCTTCAGCTCTGCCCAGAAAGCCTCTCTCTCGCGCAGCAAGTCGTTGCACCATTGCTTGACCTCGGGCAACTCGATCTTCTGGGCGACCCAGGAGAATTCGCCAAGGTCTATGCGGCCTTGGTGGGAGCGCTCATACTCCATCATCTGGAGGAGAAGCTCAATCTTGTCGACGTCGTGAACGAACTTGCTCTCGAGCGTCTGGCTGTCTTCATACTCTTGCCACACAGCGCGCATCTCTTGTCCAGACAGCCCTCCGCCAACCTTGCCAAGCAGAGTCGAGCAGATATAGTCCATGGTCTCGGCTTCTCTTCTGTTCTTCTCAGACTTGGGCACACCGTCGACAGGTGTAATGTCTCCAACCAAGGCCTCGGCCATGTCGTGGATCAGGGCCATTCTGGTGCAGCGCGGCACATCGAGACGAGACGAGAGGGAAGCGGGGCAGAGCATAGTGATGATGGACATGCGGTACATGTGATCCGAAATTGACTCTCCATGATTGATTCCGAATCGCCTCCAGCCTTCACGCTTGGTCGTCTTCAAGCGTTCGAGAAGGTGAAAGAAGGGCACAGGTGATGAGGAGTGCTTCTCAAGCGGGGCCATGGTCGAGAGGACGGTTTCGGGAGTCCATTGTGCAACTTGGCTTGGTGTGAGGAGGCCAGATGTAGGCTCTGTGCGACATATCAGTACACTACCATGGCGTTGCATGTGACAGTACATGTGCGCGTACTAGGAGACGAGTTGGTTACAGCGGCGTCTTCGACGACGCTGGGAGCCATGTTGAAGAATGCTATGCTTTGGTTGCGTGTCTCTCCAGCTGTGAGCAGAGATATAGTGATGTCAGGATTAAAAGAGCTTGCTAAGAATTATTTGACTGTCAAGGAAATGGGCAACTGTTCTACTACGGCGTTTGTCGGCCTACCCGCCTGAAGCGTCAAACCACGCGGCGAAAGCCGCTGTCTCTGTTCAAACAGAGATCTGGTAACCGCACCCCTGTCTACGACCTTCGCATATTGAGACTGGGGACTGTAGACAATCCAGTGATCCATGTCAGAAGGCAGGCGTAGAAAGTCGCTCTCTTCTGGAGCATAAATCAAATTTCGCACAAGTCACAAGGCCCGAGGATTGGGCAGCAGTCCGGGCGTCATTACCGCTCTTGACCGATGTTTACTCAGTTCTGTGTTGATTGGTCTTCTTTCACCTGTCCACGCAAATCGGATTCTAGCATCGTGCATACCTAGACCATGGACCACTTCTAGTTAGGGCCACAGCATCGTTACCGACTGTCATGTTACGACCCGAATCTGTGGCTGGGTCAATCCCTAATCTCTGCCATGCGTCGAGACCGCTAACAACAAAACCACGCTCAATCTCACCCTCGAATATTTCACTTTTTGTGTCCAATCTTCGACTTTTGAACCTCGATCAACGTCAAGATTGGCCCGACATTACTGTCCAGACATTCGATACTAAAGATGCGCTTCAAAACCAGAAGAAGCGCGTGTCTTGCGTCGAATGGTCTCTATACCGTCTCTTTGAGATATGGGACAGGGACACTGCACGTGATGTAAGTTGAGTCGCTGCCATTTGCCTTGTGTTTGTATTCATGTGAAACAGAAACTTCAGCCCTTCTTTCCGCCTCTAGAGCCAATTCAGTCTCTCAATCTGCGTGCAGCACTATTCAGGTGCCTCAACGACTTGAAAAAGAATGATGTGCTGGGCCGAGAAGCGACACTGCGCAAGACTATGCTTGATGATTGCAAAGGTGACAAGTTCGAAGAAGTATTACTCTTGTTCTCTGCTGCCGTCGTTCGAAAGCATCTTCTGTCGACTCGCCGGAGACAGCCATCGTCCATTGCAAGGGATATTGCACTGTCGAGAAACATCGACAAGCGCGACCTGAGCAGTATCGCGCCTCTTTCCATGGCTTACCGTGCTTCTCTGGCCAAGACGCTACAAAGTCGAGCAACTCTGGATGTCACACTCGACAATTTCCGTACATCGCTCTACGAGAAGACCAATGATTATCATCAGCGTCACCTCACGCTGCTCGAGATGCAAGATGCAACAACAGAGAACATCTCGCCCGAGATCGAACAGCTGATCAGGCGCGAACTTCGCCAGAACTGGGTTGGCGGCATAGAAGGCTGTGATGCGTTGCTGGCGGGTGCCAAGGTGACCTCAGCCGATGCGTACATGGACTCTAAGTTTGATGATCTGTGGCAGCACTTTCGTCAAGACACTACCCCTCAGGTGCCTCCCGAGAGATTATCTCTGCTCGAGACATTGCGGTCTCGTGTAAGTGAGCAGAACGATCGTCTGCGTATGTGGAAGGCATACAAGGACGTTTTTGAAGAGTCCAACAAGCCGGTCAACTCCGTCGGGGGACCGTCTGCAGCCCTTCGACAGAAACCTTTGGTGGAGACACATGATTTGGACATCTTCAACAAACACCAGAGCATTGGCTTGAATCAACCATGTTCGGATGTTGCGGATCATCTCATACTCGAGCCTCTGGTGAACTACGAACAGGTTGTCCATGACATGAAGCAAGGCATGTCTGATGTACGCAAGAAAAAGCAAAAGCAACACGGACACGCGAACCATTTCGCCCCATCAGTCGACAGGATGCGTCGTACAAACACTATGTCAAAGCAGGCACCTATACCAGTGTTTCTTGGGGGCTCGCAGAACCCTAATGAGGACCTGTTCTCGCCACTCAAGAGACCGCTTCTCGAGTCCGCAAATTCAACTCCAGTCAGCTTACGCAACGAACCTCACAAGACACATCAGTGGCTATCACGAACTCACAGCCAACCTGTGACCACGCCGCAATCCGTCAGAAGCCAGTATGGTTCGACTGTTGATTCAACGACGAAAAGTCCATATGGCTCTGCTCTGAGATCACCAGAGTTTACAGAGCCAAGCCCTAGTGTGCAAAGGGACAGGGAAAGATATGTCAAAGCACATACGCCGAGTTCTTTGGATGAGGGTGAGATCACCTTCAAGAACCAGGATGCGTCTCCAATCATGGCACACGTCGTTTCGGCAGAATCCAAACCCACAAGTTTGACTCAAAACATCGTCACGTCGCTGGAGCACAAGATCGAGGAGATGGAGCTAGAAGAACGAACACGGTCGGCTCCATCTCCAGACCTGCCGGACTACTCACCGCCAGCGTTCTCGAGTCCACCAGCACCAATACCTAGGCAGCAGAGTCCACAAGAAGAACTCAATCTCTCAGAGCGGGCTCGCATGTCCATGGCCTCTTTCCGCAGCAGCGAGAACAGCCGTCCCCTACCTCAACCCACTCCTGACGCGCCAGCATCGAGCGCAGACGTCGACGCAACAATCACGCAAGTGCGGCGTACCTCACTTGCCGATCGCGCTTTGGCGTCCATGACCCAAGCATCCTTGAACCCTCAGCCTCAACGCCGTACAACTACCAAAGAACGCCCGAAATCGTCCTTCTTTCCTTCGCAATTCTCGACGCCGTTGAAAAGCGGCAGAAATTCTCTTGGCGGTACACGCGACACAACACCCAGGGATAAGTTGTTTGAGCAGGATGCAGAGTATGCTAGTGTCTTCAAGTCTAGGCCTAAGATTGCAATGAGTCCTGTTCTGTCGCCGGAATCAGACTTACAGATGGAAGACGCGGAAGATTTCAGTTTTGAGGGTGATGTGGATGGCTCAGAGAGTATGATGAGGTTGCAAAGTTCACCATTGGGAAAATTCGGGGCCTAAAGATGATTGCACAAGGGAGGGTTGGACATTGTCAGATGAAGGGTCTGCGCTTGTAATGGCCGAAATGTAGATGTCTGTTCAAGTCGAATCTTCGAAAGTCATAAGATGTCAATGCTGTACTGATCACATCAGCCAGAGGCCATATGCATGTGAAGTAGCTTGCAGTACAGAACTACGGAAGTAATAGGTATCTGGACAGAAGGACAGGGTCGGTCAAATCGGGAAGTGGGATTTGACGCGAGACGCGGAAAGTGCGACGCGTCGTCCTCAATTCACGTCGCTCTGGATTGTTTCAACACACCACCAGATATACAATCAACACACTGCCGATTCACAATGGAGGATCAAACAGCCGAGATCAACGAACTTTTTGCAGTGCCGAACACAAGACTCGAAAATGATGTCTTGGGTGAGCTCAAGTCGATCCTACGAATCCATTCGCTCAGTCCTCAGGAAATGTTCTTCAAATGGGAAGCATACAGCTTGAAGATGGGTCCGGATACACAGATGAACTACAAGACGGCAAGGGAGTTCAAGAAGGACCTGCAAGATGCGCTGGAACGAGAGTCGAGGGGCAAGGCACACATGCAGAGCGCTCAGAAGAGAAGCACCAACGGCACCCCGAGGAATGCCAACACTGGCGATGTCTTTGGCGTGTATGTCTATCTGGTCCTGAGGCAAAGATTCAATACTGATCATGGCATAGTCTGGACGGACTGGTCGCAGGCACGCCGTCTCGAGGTCCCCCTATGAAGCGACGAAACGACTTTGGCACGCCGTCAGCAAAAGCATCCAAGCTCAACCAAACAAGTTCTCCAGCAGGCGACAAGACACCAACTCTCGGTGCTACAGCCGAGCCATCTCAGCTAGGGTACTGGTCATACATGCTTTGAATTTGTGCAAAGCTGACACTAGTCCAGAGCCATCCCCTTCGCCGAACGTCAAAATGCCGGTCAGATTGTCGAACAGCTCAATGGCCATATCGAGATCCCTCCCGCTCCCTCAACAGCACCCTCCGAGGCTCGCGTCAAGCTAAAAGCCAACACCGACATGGCCAAATTCGCCTACCGACCCATGGCCATGAAGCTTTCAGAAGCCTCCGAGTTCCTCGACGAGCGCATCGACGACTTTGTCGACATTATACAGAAACATCATCAACTGGAATACTCTGCTTTTGGCAACCCTGCTGCTATGAGCCCAGCGCAGATCGTTGCTGTGGGTCGCATCGCTTCAGACACAAGCGAAGGAAGAATGAATGCAGCTTCCATGGTCTTGGAAACCAGTCGTCGCATGGGCGCTGGACTGCGAGTACCTCTGCGGATGGAGAAGGGAGGATACGACTTTTTCCCCGGCAAGATTGTTGCTCTCCGCGGCAATAACCCGTCGGGTGAGTATTTCAGTGTCACTGAGGTTTTGGCCGTACCCTCGCTGCAGCCGCCGGCCACAGCACCCACTGCCATCGACGTACACAACGAACGCTTGCAGAGCGACGACGGCACCGAAACGCGTCCTCTGAACATCATCATCGGAGCCGGTCCCTACACTACAGACAGTGACTTGTCCTTTGACAGTTTACACGAACTCTGCTCGCAGGCTGCAGACACCAAGGCCGATCTCCTCATCCTCAGCGGTCCCTTTATCGACATTGAGCACCCCAAGATTGCCACTGGTGACTTTTCATTACCTGCCGACTCCAAGATCGATCCTTCTTCCGCCACCCTCACAGATGTCTTCCGCGTCCTCGTCTCTCAACCACTCTCTCGCCTCGCACAGACATTACCTAGCATCACGATAATCCTCGTACCCTCAGTCCGCGATGCCGTCTCAAAACACGTCAGCTGGCCGCAAGACCGCCTGGCCCGCAAGGAGTTGGGCCTGCCCAAACAAGCAACCTGCGTCACGAACCCCATGACCGTGTCTTGCAACGACTTTATGACTGCAATCAGCAGCCAAGACGTCCTCTTCGAGATGCAGAGGCAACGCGTGGTCAGCGGTCTCAACAGCGACGCCCTAGCATCCCTAGCCCGCAATCTCCTCACCCAACGCCACTACTTCCCAGTCTTTCCCCCTTTGCCCAGAGACGAAAAGGCATTGATTGTGGGCGCCAGTCTGGATGTTGCGTACATGAAGTTGGGCGAGATATTGACCGTCAGCCCTGATTTGCTGGTGTTGCCTAGTGTGTTGACGCCGTTTGTCAAGGTTGTGGATGGAGTGCTGGTTGTCAATCCAGGGCAGGCGAGTAAAAAGAGGGCTGCGGGCACTTTTGCGAGGTTGATTGTTGGACCGAGAGAGTTGACCGAGGACGAGAGGGAAAAGGACGAGGATGTTGATCATCAGTTGTTCAACAGGGCGAGATGCGATATCGTCAGGATATAAGGGTGTGTGTTTTGAGATATTTGCAAACCGTCTATCTTGAATCTTCTCAAACCGTCATCTTTGCATCTTTCTGTTCTGGCGAAAATGTGAAATCATAGGTCTCTCCAGTCTACATCTGGCCTCTTTTTCACAACTTGCTCTTTTCCTCGTCTTGCTGCACCACAACGACAGGATCAATATTCGTCTTGTCATGCTCACACGTACTGCACACCCTCCCCCTCTGATCCCTAATCACACCCCTAATAGCCGCCTGCCTTCCTCCAACATGCACAACCTCACACTCCACTGTCACCTCTTCACCCACTTTGACTCCTCGCACATACTTTACATCCAACACCCTACTCACTCCCCCCAGCATCCAGAACCCGGGGGAAGAAACGGCGGCTAGGGCTAGTGTAGTGCAGTTGTCGTAGAGGAGGGCATGGGCTGCGCCGTGCAGGTTTCCGAGTGGGTTTGCGTAGTAAGAGGGGGGTGTGTAAGTGAAGGTTGCCAGGCAGGTTTTGGGGGTTGGGGTGGTGATGGAGAGGAGGGATAGGGGTGGTGTTTGAGCAGTGCCATTGTAGAGAGGTGAGCTGAAGCGCTGGAGAGAGTTTTCGTCAATGGTTTTGATTCTGCACATCTTTGGCGGTGGAGAGTAGAAGGAAATGATGGGGTGGAAATAGTGGGCGTTGAAGTCTTTGCTGGGAAGTGATATGGTTCTTTTGATCTTTTGTTTTGGTGTTTGTTTCTTATCTTTTTTTGCTCGTCATGTTTCTTTTCCTGAAACAGAGGCTCTGAGTTGGATTGAAAGAATAGAAAAGGATCTTACATCTTCGCCCTCATGTCCACTCTTGTGTATCGACATCATGCGCTCTACCTTCTGCCTCGGCGACAGCGTAGCCCAACCCTCATATCCCTTATCCGCAAACATGTCTTTTGGCGTCTGTGGCATTTTGCAAGAGGGTGATGTATAATAAATCAAAACCAGTCAGTTGGGAGTTTAGATCCAAGATTCCGGAAATGGCGGTGTTTTTCGAGCAAGAGATGGGAAAAGAATACAGACAAGGGAGAACAAGTTGTGGTTTTGCTGCTGTCGGGAGGGAAAGCAAGATGCGGAGAGAGGAAGCAGTCGAGCCTCGGCTCAAGTGGGTTTCCCGTCTTGTTTGATACCATAAAGCGATATCATGGCCTCATAGTGTTTACTCAACTCTCAAAACAAAGGGACATGGAGTAACGTCCTAGGGGAAGGAACGAGAGAAGACGACTCAAAACATTCTAGCATCTAGACAGTTTGGCCGGCATCCCAAAAAGACCTCAGTCAAACGCTCCGCCAGTGCAATAAATGAGGAACTGACACGAACGCAAGGGCTCATAACAAATAGGTCAAGGAGAACAACATGATTGAAAGAAGATAAGAAGATAAGAGTTCTGTCTAGAAAGAGAGCCACATGCTAAAACGTAAAACAACAAAAAAGCCCCATACGCCTCGCTGACTTTCAACAGAATCGAAGAAACTGCAAAAACAATCCACGCTCGACATTGAAACGAGAAAAAAAAAAGGTCAACTATGTACAAGACCTCCTTTGGTTTTTAGAAGGACAAGCGACTCCACATACACCTCATATGCATAATATCCTGATCACCTGTTTTTGTAATATGCAAAATCAAATGCTTCTTTTCATCATCTACTCGGTTCTATCCTTTTCTGTTCTTGCCCCAGCGCAGGCGGCTGGTAGGGCCGCTGGAAGATGTGGCGGCTTGCTGAGGTTTCTGCGGCTCGGCGAATCTGATGTTGGTTGGCGGTTGGCGAGGTGCATTGTCTTCGTCTTCGCTGTCGCTTTCGTCCTCTTGAGTAATACCCAGAGCGCCTTCTCTGCGTCTGCGTTCTGCGGCTGTTTCGCCTTCGGTATCCGAGTCCAAGCGGGACTTGCGAGGTCGTGCACTGCCGCTTGCCACTCGAACGTCTCGGGGGCGAGTGAAGTAATCGGCACCCGGTCCGTCTTCAGTGCCTTGTGCGAGTGCGCCTTCTCTGCGACGGCGCTCGGCGGCTGTTTCGGACTCGATATCCGACGGGTAGCGCTCACCTTCAGGACGAGAAGGAGGGACTCTGGCAGTGCCATCATCCTCGCTGTCCTCCTCTATAGTGTCCTGGCGTGATTGTTCAGCACGCTCCCGTGCTTCTCTGCGTCGCTTCTCGGCTGGTGTCTCGCCTGCTCCGCTTGATCGGCGGAGGTCGCCAGTCACATCGTGGAAGGGTACGACTTCGTCGTTCGAGTCGACCAGAGTCAGCCCTTCTGGTCCAGAGGGGGCATCTGTGTGACTCGGCATTCTCTTGACCTTGGCGTTGTCGGTCAAGTCAGATTGACCGTTCTCTGCAGGAGATTGTCCCTTGAGGTTTGTCGCGGTATCTCTACTGTGCAATCTGACGGGTCTGTTCGCGGGCAGCGACTCTAAGCGGTGAGGAATCGAATCTTCGTGGCCCTTCTTGGCGCCTTCTCTTGCCTCCCTCTTGATAGCCTCGGGAAGATCACTCTCCTCGACCAGCGAAGCACGCTGCTTAGCGTTGAGGCTCGAGATCTGTCTGACAAACTCTGCCTTGCTCATTCTCTGACCACCAGCAACCGAGAAGCGCAGACGATCATCATCCTCAGCCTCTTGCTCGGCCTTCTTCCTCCTCTTCTCGTCCCTGGCATTGGAGGAGCCTTGCTCTGTTTCGTCAGCCTTGCGTCCAGTGATACTCAAGGCCGTTCCCATGCGAGCAAGACCTCGTCTGGTTGGGCCTGCAGGTTTAGCAGCGTCGCTCGATGCGCCTGCTTCTCCCTCCTTCGCCTGCTTGGGTTTCTTGGACGGAGCCTCGATGTCGTACTTCTTCAAGACTTCACCATCTTCGTCCTCCACAATGATGGTGTTGCCGAACTGGTAAGCACGTGCAGGTCCTCTCTTGGGGGCCGACTTTTTAGGTGTTGACTTTTCGGCGTGATCCTCCTTCTTACGAAGACCTCCGAGGTGAGCCATCTTCTTGCGCCATTCCCTCTGAGGATGCTCGATGTCCTTCTTGAACTCGTGCATCACCGCGCCGTCTTCGTCTTCGTTCTCAGCGTGATAGTCCTTTCTGCGAGCAACACCATGATGGACGTCTTGATCGCGCATCAACTTCTTGAGTTCGTCCCTCTCGCGCGCTTCTCGTTGTTTGTCCGTATCGCCTTCATGGGTCTTCTTGACAGCGAGAACGTTGCCTTCTTCGTCTTCATAGACAGTCTCACCACCCTCTTCATAAACCTCACCTTCAGGCTCACCGGGTTCATCAGGCTCATCGTCGTCGCGCTTGGCAGGACCCAATGGCGGCTTGCCGTTAGCAGCATTCGGCGAAGCATCAGACTCGCTACGAGAAGTGGATTCCTCAAGCTTCTCACTTTCGCTGCGTTGAGGTCTAATAGCTGACTGACTAATAGGGCCACCAGCACCGTATTGAGACTTTCGCGACCGACGTCTGCTTAGTGGACGAGCAGGGGTATCATCTTCGCGTTGACGACGAAGGAAATTTGGAGGGAAAGCACCATATTCGCCCTTCTCCTCCAGTGACTCGTCCGTATCATCAGGTCTTTGTTGAGACATGGACGTCTTGGAACGCGACTGAATACGAGGAAGTCTGTCCATCCAGGACTGGTCGTTGCCTTGAGTGTAGGACATTGTCAGTGTAAGAGTGTTGATGTGCTTTCCAAGGGTAAAGACAGCGATCGAAGATCCGTGAACAAGAATTGAAGTGATGACCAGGAAAGTTGTGATGGGCCAGATGAGTTCAATAATATTAAGATGTTCGAACCCAGCCTCGGGCAATTCGCCAAGTGGTGTTGTACTCTCGGTTTCGAGCTCAGCTCTTGCCAAGATGGCAACGAAGATTGCGCCGACACCGATGGGACCAAAGTGCCCAGCGAAAAGCGCCTCTCTCCAAGTCTTGATATCGGGGATAAATGGTTTGAGTGCAAGCATGATAGGTATACGACGGAATAGCAGGACCAGAATTGCAAGGACGACCAGTCTCCAAGCACTCAGGCCGATAACGGCAGAGTCGAATTGAGCCCAGGGAATGATGGTGCCAAAATAGACGAAGAAGGCCAAATTAATGAGCAAGTCGATGACGTTGGAGACGTGAGATTCTTCAGTCTTCTCCGTGAACCAACCATCATTACTGAAGCCAACTCCGCAAGCGAAACCAACGAGCAGATCGTCCATGCCCAGGATAGAACCGGAACCAGCACAGAACAGAGCCAATACGAAGTAGAAGACCAGGAAAGATTCACGATCGATCAAGTTGCGTTCGTGCGCAAATCTGACGGCATGGCGGGCAATGTATCCAACAATGACACCGTAGATGGCACCAAATACACACTCGTACAGAATCGAGACGCAGAACCATTCGAGAGCAACCTCGTTGGGATGATGGTGGTAGCGGATAATGTAGATGGCCAGATAAATGAACGGAAAGGCCATACCGTCGTTGCAGCCGGACTCAGCAGACAACAGATCTCTCAAATGCTTGGGGACTCTCTGGGCGAACTTGCCTTTACCAACGACGGAGGAAGCAAGAACGGGATCAGTAGCAGTGACACAAGCAGCACAGCAGAGACTGTCGAGCCAGTTGAGTGGTGGAATAAGAGCCCAGATGAACAGACTGGTCACGAGCCATCCGAAAGTCATGACGGGAATAAGAAGAAGAGTGACGGATCTCCAATGGCGTTCCATGTAGAACTTTGGCAGTTCAACTCCTACGGCAAAACATTGGACGACAAGAACGATACGGGAGAACTCCAGAGTGATGCGATCCTCATTTCCCCATGTGCTGGGATCGATGAGGTTGGCAGCATGTGGACCGAAGATGATACCACAGATGGTGGCGACGGTGGCCTCGCCGATGTATAGTTTTTCTTTAATGAGAGACGAACATAGCATGAACAGACTGGTAAAGCCGCCGAGGATGATGTAGACCAAGTGCGGCTTGTCGACGCTCAGATGTTCCCATGCCATGGTGGCAGGATGGGGGATTGATTAGGTAGTGGTAACGGAACGATAGTGGTGTTTAGGGTCTCGTGTCGTGATGGTCAGGGTCGGGAGCCAGAGTAGATGTCGACAGTTGCATGCGGTCGTCGGGTGCGCCCAGTCGCCGCTCCCAAAAGCTACGGTGGGGTGTGTCTGAGTGTATGGGTCGTCGTCAAGACGAAAGAAGCGTGCGGGCAAAGTGAGAGGCGAGTGCTTCGAAGACCGAAGAAGCGAGATCCAGGATCTGTTGACCAAGAACGAAAGTCTTGTCGCTGACTCTTTGCCGACCTTGGCGGGTGTGAAGCCAAGCAAGCACGTTTGGCGGGATCAAGACCAGGAAGCGATTGTGGTCGACTGGCTCTGTTCGAAAGTCCAATCGTGGGGTCGCGACTCTGGTTTGTCCTTGTCGTAATCGCGACAAAAGACACAGCGACTGCAGCCGACGTCTATATGCGGATTGGGGTCAACCAAGATGTCAAGCAAAATACCAAACAGGCGGCGAGAAACGGGCAGGATGACGACGGTGGTTGGCTCACCCTCTCCAGGAACCCCACAACGAGTGGCTGCGTCGGACGCAAATCAGCTCCTTGGCGTGGAATCAACACAATCAACCACAATCAATTTCCGCGTCATTGCCCGCCCGATCCTTGGTTTAAGCTTGCTCTGCTCTTGATTGCCTGACGTGAGTTGAGCCTGCCGTATAGACTCCGAGTGACATGCCAGTCAAACATGGTGCTTAGTCTTCTTGTTCTTGCCATTGTTTTTGGCTTTTGCTTGTCCGCAACCTTCGGGTGGGGCTCAAAAGAGCCAGACGTCCCGCAGAGATGCCCTAAAGAAGTCATCGGCAAACCCTATTTTCTTGTTATAGGGGTTGAATACACATCATCATCGCCTATTCCCGAGCCTGAGGGAAACAATCTCTTATGTGCTAATCACTTCGCCCTTCGAATCGCCATATACTTAACGTTGGAAGAATCCTGAATAGCAGACGCATTCTGGCCGCCTAGAAAGTGGAAAGGATGACATGATAGAATTTCTAACCTTCTCGAATGCCGCGGAACCTTTTATGCTTCTATAGTTCAGTGACGCGCTGTGAGTGCTTTTGTACAATCCTTTGAGAGGAAGGATGAACCAATCCCGTAAACAAAAACGCCTGCCCAAATGCTGCTGTTGCTCTGTCTTGACGAGGCTCTGCCAGCAAAGCCAGACTCTGTATCTTCCATCTTAGACCTTCAGACTGGCAATATCGGGAGTCTCGTCGGTGACCTGTACACCTGCGCTGTCCTTCTCTACGCCGCCCGAGATGTCACGTAGGGACTTTTGTTCACCGCCACGGAGGTACTCTTCGTACTCGCCAATCTTCTTGCCGGCATCGACCCAGCGCTGCTTGTATGCTTCCCGACGTCTGTCGCACTCCTTATTCAAGGCGGGCCAGTATGCCTTGTGGTCGTAGTCGAAGTTCAATTCACCACCGTAGTTTTTCCATAGCTGCTGTGTGGGCACGTACTTCTTAAGATCCTCGTTGAACTTCATCTTTTCCTTGGTAACGGGGTCGATGAAGGGCGAAATGAGCTTGAAGAATGTGCTGACGTACCAGGGCACTGTGACAGGTTAGCAATGTGGATATAGACATTTTTGATTTCACGTACGCTGGGAGATCAGAGCTCTGCCGAGTCTCTCGGGGTTGTGGTTTTGAAGGATGTTCAGAACCTGTCTAGCTTGACCCACGCTGGGAGTGCTACCGCTCGTGGCGCCCTTAAAGTCGATGAGGAGGGCAGTCGTCTCTTGTCCGGGACCCATCATGTCGATGACTCTATCCAGCATGAAAGCAAGGTGATGAATCTGGCGGTCGCTGTTCTTTGTGTTTTGCTTGCCAGGACTGAGGTACAGACAAGGACGAGCGTTGATGTCATAGCCCATGATAACCTGCTTTCCCGTCTCGTTCTCGGGAGAAATGTAGTCGGCGGTGAAAGTATCGGCACCATACTCGCGTCTCCAAGAAAGAGTTCCTTGCAAACGTTTCAGGGCGCTGGGAACGTCCCACTTGGTAGCACGAAGGTAGCGGAGGAGACACTCGCGGGTCAACCACATGCGCTCGTGATCTGTGATGGGCTCGTTGGTGGCATCCTTGAGTGTGTTGCTGGGGATTGTGGTCCATGCTGAAACAGTGGATAGTACCGAAGCATACTTGGACTCTTGGTCGGCGGTCAAGGCAGCGGGAGGGTTCGGCTTGCACTCAGGCAGAGCGACGGTCAGGGGAGTCTTGATAGGTCCGGTCGGCGCGGGGTCGGTGATGGCCTCTGAACCAGCTGACAGGGACGGCGCTTTGCTCGAGAGGGAGGGAGCTTTGCTCGAAGTCTTCAGATATATGTCAGAGTAGTTCTCTAAACCCTTCAAAACTTCAATTGATACCTGTGATGCCATCTTTAGGTATGTGTCGGGGAGCTATTATCGAGGCGGAGGGGTCTTTTGTACAGGGCAGAACGGGGATGAGATATCGTCAATCGATGCTGGAATATTCTTGATAACGACACGCAGCACGTTGAAAACGACGACACGCAATACGTTGAATACGACGGATGAAGCTGAAAATTCAGACAGAAAGATGTAACAATTCAGCAAGATAACTCCTACGAGTAGATAGGTAGCCAAGGGGATGCCCAGCAGCGATGGCGGCGACGACGAGCGTCATTTCACTATTTTCAGCCGCTTTGACCCTGGCCCGCGCTCACGGACTTTCTTCTTCGGCCTCCGGACGAAAGCTCTCCCGACATGCAGCCACTCATCATCATAGGTAATGCTTTTGGACTTCGATACCTAGCTCGTGAAGAACAGAGATCTCCTCTATAGAGCATATATCTGTACTTGCTTCCAAGGTCAAGAATCAGATCAGGTACAGAGAAAGGTTGGCGGTGAAGTTCCTCTAGTGTTATACATGTTTCGGGGAGAATGGTGATGAAACTCGAGTTTGAGAGTAACCATCTTCGACTGATGTAGTCCTGTTTTTGTGGTGTCTTTTTGGCCTCATCCCCTGGAAAGGCCCAGTCGCTGAAGCCTAGTCGCGTGTCTGGACATGCTCACTCCCATCCACCTTCTCTATTCGCCCTATCAACCTCGGTCGTCATCCTCTCCATCCACCTCCTCACCAACTCCCCATTCTCGGCTTTCAGCTTTTCCTTTTCCCTTACGACAGCATTCAGTTCCACGGTCAGCGCCACAATCTCGTCTTGCACTTGCTCGACAAGCTTTTTCTTTGCCCTCAACTCCTCATCGCGGTCTTTGAGTTTGCGCTCGACAGAAGCTAGTTGGCGATGCACAGAAGTGAGTTGGGCGGTCAATGTCTTGTTGGAAGTGGTGAGGGCGGTGTTTGTAGTCTGGTGGGTTTGGAGCTGTGATGCGAGGGCTGAGCGGGCGGCTTGGGTTGTGCTGAGGTCTTGACGCAGGCGGGAGATTTCGTCGTGAGATTGTGGGTTGAGGGGGTCGGCGTTAGAGACGGTCGTTGTATGAGTAGTGGTAGCTATGGTTTTGCGGTCGGCCAAACGAGTGTCTTGTGGTGGTGTCAGCGAGTAGCCGTAAAAGTAGAGTCGAGGATGCTGCTGCGTACAGGCATCGATGTAGGCTTTGTGAGTAGATTCGCGTCCGTCGCGGACATCGAGAGCCGCGAGATAACGCGTGCTCCAATCGGCCATGTTCACATTGTTGTGGTGTAGTTGTTGGCATAAAGAGTTGGTCGAGCCAATGTCACTACCTTGGGCAGTCGCTGACATGTGACGATGCCAAGCCTCGAGAGCCACCAGGTAGGTATCTTCCATTCATTCTTCTCGACAACTGACGGATAGCCTTTCGTAATCGTACTTGCTCACCTTCATCGGATTTGACATCCTCCAGCCTCATATGTTCAGGCAGCGACTTACTTGGATTGCGGTGTGCACATGCCTGTAACTTGTTCAGTCTTGAACAGCATGCTGCAGGCTCGTGTGACGCGCAAATCATCTTTCCGACCTGAGCATTCATGAAGGTTATTGATCTTACTTGGGTGTACTGCAGCAAGAGAACTATCTCCTCTTAGTGTCGTATAGACTTAAGATGCTTGACACACATCAAGGTAAAAGTGGCCGTGTCATTGTCAAATCCTGCCGCGGTGCTTCGCCGGAAGGAAGGCTCTGTGTGTATGCATGCCGACACAGCCGCCATTCCCGGCCTTATTCCCTACAGTATAAAGTAGCTAAGCCACATCTAACTCACCCCATCCCTCTCCCCACACCTGTCACCTCTATAGATATATCATCACCACCCTGCAAACTGCATTTTATAAATCCCATCGTGTTCACATACACACCCTACGAAAAATCTCAAAACATCATGGGCAGACTCTCGCACGAATCCTCCAGCTCGCGCTCCTCCCTCGACACCACCTCAAACGGCGAAGGCCTTCCTCTCTACTCTGACATCTCCGTCGCTTCACCTGCCGACCTCACTGCCCCAGGAGAAAAAGCAACACCAGATGAAGTGCGCGAGTTTCTCGTACAGTTGCTCATCAAGAACAGAGGATTACATCCAGACCATGCAAGAAGAGTAGCTGCCAAATGGACACTGGGCACCGGTCGCGAGTTGACCACTTATCCTCCCCTGCTGTATGCCGAAATCTTTGGCTTGGAGGATGCTTGGATGGTGTACAAAGAAGCCAAACTCTTCATCCGCATGGAGAAGAAAAAGGGCAAGCCCGATGGAACGTGTAAGTCACATTCTTGTCCATCTATCTGCTAGAGTTCACACTAATGTACTTTTGATTTACCAGGGATTGCCATCGGCATTATCTTCATGATATTTGGCGGTTCGCTGACAGTGTTGATGTTGACGGATGTTGACGTACACACCGCCATCAAGGTCATCTCTGGCTTTGCCACTGGCATCTCGGGCTTCCTCTTATTCATCGTTGTCATGTGTGCCATCTTTGACAAAACGACCGAGGAGACCAAGATCGAGAATGAGTTGACTGCCGGTCTGGTCAAGAAGAGCAAGGACTAAACACAGACCATATATTCGCTGATTGAAAGAATGCTTTGTTGTCGCCTGTGTTGACCCCCTCCGTATCGATGGCGCTGCAGATCGGAGGTCTTGTGATGTGGTGTCGTAGGATTCTTGCCAAGTGCTTGGTATACCACAAGCCATGTGAAGCACACCCGTTCTTTTCCAAGCCATCGCTTGGAGATGATCGGCACAAGCAACAAGGCATACTCAGAGTGATTGCCGCTGTCACCAAAATTTTGTTGCTCCACGATGTTTCGATTCAGGCAGATGGAACTCATAAGGTTCGAGGTGCCTTGTTCAAGACTGCAAGGCGCAGCTTCCACTAGGCGATTGACGGCACAGCCATCCAGTAGTCATTCAGAGCCTGCCAGAAGACCAATCGTCGTTACTCTTGAGGCACAAGGCAAGGTATAGCATGGGGTATAGTCTGAAACGCCGCCATCCTGAAGGATGGCTTGGTATTGTGATCTACACAAGTTCAGCTGAACGGTAGACGCAGCACAGCCGTTTCTTTTCAATGCGACAGATGATAGACACATTGTAGGAGAATGTCTGGAACTATAAAGTCGGTATGAATGGCTCTCGCTGTGTCGTAGCAACTTTCGTCAGATATCCAGCATCCAAGCACTTTTGAAGTCATTGAGTCTCAATTCTCGTTACCTCACCATGCGCGCCTTTCATACCGCCATCCTTTCCACCCTCCTCGTGGCATTGTCGCATGTAGTTCAGTCTCAAGACTGTGACCTCGTCGATCAGCAAGCTTGTTGCTATGTCGAAGCCGATGGCGGCAGCGACACCTCCTATTGCTGCAACGGCTCTATCGTGGGCAACTCAGGCAGCTCCGGCGCATCGGCTCTCAACGACCTTATTTGCTGTCAAGATGATGGTCGCACGGGAATTTCTGTCGGACTCGATATCACCACCTGTAGAGCTGGCTCTGCCACCCCTCTGACCGCCAAAGGGACTGCGGCAAGCACTGTTGCAGACGTCATCAAGAGTATCAGCGCTTCGAGAAGTGCTAGCAGAGAGTCATTGTTTAGCTCGGCTTCAGCCTCGAGGGCAAGTGCTGCCGCTGCGACGGCTTCGGCGACAAGCACTGGGGCATCTGGTACCTTGAGCTCGTCGAGTGGGTCGACTGGATCATCTTCTAGCAGCATATCGAGGTCCGAGTCTGGTTCATCTTCCTCGGCTATCGCAGCTGCTACGACTTCTTCATCTGGTTCGGCGGCAGCTGTGACTTCCTCTCCAACAAGCACTGGTGGTGTTGCCATGATGACCATGGACGTCTTGAATGCTGCGATGGCTGGTGGACTCGCCCTTTTCGCAGCTGCACTGTAGCTGAGTCGGCACCAGGATCTTCTTCGCATCTAGACTCTGGAGTCATGGCCATTCCGCGTTACTTTACTGTCAGACAGTGCATACATTCGCTTGTCGTTGTGCAGGCTGATATTGGCATTGTCGTTTCTGCATTCAGCAAAAGGTGCCAGCAGGAACCCAACCTGAAGAGGCTGCAGTGCACGTTTCTGCTCGTAGCTCCGGCGCAGAGGCTGACAGCTAAAGATTCGATTCTTCAAGTGCTCTGCAACTTACAATTGATTCGATCACATTAACATACTCTTGACTTTCTGGGCACGTTTCCTTGATTTGCGCAGTTGGAGGCTGCAGGTCTGGAAGCAGTGCTGGCCTCGTGTTCCCTGCGGGACGGCATGGTGAAGCAAGCCCGACATAATTTCGTTGGTAGTTCTGCCAAAGAGTTTGATGAAGCATATCTCCAGACTCAATGTCGCAAATGTGGTGATCAGCTGATGTTGTGACAACGAGCCGTGCAATGCTGGACTCGATTTGAGAGAGACTTTGCCAAAGTCTATCGTCAGTCAATCCATGATTAGCTGTTCCTGCAGCTATGTCGTCGTCTTGCACTTGGTGTGGTGGTGTTCGGTGATGTTCGTGGATTGTACCAATGCAAAGTACTGTCCGCCCGCAGCGTGTTGCGGGACGGAGCGGCGAATTTGCAGCAAGCAGTCGATACATGTATACATCCCTAGCTAAGAGAAGCAAGTGCTTACTCACACTGCCAGATGCAGTAATGGGTCGTTGACCAGAACGAGGCCGACCTCGCTAGAGACTGCGCAAACCAGCAACCCTGCCGTGTCTCGGAGCATAAGACGGCGGAGGCTAGCTGAGGGAACAGTGGATGTAGATGAAGGAGGGTCGGCAAGAGTGAGCTGGAAGGATTTAGGATCCTTCGTGTGGTTACTTACCCCGCCGTACCCCAGAAGGATCGAGCAGAGGCAGGTTCGGAATCCGGATCGTTCTTGGCGTTCCTCGACCTAACCTCCTTCTGCTTTTAAAGTTACGAGCTTCTGTCATCTTCAGCGTTCGCCCAAGATAGATTGTTCAGCGCAGCAAAACTAGTCGAGGTTCCATCTCGATGCAAGAAACATGGCAGGTCTAGGGCAGCGTTCAATTCCGAATGCCCATGATCAGACCCAGACTCCAACACGTGCGTCGACGACGACCACTAAGACCAAGGTTTGTGCCAATGCATGTAATCGATAAAGCGGTACAGAGCCCTGGACAGTCCCATACCGACTCCATACCTCAGCTGCCATTGCAAATGGAGAGAATCGGCAATAGCGTGCATCTGAACTTCGGGAGAGCTGAGAAGCAGCTCGGCATGTATTGCAGACTAACTTGACCAAGCACACTATCACGTTCGAGCATCAAAAGCAGAAAGCTACCGCCAACCATCTGTGCACCAGCGCTATACTTGGCGTCTTGAGAAAGTGTCAGCTCGGTCATGCCGAGCCTACGGTCTTGAGCCTTAGATTTCTCAAACCTGGACACGGTAAGAGAGACTATTGAACACCACTGAGGAGCCAGCGCGACGTCCGTTCACGGTGTATGGTCCTTGTTGTAGACAAGTCTGGACTGTTGACCGAGAGGTATAAAGCATGACCTCTTCCCTGTGGACAGAAAACTATCCAGCAACAACATCTCAGTCTCGACAAGCTACCAACAAGATTCCTGCTACACTCCATCCTCTTTTTGATTCAATATGCGCTCTATCACTCTCATCGCCGGCCTTGCAGTACTTGCTGTAGCCTCTGCTGCACCTCAAGTCTTTGATCCTGACCAGCTCACCGACGTTCCCGCTCCTCCTGTCTCTGATGTTCCTATCGGAGCTGGTACTGAGATCATCCCTCTGGATGAGAACGCGGTGGTAGCTGATGCTGTCGCTGCTATCATTGCCGACCCCTCTCCCGACATCGACGCCAGCATTCCGGCTGCCATTTCCAAGAGGTCCACCAGAGCAAAGGCAAGACGTACCACTGGTACCTGTGCACCTCAGCCCGTGGGCTACGGTCCTCTTGTCTCCCCGGACACTGCGAGTGCCTTCCAGAACTATCCCGACTTCGCAGCCGCGGCTACCAATGCTCCACTCCCGTCTGGATATGATGTTCAGTTCACCAACCAATGGGCTTCAGTGAGCGCTTGTAGCTACCAAGGCTACAAGACTTACAAAAGCTACGATGTCAATCAAGCAGCCGCCGATTGCAACAACATCAAAGGTTGCAAAGGATTCAACATCTTCTTCGAGCGCGATCCTTCTGTGGTAAGTGTCAAGATTTCTTGTGCAGACAACAGGAATTGACTGTGCTATAACAGGACCCTGGCTACGGCTGTGATAACCCTGCTAGTACCACAGTGATCAAGGTTAGCAACATCACCGGATCTCTTGTTCGATTGATTCTGACCAAGTAGGCTTCTTTCTGGGGCAATGTGATTACTGCCGCCTCTGCGACCAACAAGGGACAATACCGTGACAACTTCCAGGTCGTCATTGCTGGATCTAACGCCTACAATGTCAAGCAATGCAGAACCGACGTCTATGGCTGGACCCAGACTCAGCTTGGCGACTGCTCCATCAACGCTCCCGCTACTCCCTGCGCGCCCGATGGCAAAGATGCCTACCTCACCATGCAGACTTTCCCTGACGGCAATTTTGACAACAACCGCTGCAAGGCTCAATGCGATATCATCACCGGCCAGAGCTCGAAAACACCCTGCAACTTCTTCACCTCTTACATGTCAGTCCAGGAGGGCAAGTGCGGTATCCAGGTCTGTGCTTTCTACAAGCGTGCCTTCGACTCGAGCTACTGCACCAACAAGGGCGATCCGGTCAACAAGATCACTAACAAGTGGGCTTCATCCTTCACCAACCAAGCCAACGACGGCTCAAGCATTTGTCCCATCACTAAGCCCGTCTACTTCCGCCGTTGAGCTCTATCTTCACTGAGAATTCAGTCTGAATGGCTAATGTTATTGATGGGCTGACCTGTGTTCGATCCTGTCAATCTTCTCGCGTTGCTTTCGACATTGTGTCTTTTCTGTTTTCCTTGGCTGTCAAGCATCTGTTTCTAGTTGTTGATCATGTATTCTGCAAATGAAATCTGGATAAAAACACCTCAGTTTTAGTCTCTTGGTCGCCTGTGCCTTGACCAATCTCGTAGATTATTACTCGTCTTGTCCTATCCAGTGGGCAACTTTTAGCATGACTTTGCAAGCACATTGATGCATTCAATGCCCACCTGAACCATAAATCTCGATAGACGTTATAAATTCCTGTCTCTTCGATCCGGACATGAAGTGGGAAGCATACCATTGTTAGGCACTATTGCTCTTGAAGATGAACTAGAGTCAAGCAAAGCAGAGCTCATCAGACATCAACTCTTGATGGAGGATATTACTTTTCTAGGAAAAGTATTGTGGGTATACTATATACAGTACTTGAGCACACCGAAAGCAAGCTTCTGGTTGTTTTCATCACTAGCTCTTACCCAAGAACTTGGCAATGTCCTGCTGCTGGCGATGCACAATGTCCATAGCTTCATCAGTGTCGTACAAATCGTACCAACCAGGTGCTTCATGGGGCGGATCGCCGGCCCAGACTTCGCCAAACGCGTTTGCATGTTGGGTTTCTGGACGGTAAAGTCCACCATATGCCCAAGGACAAGTACCCACATACGAGCCATTCTGAGACTTGAAGTCATCCATAGCGGCACCGATGATCGTCTGCGAACAAGTCAGAGACTGGCAAAAATACTGATGTGCGAAGGGACTTACCTTAAAGTATTCATCCTTGTTGCTGGTTCCTGCGGAGCTCAGATATAGATACTCTTTACCCACATTCTCCCAGTTGTTTCTTGCCATTCCAAACTCTTCCAAGAATACTGGTTTATTAATCTCCTTGCTCCACTCACTGGAGTTGGCTAAAAACGCGGTGGCAAAGTTCTTTGCAGCTTCGAGGTTTGCAGAGGATGAGTTTAGCATATCGTAAACGCCCCAGTTTTGCACCCAGCAATGAGTGGTGCCGTAATCGACGGTGGAGAAGTTGTGGACGGCTTGGTAGTACCATTTTCCTTGCTTGCCCTCGAACCCGACGTTGACGAGTTGGTTGGGAGCGAGCGATTTGATGTAGGCGCTGCTGTTCTTGACCCATGGGATGATGGGGTCTTCTGGCGCGGCGGGCAGCTCGAGAGAGTAAGGGCCGAGATATTCGGTCGGGACAACGGCGGGTTGGGGTTCGTTGGCTAGTTGCCATGTCATGACTGTAGCGTCGTCTTTGTATACACGGCCATTGATTGTGTTTTTACGGTTCAGGACTTTGGAGATGTGTCCGTGGTACCACTCTTGACACTGTGAATTGGTGTAGAACTGATTTGCGTAGGCAGTAAAGTTGCTGTATGGTGCTGCGTCCACACCCTCGACCGTGTAGTTGCCCCATCCGGTGCCAGGCTCCGAGCGCTGAGGGGCGGCCGTTAGATTCCAGGACGAAGGGTAGGGGATTTGACTGTTATTTGTCGCCCACGAGACGTATTGACCATAACCTCCGCTCCACTGCCATGTATTTGCAAGAGTCATGGTTGCTCTCATACCTCGCTTGCTCATCTCGTTCAAGCAGCGGTCGAGCCCGACAAAGATGGCTTCGTTATATGCACCAGGCGCTTCCATCAACGCGGGATACATCCTGAAGGGCTGACGCGTGGGGGCGCCTTCCGAAGATGCCATGATGCGAAGGTGGTTCACGCCATGGGCTTGCATCTGATCAAGCTCGGTAATGAAGCGAGAGTAGTTGCCTCCTACGTGATCGTCGGCAGCCAGATTCATACAAGACCAATAGTTCAGTCCGGTTAGATAAACAGTGCCTTGGCGGTCTTTGAGCTTGAAGCCATCGACTGAAACGAAGTCATCGGCAGCAATGCCATGGTCTGGGTGTGGAGCATGCGGTCCATGTGGTGCGGCAGAGATGAGCGTGGGAGTTATCGCAGCCGCCGTCAAGAGAGAAGCCCAGGTTTGGATGATCATTCTTGCTGTTCCTGTATCTTTCTTGTATGAAGAAGCAAGGTACAACTCGAACTCATGACAGAAGCACCTTCTTTATACTTCATCATCTTAGGGCTTGCCTGCACCAACTGTGCTCGGCGGTCGATCCCCATGATGGCATGAGGTTGCATTTCTCACAAAAGCATGTTTCTTGCAGCAAGCACGACCAGAAAGTTGTACAGAAGCCCTCGAGCCCCTCACTGCACCTTGCTGGGAAGATCGCAGTGGTTTCGATGTGATGTCTGCCGAACCCCGCTGTGGTAATCGGCGGATAAATGACAGATGGGTGGAAGAATTGTGGGGGAAGCTCATCTTGTACGAAAAGATTTCGGAGGACGATGCTCCGATACTCTGACCGAGCTACTCTCACGGAGCTACTCTCACAACCATGAGCTGTTCATCAAATTTGCGTCATCTCAGCGATGACTTGGCTGTTCGGTCGACATCAACGCAGCAGCCAGTCGCCTTACTGCAGAAGTTGCGCAAAACAGGAAGTCCCCGACCGCAGCTGCGCATCGTCGATGTTCACAGCGATGTAGACCGGCTCTCAAAACTGCTTGCCGTTACAGTGATCTTAGCATCTCCCCGGCAGCTGAATAGCCCGGTGTCTGAAAGACCTTGACATCCTTCAACGACTGAAGGTGATGGACTAGAGATTCGGAACGATGGTCGACTCGAAGTTTTGACAGCTCTCGGAGGCTTGGCGCATGCTATAAGCTGAACATTGTCGCACACGACAACACAAGTGTTACTATACAGCTTTTCATACCACTCTTTTACGCATCGAAAGAAGCGGCCTGCTGGACAGGATGTGAGGCTCCTTCGTCAGTGCCTGTTAGCCCTCAAATGGAGCCTCAGCTAGGAAAGTTGAGACATTCTCTCAGATTGGCGTCCAACGTCCCTTCCAACGGTAACACTGGATTCGTTCTCGAACCGGATGTGTTTGCAAGGCCCCGGAGTGCTGTCCGAGACCTCGCTTGTATAGCTAATCGTCTTTGCCCTCGACCTGTCATGGGCGACTTTGACTTTTCTTTCAACTCTGCAAGCATACCAAAAGATGCGTCAAGCAGTTAATACATGGCTGTTTGGCGTAATCTTGACATGCTTGATCCTATCACTGCTCGCGGTTGCCCTTAGAATCATCGGACGACGAAACAGAAACTCTCTGCAGTTGGATGACTGGGCCATGATCTTGACTGAGGTGAGTCCATGATGATCGGACTGTACACGATGATTTTGTCGTTGATAATGGTTTAGATTCTGTTCATTCCATGCGCCGTGTGCGCTCTGATGTCCACTGCGAGCGGCCTGGGTGTTAGAGATAGACGACTGGATCCGGCTCAGATAATAGAAGCGTCAATGGTCAGTCTTCTCAATACCTTTTGGTAGTAACGCCATCTCACAGACAATGGACAGTACTTTACTATATTTGACCTCCTTTACTGCATTACTCTCGGCCCATTGAGATGTAGTCTCTGCCTAACCCTACTTAGGTTCGCTACAGGAAAACGCATGCGACAAGCCATCTACATCATGGTCATGGTTCATATCGCCACAACCATAGCATGCTTTGTAGGCCTGATGACATTGTGTCGGCCATATCGCACCAACTGGCGACACTTTTACGACTTCCCGGGGTATCCAAGAGAAGGATCCTGCTTCAGCGGCATCGTTATCGAGATCCTGGTATACACGTTGACAGCAGTCACCTCCATAAGTGACTTGATATGCGTTATCATTCCTGGCATTCTCTTCTGGAAATCACGGATGAATCGCCAAACGAAAATCATGGCCTGGATGCTACTTAGCTTGTGCCTGCTAGCTTCGATAGCTACATTGGTCCGACTGCCTTTCACACCATATTGGGTCGCCAAAAAAGATCGTGTGTGGGGCCTTGGCATGGCAACACTCTGTTGCTGCGTTGAAATCTTCTTGGGTATCGTCGCTGGGTGTGCATCTGCAGTAAAACCCTTCATTGTCGGCATAATACCTAAGATCAAGTCGCGCTTCACATCAGAGCAAGACGTGTCGTTGCCGACGTCAAGTACGGACATAGTACGCAGTTTGAAAGGACTGACGTGTTTTTCATATAACACTACTGATCTCAAGACTATCCACTCCCCAAGAGGTGATGTGATCTGGATTACGCCCATGCAGGACTCGAACTTGTCGGAATCGGAATCTACTTCACCGAACACAGTTGTGGTGAATCGAAATAGCGTTTGATATCCTGGATGCTTCCCGGACCGACACTCCGTCAGAGTGCGGGGCAGATCATTTACCCCACCATCACATGCTGGATAATCACCTGGCGGCTAAAAGCATCTTGGGTTGTGGTCGGAAGAGATACTGTCTAGATATAGGCAATTATGCTGCTCTCATGTGGCATATATCACCGGCCAGCGCCTCTGATGATCTTCCCAATTTCCAAAGCTTTCGAAAAGTTCACTCGACTTGTCAATCACCAAAGATGGCTCCCCACGCGGACACCACGACCAGTTCGACTCCGCATTCAAACACGACTCAGTTCTCAAACCCACCATGCTCTATGCTGCATGTTGAGGGTGCAGAAATTGTCGATGCCTCGGGCTCGAAAGTTATCCTCAAGGGTGCAGGTCTCGGTGGTCATTTGAACTTTGAGAACTTCATCACTGGTTATCCTGGACATGAACACGAGCATAGAGCTGCGATGGCTGAAGTCCTGGGTAAAGAAAAGGCTCAGTTCTTTTTCGATCGCTTGATCCATTACTTCTTCACCGATGCAGATGCTGCATACTTTCAGAGCCTGGTAAGTATACTCATACCGCGCCTCGATGCCATTGCGGGTGGGGTTTCTGACTTGGTCTTTGTAGGGCCTCAACTGCATCCGTATACCCTTCAACTACCGCCATTTCATCGACGATGACAATCCGTCCGTGATCAAAGACGCCGGCTTCAGGTTGTTGGACAACATCGTCGACATCTGTGGTCGCCACAACCTTTACGTTATCCTCGATCTCCACGCTGTGCCAGGTGGACAGAACCAAGATTGGCACTGCGACTCCGGAATCGGCAAAGCCCTGTTCTGGGACTTTAGACTCTTCCAGGACCAGATGATCGACCTATGGGTGCACATTGCCAAACACTACGTCGGCAACCCAGTCATTGCAGGCTACAACCCACTCAACGAGCCCGCAGACCCCAAACACACACGCCTAGTCGCCTGGTACGACAGAATGGAAAAAGCGATCCGAGAAGTCGATCCCGACCACATTCTGTGGGTGGATGGCAACACGTACGCCATGGACTTTAGCCACTTTACAAGGATCATGCCAAACACAGTCTACGCCTGCCACGACTACGCAAACCTAGGTTTTCCCATCGAAGGCCAAGCCCCATACACCGGCACCGAAGAACAGAATGCCAAACTGCGCCGCCAATTCAACCGCAAAGCAGAGTTTTCGCGCCAGCACAACGTGCCATTGTGGAACGGCGAGTTCGGACCCGTGTATGCGGATCCCAGCGCAGACCCCGATGCCGACAAGACGAACGTGAGCAGGTTCGGCGTGCTAAAGGAGCAGTTGAGCATCTATGCCGAGTCGCAGATTCATTGGACCATTTGGCTGTACAAGGACATTGGATACCAAGGCATGGTACACTTGTCCCGCTCATCACCCTACTACCTGCTCATCGCCGACTGGATCGCCAAAAAACAACACCTCGCACTCGACAAATGGGGTGTCGTGGACGAAACGGGCGTTTCCTCGACCTACGACCCTTTTCTCGCCGACATCAAGAAGATGGTCCCTGAGCACCTGCAAAATATCAAGTATCCCCACCACTGGACGATTGAGAAACAGTTCAAGAGGATCATCAAGGAGTGCTTGTTGTCCGATTATCTGAGCTTGGAGTTTGCAGAGCTGTTCAAGGGGAAAAGTGAACAAGAGCTCGATGACCTGGCGGCGAGTTTCAAGTTTGAGAATTGTGTTACCAGGGATAGATTGACCGAGATCTTGCAGGCGGATGCCGCAAAGTCGAGGGTTCAGTAAGAGGATGCCAGTTGATTGAATTCAATATTGTTGATAGTTTCTTCCTTCTCTTTGATAGATTGGACTGGACAACAAAATCTGCGCCTCGCACTCGCCCATGATCGCTCTTTCCTATGCTTGCCTGATGCGTCAAAATGAATCGAATTCTATCTCTCGAGGCTCGACACGGATGTTCATATACGTGCGCAGAACAAACAATGTACATGCTTCTTTTGCGCAGGGGTAAGAGCTCCGCAGACAAGAAAGTCTGCAGAACCAATGGCAGCCATTAGAGCACACAGCCTACATGCTCCACTAATTGAAGGAAACATTGATACCGTAATCCTACATGACAATCTCGCACTTGTGTGCCTGAGGCGCGATGAGGAAGAAATTGACAGGCTTCATGCTCTGATCCGTAGTCGAGGGCGCCAACCTTGCACCCCTGCACTCGCGGAAGAATTTTGCAGTCGCCAAACGCAATTCCATGCGTGCGAGGTGCACGCCAATGCACACCCTGGAACCAGCACCAAAGGGCGAGAATGTTGCTTTAGCCAAAGGGGAAAGCTGGTTTGGCTCTAACCAACGTGTGTGGTCGAATTTGTCTGGGTCTGGGAAGAGGCTAGGGTCTCTGTGCAGGGAATAGGATTGAGTGCCTACGACGGTGTTGGCGGGGATGAAGTGGCCGCCGAAGGTTGCGCCGCCTTTTGGGGTTAGACGGGGGAGGGTTGCTGGTGCGGCGCCGTAGAGGCGAAGAGTTTCCTCGATCACGGCATTGAGGAGTGGCAGTTGCTCGAGAGCAGTGTCGGTGAGTGAGGAGTCTGCCGAGTTGACTTCCTCCTCGAGGGCTTGTTGCAGTGCGGGCTGTTTGAGAACACACCAGGTAAGATATGTGAGTGTGATGCCCGTTGTGTCAGAGCCAGCGACGATCAGGTTACCGGCCTCTGTCTGGATGTCTTCGTCGGTCAGAGTTCCATCGCCCTTCTCGGCCTCGCTGACGGCAGTGGCGAAGATGTTTGACGTGCCAAACTCCTGAGCTTTGCTATTTCTGACTGCTAGGCGGCCTTGTTCGAGTAAAACTTCGTTGACGTAAAAGATGTTTCTCATGGCAGCGAAAGGCAATCTGCGTCCTATCCAGTATACCAGGGGAAGCTCCCAGCTGATCGCAGAGCATATAGTGGCTTTCTCCAGAGCTATGATATAAGGCACCCTTTCGCCGCTTTCGAGCATGTGAAAGGATTCGCCAAACATCAGGTGAGCAGAGACATCCGTAGCGAGATAAGTCCACCACTTGAGAAGATCTGCCGTTCCAGAAGTAGCATCGGCTTTGATGCGAGCAACAGCAAGGTCAACCTTCTCGTGAACAACGCGTTCCCACTGCTCACGTAGATGGCGCTGACTGAAGCCTTTGGCCAACAACTTCCTTCTGGCAGCATGCTCTTTCGGATTGGTCATGTTGAAAATGCCAGGACACTTGCCGACGCCGTTGGTATTGAGATACTCGTACCAATTGGTCTTGAGGAATCCAGAGCCGATCTTGTGGATGTCCTTGAAACTGGCCGGATCGTTGATGGCAACTTCGTTGGGTGCGATGCGAACGATTGGACCGTACTTTTGATGAAGTGCGTGGATGTAGTCTGCACGCGCACCACCGAGGACGGCTAATTTCAATCGCCAATTCACCAAGGCAGCGTGCCATGGTCCTGGTATGCCACGAAGGGGCGTGAAGAAGGCTCTGTGCAAGACCTATGGACGTCAGATGAGTGAGTAGAGACGCAATGGCTTGACACACCTTGTATGATATGTAGACAAACGTGACAGCGACATAAAGCCACACGAGATTGGAGTAGGAGAATCGTGCCATGGTCAGTGACAGCACTCACGAGTAGTGGTAGTTGAGTAGACGCATGTGGGGAAGGAACATGAAGGAGGCTTTATTCATGTTCGCAGAGTCCAGGAGACACAGTGAGGATGTGGTGCATGGACGGAAGGCATGTGGGCACGATGCATGTGGAGCCGTCGGGAGCCTTGACTGCCGTGTCCGAGGAGTGTAAAGACCTACCTTTTGGCGTACAAACATGCAAATGTCATGGAGGGTCTAGAAGGTACGAGGATACCCCGCACTTTGCATGATCCCACGAAGTAGGGCTCATGCCCACGCTCAAACTTCTTCATGGACCATGGTGTCTCTCCTCGCACCGATTGCTCCCCCGCAAGCCACGAAACGAAAAAATCGTGGGGACTCCATGTTTCAGACTTTGATTATTTGAGCCCCTTTGTGATCATGCCATAGATTGCTGTCGTTTAACGATAGAGCAGAGACTGTCGTAGCAGAGAGTCGATGATAGGCATGAGATGGAAGCATGTTGCAAAAGTTGGTGGTACAGAGCAGACAGCGAGGGTTCGGCGTGCCAAGGCGGGTTGCTCGCGCGGGTCGCGGCTGCAGGGTCTTTCGTAAAGTGTTGGCATCATGTGCCTGAAAATAGATTGGCTGGAGAAACACTTTGTTACCCCTCGAGACAGGCACCGTCTGAGATTTGGCCTGCTTTCGTCGCCCTTCACTCGCTGCATACCGCCACTCGCTCGCACATTTGCGCAAATCGTCCATCGCTCACAGATATCCACCCCATCTAGAGACGTCCACTTCAGAACTCGGAAACAACACGACGCGCGGCAAAAGATAGAAGAAAAGAGAATGGGCTTCGGCGACTTTGACTCGATATGCAATCAGGCGGCGCTGCCGCTGTGCACCATGGTCGGTAGCAATGGTGTTAAGGGCACCAAGGGCATACAACCCGCCTGCTACTCGCGCACCATCGAGGTCGCCAACACGGTCATCTTCCAGGGCGCTGCTGGCATCGCCCACATCTGCGCCCTGCTCATGACTGTCATTATGATTGTTCATGTTCGAAGCAAATTTACCGCTGTCGGTATGTCACTCTCGCTCTCGCCCTCGCCATCATCACTTGGTAGCTAACATGCATAAGGTCGCAAGGAGATCATCAGTTTCTTCTGGGGCTACTTTCTGCTCACCATTGTCTCGCTCCTCGTCGACTGCGGTGTCGTCCCTCCCGGCTCCGGCGCATATCCCTGGTTCGTCGCTGTGCAATGTGGTCTGTCCTCTGCCACTTGTGTCTCCCTCATGATTGCTGGTTTCGTCGGTTTCCAGTTGTACGAAGATGGCACATTCCTCAGTGTCTGGCTGCTCAGAATCTGCTCGGCCACCATGTTCGCCATCACCTTCATCATCAGCATCTTGACCTTTCAAGGCTGGGCAGGCCTGGGTCCCGACAACACAATTGGCCTCTTCGTCGTTCTCTACATTTTCAACGCCATATTCCTCGCCGTCTACATCGTCATGCAGATCTTGCTCGTCGTGGGAACCCTTCAAGACAGATGGCCCCTGGGTCACATTGCCTTTGGCATTTTCTTCTTCGTCGTCGGCCAAGTCCTTATTTACGCATTCGGCAAGTCTGTCTGCGAGGGCGCCGCCCACTACATGGACGGCCTCGTCTTTGCCACCGTCTGCAACCTTCTTGCAGTCATGATGATCTACAAGGTAACATTCATCCATTGTTCTCTTTTATTCGTCTTGTGCTAACGATCCTGCTACAGTTCTGGGACTCCATCACCAAGGAGGACCTCGAATTCTCCGTTGGCGCTAGAGTCAACAACTGGGATCTCAAGGCTCAACTCCTTAGCGAAGAGGAGAAGAGAGCCAGTATGTACGTCGACACAGAGTACGACAGCAGTCTATACCACCAAGCTCCTCGTCAACAGTCCATATACGGAAGCTCCAACGGCAACTAAACACAACTTCCATCCGTGGAAACAACACACAAAGCGTCATCTTTATTCTTATAGAAAAGCATCGCGCACGGAGTCACGAGTTTTCTTTTAACGATCATACACAATTTGGACCGGGTAATGGAGTGGCAGGAGCATATATCTTTTCAGTTTCAATCGGTGGCATACGACCACGCAAGTAATCTAGAAGCAGTACATTGAGTCTTTTAAGCAAGTGCTGCATGTTTGAAACTCATCTCCTACAATGAAGCAGACGTTCTCAACCAGTCGTGTTCTCAACGTCTTTTTTCCGCCTGCTCCCGCCTGCTGTTCTCAACTCAAAGCCCTAACATGAGATAAACTCGGAATCGTACCTTCTCTTTTACTAGCGTCAAACACATTTCTTTGCTTGCTAATCACAAACGGACGTGACTGCTTGCTTGTCAGTGAAGTATGGAACAGGGCTTGTTGTAGACATGTACGAAGATCCATCTCCCTCTCAACAACGGAGTAGCCATACTGTAGGACTCGGGGATCGGCCTCATCTCCATCGTACAGCATGCTTCAACTGTCGGTCGTCGAGACAGAAATGCGATCGGCAAAGTCCTTGGTACTTAACTATCTACCGAGTACCATCAGAAAGTCTGACGACGATTCAGTACACGGTGCACCTCCCAGCAGAGGCGATGCGAATATCCTCAGACGTCCAATCGAGGCCGAAAACAGGGGAGTGTCAAGTGAGTTGAATCCACGACCTGTATGGCTTTGTCTCACACAAACAGCAAACCAGATACAGTCGAGAAACTCTTGCAACGTATCAATGAGAGTCCTGTTGGCGAGCAAGTCATTGCTGCTATCCTAGCTGCTTCTCGAAACCTACAATCTCCTGGTCCTACTTCTGAAACACATACAGGACAAGGTTCAATAGAGCACACACCTGAAGTTGGAGCTGCATCAGTGGCATATACCGTTACCGGACCTGAACACCAGCGAATTGAGTCCATTCGTACAAATGGTGGCTCTGGGAGCTCACTCGTGTCCCCATTACATATTCTTGCCGACGCTGTAGAGACCGAAAGACTTGCATCTCTCCAGATTCTAGATCCTACTCCGGCTCTGGCATATCCTGAAGATTCTCTCCTGAACAAAACGAATAATACATGGCTCTCTCGACAGTCCACTGGACGATTAATCAAGTATTTCAGTATGTTGGCTATCTTCCACTATCGGAGAAACTACTAATCATCTATCTGTATCAGAGCCTAGCTCCTTGTCACAGAAAGACTGGCAAGTGCTAGCCTCGCAGCCAGCCAACGCTCCCTTGAGGCTTAGCTCCCTGACTTGCGATCCGATCAGTTCTCGTATCATCGATGATAACGACGCCGAGAAATATTTTGACCTGTAAGTCTCCTCTGGTGACCACTCTTGTCAGAACTACGTGACTGATCATTGCGCTAGGTTCTTCAAAATCCGCAATCCGCTCGTGTGTCTCTTGGACCCAATACTTCACACATCAGAAAACGTACGGCCATTATCTTTCACTCTTTTCTCCGTCGTCTGCGCACTGGGTTGCGCGATCTCTGATACGCAAAGAGATCGATTGTTGTATCCTACTCTGCTAGCTCTGGCGGAGAGTAACATCAAATGGTCGATAGCAACGTCTGTCAAGTCTGTGGAGACTATTCAAGCCATCTTTACTATGGAATACTGGTCGCCTTTACATGAGACACAAAAAGACGATCCATACTGGTTGCATATAAGCCACGTAAGAGACTGTGTCATAACACCACAATACCATACTGACTTGATTTAACGCAGGCCATTCTAATAGCCAGAGAGTTGGGACTCAATAGAGCCAAGGCAGTAGCAGATCTGGTCGCGACGTATACTTCTTCCACAGCAAGCTCAGACTTCAAAGAACGATTCCAACGGAACATTGAAAGAACATGGCTTGCTGCATTCTTTGCAGAAAAGAGCTTCGGCATCGTCACTGGACGTGTGATGAACGTAGGTCGATCAGAGATATCAGAGTCCATTTCCGAGTGGTGGAAGAAACCGATGGCGTGCCCCTTTGATCGCGTCATCAGCGGTGTGGTCGAGATGCGTATACTTCTTGTGAGTTGGCTTGTTGGGCCGGTTTGCAGATCACAGATTGACATGAAGTCTTGCAGATGCAGTTTCTTGAAGAAAGAGAACACATGACCAAGACCAGAGAACTGATAGAAGATTGGCAGGCGCGAGGCTTTGACGCACTCCAAGCCCTTCGCGAGAAGCGATGCTCTCCTGACGGGGTGCAGGACGACCTGTCATCGGCCGTGTACTTGCCTATACTCGCCTACTATATGGACCACAGCATTTTGGTTCTCAACGCTAACGCGCTACGAGATTTTGTTGCTACTAATGCAATAGAGTCGTTGATGAACCCCTGCAAGATCTCTCGCCAGACCGTCGATGTCGCCTGCAGGTCTTTCGATCTCATACTCTCTGATCCGGTTCTGCTGGACCACATGTATGGTACTCACAACAATCAGCTCATAATGATGTGTCATGCATCTAGCGAAATATTATTTGTAGGTCACTAGTCCTATGGATGTGACGACTTGGCTCTAACCAGAAATATAGGCCACCACTCGTGGATGCCTGCCACCCGACATCATCGAGACTGCAGCTGCAAAGGTACGAGCCGTCACCAGACACATGGAGGCGATTGCACGAGGACTACCAAGCACGTCTGCAGCCTCTCTGTATACCACGCTGTCCAACGTCTTTTCGCAGCAGCTGGACAAATACATACTCACAGAACAAGCTAGTTGTGAGGTCATGCAAGAGACGATACCGACGGATTGGTGGAACGCGCTCGGAGGGGAAATGCTTGTAAACATGGACGATCTTTTTCCTGAACAGCTGTTTCCCGAGTTGACTGGACATGGCGGTTCAGATACAATGTTTGGTTGAGGCCTTGCATACAAAAGCATGTCATGTCAACATCCCAACTCTACAATATCCAAAAATGTTCGATTCTTTCCAAAAAGCCAGCCACACACCGCTAGTCCAACAGTAAATCTCATATCCAAACACTGTCCCACCCTTACAGCTTCGATTCCCGCAACGCCCCATTCTTCTTTGCCGTGAAAGCAGCAATGGCATCCATCAACCCAGGACTCAAAGCATCATACGTCTCCAACCCAAGCCCCTTCAACTGCCCTCTGACTTTATCCGCCTCTTCAGGCCCAACCAACCCTTGCTCAACAACACTGCTCACAAACGCCGCAAACTGCACCTCTTGCCACCCCTCCTCATCACTCAACTCGCAATGCACAAAGTCCAATCCATAAAACGCGTGCTCGGTCTCTATCCTCCCAAACAAATGTACTTTGCAGTCCTTGCAAGCGTGACGCTGGATTACTGCGTTTTCGTCGATGATGAACAGTTTGTTGGCGTTGGAGGTGATGGAGAGGGAGGAGCTGGGGACCACGCCCACGATGCTGAAGATTGCGCCGGTGGGTTTCCAGCATTTGGAGCAGCCGCAGGCGTGGTTGTGGAGTACGTTTGAGGAGAGGGCGATGGTGATGGGGGAGGTGGTGCAGTGGCAGTGGAGGGAGCCGCCGGAAAAGGATGCAGAGCCTTTGGTGATGCCGTTGTTGATGAGGGGGTGCAGATTATATGACATTTTTTGTGGATTTGGCCTTGAGTTGCTTCTGGTGTGTTTGGACTTGGTGTTTTGGGCGGGTTGCCAGCGATTGTTCGAGGGATTGGTGAGGGAGAAGTAGAAGGAGGGAAAGGGAGCAAAGTGCTTGATGTACTTATCTTGGATTCGAGGATGCGATTGCCTAGCTGATGTAGCAGTGCCCTAGCACGCAATGCGGAGCAAGGATGCTTACTGCATTGCTGGTTGTAGAAGGAACTTGTAGAGGTGGAGAAGGCGGGGCGTGGGATGCTGTTCGTTCGGGAAGTCAATACCCGAAAGAGGTATCTAGAGATGGCTTGCATAGATAGATTGCATTGAAGCATATTCGTCGCATAATTTTGTGAAATGCATACCAATACCTACTGGCTTTCTTCAGAGCGAGTGCACGCGGTACCTTATCGATTATCCTTTTCTTCAAGGGTCATGGTAATTCGATTTCAGATCACGGTCGTCTGGAAGAGTCAGACTGTGGAGTGATAAAATGAATAGTATTGATATGAAAAGAAAAGAAAAAAGGTATGAACAAAACACCATCCCAAAACGCCCTAATCTTCTACCACTTCCATGCTTCTTTCTACAAGAAAATTCGAACAATGCACCTCTACTCTTCCATGTCTTCATCGTCTCCATTCTGCATCTTCTCGACAAAAGCCTTGGCTCTGGCTTTGACGGCTTCAACATGTTTGGCATCGCCCGACTCCTCTTCAAACTCCAACCAGCGCTTAAAGACAAATCTCGCACGGCGCTTCTTCATCTTGCCGTTGGCCATGCGCTCAAACAGGCCGCGGACGCGTTCCACGTCTTCGGATTTGCCGGTCTGCTTGGCGAGACTGCGCTCGAGATCGCACCACATGTCCCAGCCTTGGGTCCATTTCGTCCACTGTGTGAGCATGGACTCGAAGATTGTGCGTGCACGCTCGGGCTCGCCGGTGGACGTGCGGAACTCGAGGGCTGCGAACTTGGCAGTGAGGTTGCGGTGGTCGTGGGAGGCGACGGACTGGAGCGCGCGGGGCAGAAGAGCGCGGGCTTGAGATGCGGCATCGCGCTTTTCGAAGAGGAAGGTTGCGTAGTTGAGCCAGAGGTTGGGGTTAGGGCGGAACGACTTTGTGGATGCCATAGCGTCAAAGATCTTCTCGGCGGCGCGGAAGTCGCCAGAGGATGTGTAGATGGCGGCGAGCTTTTCGTGCATGGTGAAGCTGTCTTGGACCTTGCAGGCTTCCTTGAAGGTGGCGTCTACTGAGTCGGCATCGCCATAGGCGACCTCCAAGTTCAGAAGGGCAACCCAGACGTTTTGCTTCTCGTCCTGCTCGCGGAGGTGGATGGTGCGGAGGGCACGTTGACCAATATCGCGGGCCTTTTGAACTTCGGAGAGACCAAGCTGGAAGGCCATGTATTGAATCCAGAGCGAGGAGTCGGATGGGGAAGTGAGCAGCATGCGTTCAAAGTCGGCAACGGACTGAGGCCCATTGGCGTCAAGGTCACCAGTTTGGTCGACTTGGATGGCGGCCTTGCGCTTGCGCTTCTTGAGTGGTGCAGATGCTTCTTCGGCATCTGAGATGGCACCGTCGTTGTCAAGAGCAGAAGCACCACTCCAATCGAAGCCGGAAGTGGTAAGACCGCCAAGGATGGACTTGCGAGTGGCAGGTACGTCGTCCTCGCTCATCTCATCGTCGGATGCAGCTTCCTCATCACTCTCAATGTCTTGTACATTGGACATGTCAATATCGACACCGTCATCAGACTCTGAAGCGTCGTCATCAAGAGCAACACCCTCGCCATCAGACTCTTCGTCCTCGTCTTCGTCTTCCATCTCCTCATCACCATCAAGATCCTTAAAGTACGAGGCCTTCAGACCGAAACTGATGCGACGCTTCTCAGTATCGATATGCAAGACCTTGGCCTTGACCAGATCACCAGCATCGTAAAGCTTCTTGACGTCTTCCACAGCAGAATCGGCAATCTGACTCTTGTGGCACAGACCACTGACACGGGGGATGGTGTTGTCCACATCAATGAAAACACCAAAGTCCTCGACCTTTCTCACCTTACCAGTGACGAATTGACCAACCTTCAGATCGGCAAAAGAGTTGGCGGGAACGTAGTCCTTGTCGACGTGAGACTGCTTCAAGCTCATCTGGACGTGGTTGAGGTTGGCATCGACCTGCAGGATCTTGCCCTTGACGAGCTGGTCAATCTCGACTGCTGATTTCCAGTCCTTGACGAACTGGTCTGACAGATCTGAGATACGGACGAAAGCATCAACACGGGGTCCGAGGTTGACGATGACACCCTTCTCGGTAACAGCCTTGACGAATCCACGGACGACATCGTTGACGGCCAATTGTGGGATAGAGGTGATCTGACGGTCCTCGACGGGCAGTGCCGAACTGAGAACCTTGGAGGGGCGCATGCTCAGGTAGACACGCTTGTTGGGGAGGTCGACAGCGGATACGCAGACACGAACGATGTCGCCTCTGCTGTGGGTGGTAGGGTTGGCCTCGGTGAAGTCATCAGACAGCTCGGTTAGGGTAACAATGCCGGAGACGGAATCGCTGAGCTGGACGATAACGTTGCGCTCGCTGACCTTAGTGACCTTTCCAGCAAGGATTTGACCGTCAGTAAGAGTCTTGAGGGTTACAGGTACTGACGAGGCAGCAGAAGCGGCAACAAGATCCAGACGGCTGGCAGCAGCATCAACGCTCTTGACCTTGACACGGATAGCTGAGCCAACAGGGAAGTTCTTGGGAATGTCCTGAAGCAGGGAGACGTCGTCAGAAACATCAAGCAGGTCAATGCGACCACGAACATTGGGAGACAAGTTAGCCCACAAGCACTTGTCACCAACGTTGTTGACGTAAGCAATCCAGGTAGAGTCAACCTTGACCTGATCAAGAGTGAGAATGTCAGACTCTGATTTCAAAGTAGTGTTGGTCTTAGCAGTAAGCTCGAGAACGGGGACACGAGAATGGCGGTGAGTGATAGGTAGGAAACGGTGGTTGCGAGCATCGTGAATACCAAGGACCTTGACGGGAAGGACCTGCTTGGCCTTGAACTTTTGCAGGGGCCTCTTTCGGTCCTTGATATCTTCCCAGCTGTTGAACACTTCAGATACGTCGATGCGGCCTTGGATGTTGTCGGCAAGCAAGACGTTAAGCTGAGTATCCTTGATTGAAACAATGCGTGCCTGGGTCTCCTTGCCCAATGTGAAGTCAGTAAGGGAAACAGAGACTCCATCCACGGGGTTAGTGACGGTGGTAGGAACGGCGACTTGGGGCTTCTCCTCCTTCTTCTCTTCGGGGCGGATAGTGAGGACGAAGCGCTTGGAGTCGTTGTTGATAGACAGAACTCGGGCTGAGATGGACTGGTCCTTGCGCAGACCGAATGCAGGCAATGCGAGCTTCTCTTGTGTGATCTGAGTCTTGGGCATGAAACCGACAAGCCCAGCGGCAAATTCAACGAATACACCATCGGGTGTGATGTTGCGTACGAAACCGCTGAACTCCTTGCCTTGTGCAAGGCTCTTGAAGTCACTGACAAGAGACTTGGAGTTGGCAGCCTTGACTAAGCTAGGCTTGTTGCTCAGGACAACCAGGTGTCTTCTGTCCAGCTTTTCCAACACAACAAGCTCGTTCAACTTCTGACCGACTCTGATCTGCTTCAGGGTAGACTTGTTCTTTGCCTCAGATCCATCAGTAAGATGAGCCAGGCGGAGCGTACCCTTGAGATTTGAACCTTCTAAGTCAAGCATGACGCTCTCACCAGTAACCTCGGTGACGGAAGCGTTGATCAATTGGCCTTCCTTCAGGTCGCTCCAGGCGGACTCCTCATCCTTGCCAAAGGCAGAAGCATCTTTACAGGAGACCTTGAGCTCGTTGGCCTCTGCATCAACAGAAATAGCGTGAACCATGACAGTTTGACCTTGTCTGAAATGTTGAGAGGGGTCCGAAATGTATGCCTCGCTCATCTCAGCAACCGGGAGCCATGCTCTAACCTTGCCGTAAAACTGGACCACGGCACCATTGGGCTTGATGTTGATGATAGTGCCAGGTGCTTCGTCTCCAACGTTGATGTCCTCGTACGACTTCCAGATCTTGGCGTCAGCATTAACCAAAGTCTTCTTGAGGGTCAAGCGAATCTGGTTCTTCTCAGGGTCGACAGTAAGAACACGTGCGGTGACAGGGAAGCCTTCTCTGAACTTCTTCTCGGGATGTTGCAACTTCACATCGGCCATGTGCGCCTCGGGAACAAGACCATCAATGCCATCGGCGAGCTGGACAAGGACACCAGTGACGCCCTTGGCTCCCAGGATGATCTTCATGACAGTTGCCTTGACGACTTGACCGACCTCAACATCCTCAATGCGTAAGAATGGCTGATCCAGGATCTTCTGCTCAAGAGAAACATTGTAGACGGCATCAACGGGGTTGAAGCCAAGGACTCTAGCGCGGTGGGTGGATTCGAGCTTGTATTGACCGATGGTCTCAGAAAGTGTGTCGATCTTCTTGTCAGAAATTCTAGAGATGTGAGCGAAACCAGGGTTTGAAGAGCCGGTGAGCTTGAGGAAAAGACCCATTGCAGGTTCAACATGAACGACCTGAGCATCCTCGACTATTGAGGAGGGACCAATCTTGTCGGCCTTCTTCTCGCTACCAAGAGCAAATGCCTTGAAAGTCTTGACGTGGTCAAGGAAGGAGATACCAATCTTCTTGGACTCGGCAGAGTGGAAAGTGCAAATGACACGAGCCTTGACTTTTGAGCCAATCTTGTACTTCTTGGACACATCGTCTACGCGAGCACCGGCGCCCGAGTGGATGACATCTGCCGTCGCGTCGAGCATACCCATGACCTTTGTGGCAATGCCTCCACGGCTTGACTCGGTAACCAGGACTTCGACCGCGGTACCGGGCAAGAAAGCGTCAATGGTGGGGGCGTCGGACAGGCAGTGCTTGTTGATGTCACCCATCTTTGTGAAATCGGGTGCCAGCTTGATGACCTTGTTGTCTGAGGCCTTGCCAGTGACTACACAAAGCATGACCTGGCCCTCGTGCATCTTGGAGATGTCGAAAACCTTTCCTAGCTCTTTCTTGGACACGAAACCTCTGACGGACTCGTCGTCCAGTCCCAAATCCATGACCAGACCGTGGTCTTCAACACTGCGGACAGAGGCTTGCAGAGTCGAGTGAACGGGAAGATTTGAGGTATCGAGACCGACGTTTGCTTGTCTCGGATCGACGGAGAGCTCGATTCTCTTTTTGGATTTGCGCAGGCCATTGACAGCCGTCTCGTCGGCGGTCGAAGTCACGATGGCTCGGAGCCATTGACCAACGTGGAAAAGCGACTTGAGGTCGAGGTCGTCGTCATCCTCGTCTTCGCTCTCGTCCTTGACGTCTTCGTCGGCCTGAGCCAGCAGGGCCTCGATCTTCTGGTTGACCTTTTCCGAGATCGCCGTCAAGGGGATAAATCCTGTGAGGTTGTTGGGCAGAGCAAGAGCGACATCGCGCGATGTGATATCGGTGACCTGGCCCAGTACTAGAGTGCCAACAGCAATGTTCTTGTAACTCAGACCGTGGATCTTGATGGTGGGCTTGTCGTCTTCGGCCTGTTTGGCAGCCCTCTTGTCGGCCTTTGTCTTTCTCTTCTTCTTGGGTGCGGCGCCAGCGTCAGCGCCAGCATCGGCATCGTCGTCGTCGTCGTCGGAGAACTGGTCAGACTTTTGCTTCTTTCCTCCGGATTGCTCGAAAAGAACGTCGCGTTCGGCCTGGATCTTGATCTGCTTGTGTTCCAGAGGGGTCAAAACACTGGCACCACCACGAGGGAAAGCACGCTCTTCTTGTGAAAGGATCGAGGCCTTGACGGGATTCCTGTCGCCCTGTTCTTTGGTCTCCGGCGGTTGTCTCTTCTTGGCTGGGGCAGCGGCTGAGCTGTCAGCCTTGGAGCGCTTCACATCGCGCTCCTCAGTCTGAGCCTTTCGTTTGATGGGAGCCATGGTTGTTCGACCACGGAAATGTATAGAAGTCCCAAAATTTGCCTGGGCCAAAAAATCTGGAGCATAGCACTTTCCTGCGGCCCGTGCTCGGACGGAACTTTTGAAAGTTCCATCACGGTCGGCATGCAGCTTGCGCCAAGCCCGTCCGGCCTCTCTAAATTGGTTTTTGACGCGTCGCATCGCGTCTATTCACGTTCGTGGCGGAACATCGTGAACGTGTTGGATCTTTGGTCGAGTATTCATATCACCATCTTTGCATCATGTCTGGCCTGGATATGCTGCCCTCCTCTCAGAGTAGCAGTACCGCCCTACCAACTTCTCCCACGCCCGCATCCTCGTCGGGCCGGGCGAGCACCAAGCCCAAAGGCCAACCATCTATCACACCTCGACGCTTCACGAGATTCTTTACCCCCATCACAACCCGTTCTTCCACAAACTCAAAGTCCAACAAGAGACTCAAGGACATCACCAAGAACGCCGTCAATCAAGTCAAGTTCAATGGCTTCCACGATCTGCCTCAATTCGAGACGCCGCGAAAGAAGAGAAAGATCCTACCCACTCCCGAGAGCTCTCCTGTCCAGCCACTCGACTCCTCGCCCTTGAGACCACTCAGCTACCACCCCTCCAATCTCTCCCATCACCAGGATTATGATTTTGATGCTTCCGACATTGAAGAAGAGGACGAAGACGAAGACGAAGAAGAAAAGCATATTCCCACTCCCATCACCCGTCTACAAAACACCGGCACAAGCAGCCGTATACTGCAACGAAGCTTTGGCGGCTCGAGGACCATTGGCCGTGGCAGGATATATGACCACTGTGTCCCAGACTGGCAAGCCCAGACTGCCGACTTCTACACCCGCCCTGAAGACTGCCACAGTTATCGTGGTGACGCTCTGCCTTTCTGTGTCACTCGCTGCAACACAAATTCTCTCGTTGCCATTGGTGATGAGGAGGGCGGCGTGAGGCTTATAGACTCGGCTTACTCAGACAACTCCTTCTCCCAACACCATGTTAGCTTCAAGCCTCACCGTAATGCCATCATGGACATGGCCTTCTCCTCGGACGACTACTTGTTCGCAACTGGCTCGGGTGATCAGACCGCTCGTATTGTCGACATGCACACTCAGCAAACACGCTTCATCATGCGCAGCCACACATCCTCCGTGAAGCAAGTTCGTTTTCAGCCTGGTAACGACAGCATCGTCGCTACCTCGAGTCGTGATGGCAGTGTCATGATCTGGGACTTGCGCTGTCGTGGTCAAGAAGCTCCCGTCGCAGACTTTGCTGTCAGCTTCGAAACTGGTAATGGCATGGAAAATGTCCCTCGACCTCATAGCAACACCGTCACATATGCTCCGTGTGTCAACAGCATGCGTGACGCCCATGGATTGCAGCACGAACGTTCGGATGTCTCCATTACTGCCTTGTCCTTCTTGCCTGACTCGCGCTCCCACTTGCTCCTCACCGCAACAGAAGCCAACGCTAGCATCAAGCTGTGGGATCTCCGTGGCAAGTACACATCTCGCCGGGGTGGCCCTTCACGTCTCAGTTCAGTCCCCGTATCAAGTACCCGCGAGCCAGAGGCCCATATCAAGCACCGTCAATTCGGCATTAGTAGTCTGTCATTGAGTGGTGATGGTAGCCGCTTCTACGCACTGTGCCGCGATAGCACTGTTTATGCTTACTCGACCAACCACCTCATCTTGGGCTCTGCTCCCGAGTATGAAGCCTCTACCAACACACAAGCCTCAAAATGGTTCCGACCGCGACAGGGCCTTACCGGCATTGGTCCCTTGTATGGTTTCCGCCACCCCATGTTCAAGTCAACTTCCTTCTATGTCAAGTCCGCTCTGCGTCCTGCTACGTTGTCTCAGCCCGAGATGCTTGCTGTTGGTAGTCGCGAAGGCTGTGCTGTTCTGTTCCCCACAGACGAGTCTCTTCTGCAGAAGAAGCAACCTCAACATCCCACCTCGGGCACCTCTACTCCTGTTGGCGATTGCGAAGAGGTCTCGGGTTTCCGTTCACGAATCGGCTCAATTGGCAAGCACCAGGAAACGTCGCTGCCCATCTACACTCAGGGCACCGCATTGATTCGAGCTCACGGCACTTCCGAGGTCACAAGCTTGACATGGAGCACTGAAGGCGAACTTGTCACTCTTGGAGATAACTTCACCGCCAGGTGCTGGAGAGAGAAGGACCGCAATGCCGCAAGAGACATGAGAATCTGCGGTGAGGGTCAAGGCGCTCGTTGGGGTTGGGGATGGGCAGATGTCGAAGGATATGACGAGGAGGAAGGTTGATGAACGAACACTCCAACGTTCGCATCAGAACGATGGTGAAGACCACTAGGGCGATTGTTTGATGATGGATTGTTATGATTTTCTGTTTTCTGTTTGTTTGTTCCGATTTGGACAAAAGGATACCCACAGCCAGTATGGCCCATAGCGTAGCGATGAAGATTGCTCTTTTCTCTTGCTCTTAGATAGATATGTCAGGTAGTTCAACGAATACAGCGTGTCACAGCACAGACTTCCTTCTTTCGATCATGTTTACTCTGAAGATGTCCTTGTTATAGTCTTTGCGATAGTACCTACTTTCGTAAATTGCCTTGCACAAAATGAAGCATCATATATAACATGTCGTCAGGGTGCTCCCTTTAACTAGCATATCGAGCAGTATATCCACTACCACCAGTGCAACTCTCAATTTAAGCAGTTCGCACTCGGCGATAAGGTACCTAGTCTTGTCTTCAAGCGCTGTTCGTGATATGGCGCTGATAGGTCCGGTACGGGGACAACTATGTACGAATATTTGATATTCTCTGTTGCTTCGCGCAAGGACACGCGTGATTGCTTGAAGATGCACATGCCTACTCAGACAAAACCACATAGTAGAACAAACATCAGGCGGATGGCCCTGGCTACATCTGCTCTAGCCGTATGTTGTTTTAGGACTATCATGACTGCATCTGGACTTGACACCACTCGAACATATCCTGCTAGCCCTTGATATTGAGACTGTGCCCCTACGTTGACAACAGCAGAGGTCCATTGGCAACAAGTACTCCGTACTCAACAGCCCCTCAGTCAGCAACCTATCACCGTGCGACAAGGTCCATCTTTCTTATCGGGCGCGATCTCGCGACCTCGTCCTTCGCACTTGTTCTCTCTAAATACAAAACCCCCTCTCTGCTCTTCAACAGTCCTCATAGCGTTCCTGCACTACATCAGGATTCAACATGCCGACAAGGTTGGCAGGGACGCCTCGAGACAGCGTAAAGAGATCCACCGCCGTACATCATGAGGCAAGGATCCGTCCTGCGTCAATCGATCAAGTCGTTGACAACCACTTGAACGAGCACTGTGCCACCGCCGAGCATCTATACCGGAGCGAAGGGTCATACTTTTGCTCTTCCTGGCTAGCGACGGCTCCGTACCAAGGTCTAACGGCCTTGGCCTTTACGTACTGGCCTCCACAGCAGCCCGGAGTCGATGACGACGTACCAACGAAACTTAAGAAACACCGCGATGACCATGTAAGTGGTAACAAGAACCCTTAGGGTCTCTTACATTTATAGCACAGTACACTCCATGTCGTACTTTTTCATCCATTGCGCGATCCGTGCTCGCTTCCAGGTATCCTCGTCGCTCAATCGCCAATTCTGCAACCACGCTGCCACTCTTCGTTCCTCACAAACTTCGTACAGCAATTGCCTTTCGCATCATCAATTCAGACGATTCTCGAAATCGGCTACAACCATGCACGACAAGTTCTCAGGCTCCGGGGCGCCAAACAAGGTGCGGATGATGGTCTTCGAGACGGACGAACCCCATCCCGAGGACATTGAAGAGAAGGGATCCTTTGGAGACGTCTTTGACAGGCTGTTCAAGACCGCTGGCGACAACCATGACCCTCCACTTGGGATCGAGACGGCCATGAAGTTCGTCGTGGAGCCCAAAGGCGGCAAAGTGCCTACGGTGGAAGACCTGAAGGACGTGCATGCTATTCTAATCACAGGAAGCATGTATGATGCCCACGGCGATGACGAGTGGATCCTCAAACTTATAAGACTTTTGCAAGGTATGAGTCGATGCTAAGCTCTACCCAACGTAGACGAACGCTAAAAGGAACAGATTTATGGCAAACCCGCCCTGATATACGCTTTTCCGGCATTTGCTTCGGACACCAGGTCCTCTCACGCATGCTTGGAGCGAAGGTCGACACTGTTCCTGGTGGCGATTGGGAGCTCTCACACACCGAGGTCAAACTTACCGATATTGGCAAGCGACTTTTCAGGACTAAGAACGAGACCTTACGACTACACCAGATGCATCAAGACCACGTCGTCGAACCGCCGTCGTCCAAGTCAACGGACTTGCTTAAGGACGGCCAAAAAGTTCACGTTTGGGGAAGCTCGGAACACACAACTGTGCAAGGCATCTACATCAAGGACCGCCTATTTACTTCTCAAGGACACCTGGGCTTCGACGAAGATATGGTCAAGCGACAGATTAATCTGCGTGTTGAGAGCGGCAGTCTCAAGGACCTGAACCACGCCGATGCTGCAAAGGAGACGGCTGATATGGAGCACGATGGCGAGGTGGTCGCCGGTTCGATTCTGCGTTTGTTCCATGGTGACGATACCGATATTCCTTGATGTGAATTGGCAAAGCATAAGCTTGGTATGGCACAACAGCATTTTAACGATATGATCATGACGAACAGATTTGCATATCAATTCGAGTCTTGCAATATGACATTAAGGCTGTCCAATAGTATTGAAAGTCGCAGATGAGCGACTGCATCCATCGGACAATGGCTACATGGCCAAGTCTATATGCTACCGGTGAGTCTATACGACCTCGGCGACTATTTTCCCAGTCATCCATTTGGCGATGTTCTGCGGGCAGCGCAGGCAGCGCAGCCAACCACACACCTTTGAACGTGACACCGAGTCCGTAACGTGTCCCACCAAATTGTGAGTCAATCACACTTGTTCTTTTAATTCATTTAAACAAGCTTCTCCACACTAATAGGCAGAAGTTGCAATCCTTCGTGAACAGGCCAACAAAAGTAAGCTGCTTACAGACAGCGCGCGTTTAGGCAACCGTGCTGATCGAGACACCGCAGCCAATGCGATTTTGCCAACCAACAACCCAAGTCCACAACTCAGCCTCACCAAAATTGTCCAACACTTATAAGTGAAGTTGAAGTCGCTGTTTAATTCTCAATCACTTTCACTCCTCATCACCTCTTTCATTGTCGCCTGACTCTTGCTCAAATCATCGTTGCGTCAAGTTTAGCTCCTGTCCTCTTCATCTTGCAACACCAACCACTTATTATCTTACACAAACGAGTAATAGCATCATGGCGCCTTCACGTATCCTTGAAGCCCCAGAAGCTTCGCAGGAGAGCGAGCCTGTAACCAAGATCCAGACCGACGGCAAAAGCGAGACAAGCACGACCAACGGCATCAACAACGACACAAAAGACGATGTCAAGAGCGACTCGGCCGACAAGAAGACCGACACAAAAGACGATATCAAAAGCGGCGCCTCAGATGAGGACATCGATCCAAAGAAAAAGGTCGATGCTACGGAGCCCATGAAGGCAGAACTGAAGCACCTAGACCGCAAGTACAGCGAGAAGCACCAGTGGTATTATGCTGAGACTGTCGAGGACAAGGCGGTTCCAGACCAAGTTGATTGGTAAGTTGTGCAGGGGAGTGCGATGGCGATGTGCATGATTCTGCTACAGATGCATTGACTAACATTTCCTTCTCAGGTGGACCAAGTACGCCCTCTGTGTGACCAGATACATGTCAGAGGATGGCAAGCGCGTCCAGAAAGTCGTCGTCCAGATCAACTCACAACACCTCAAGGACCTTTTGAAGCAGGCCATTGGCTCCTACCCTGGCGTCAGTCTCGACACAAAAGACATCGCTCTGACCCAGCCATGCCGCCTTCTCTACCATTACTTCGATGAAATCAAGGAACACGGTGAGAAGTTCGAAGCTGGCTCTGAGGCAGCAGCTCATTACAAAGTCCTTCTAAATCACATCCAAGAAGAGTTTGGAGAGACTATCCAAGAAGCCAACAACCTCCGCGAGCAAAATGTCATGACCTACCAGCACTTGTGGACTGTTTTCAAGCCCAAGACTGTTGCTTTTGCACGCGTGCTTGGCCAAATTCAGGCTTTCCGTGTGCTTGATTCGCACTACCAGTGTGGTAATCAGCCTCGCATGGTACTCCAGTTGCAGCAGGTGGACTTTGACGGCAAGCGCTTTGGCTACCGGACCGAACAGATGGCCATCCCTGCATACCTGGGAGCTGTTTCACTCAGCAAACTCGATGTTGTCTCTCGCAAGTTCTTCCCTCATGTCGAGGAAGTAGAGGAGCGTCTCATCGCCAGAGGTCGCCGTTTCGAGCAGTATGCTGGCATAAACTTTGCCGAGCATGCTGCCATTGCTTTGGAGCACGTCTACAACAGCTCGCGTGGTGATTACGACATCAATCGCGTGCACATAAGCGAAAGAGTGGTCGTGGATTGTTTGACACACCACCGTTTGAACCCCGACCTTGCCAAAAATGTCACCGCTTTTGAAGATGAGACGATCACTCTCGTCAAAGACGCCCACAACAACGACAACGACGATTCTGACGACGATAGCTACAGAAGCTACGACTCGGACGACTATGACAGCGACGACGACGACTCGACGAAACGCCTCGACACCGACCTCCTGCCTACCACTAAGCAGACCTTTGAGCCTCTGACAGACTCACAATGCCTCCTCGCCTCCGCTCTGGTACACGGCTTCTCCTTCACACACAAAAAGTGGATCGACATGTTCATCGACAACCTCTCTGCCGTAGCCTGGAACGAAGCTTGCTTTGACCAACTCGTGCTCGCCCCAAAACAGAAGAAACTAGTCCAAGCCCTCGTTACCGAGCACATCTGCCAAAAATCAGACTTTGACGACATCATCAAGGGAAAAGGCAAAGGACTAGTATTTGTACTGCATGGCCCTCCCGGCGTTGGAAAAACACTCACCGCAGAATGTGTAGCCGAACGCTGCAAACGCCCTCTCTACGTTGTATCTTCAGGCGACCTAGGCACAGACTCCTTCACTCTCGACCAACGCCTAACCCAAATCTTGGACATGGCAAGCACCTGGCGCGCAGTCCTCCTCATCGACGAAGCAGACATTTTCCTCGAACGCCGCTCTCTGCACGACATGGAACGCAACGCCCTCGTCTCCATCTTCCTCAGAGTGCTAGAGTATTACCAGGGCATCTTGTTCTTGACTTCCAACCGCGTGGATACCTTTGACGACGCATTCAAGTCTCGCATCCATGTGCCGTTAAAGTATACTGGTCTGGATGCCTCGTCGCGCAAACAGATTTGGAAGAATTTCCTGGGCAAGGCGGAGGGTGATGCTGTTGATGAGGCTGGGCTTGAGAAGTTGGCTCTGCATGATTTGAATGGTAGACAGATCAAGGGGATTGTTAGGACGGCTACTAGTCTTGCGAGGTATGATCACAAGAAGCTGGATTTGGAGACTTTGGAGCAGGTCGTTGAGATCCAGATGGACTTTGAGAGGGATCTCGTGGGAGGCGGGCAGTGAGGAGTTGCTCGGACATATGTACATCAAAGTGACTCAGCGGAGCCATGGACATTGGCATTGAGGAATGAGCACTTGGAAGCATGGTTGGGCATATCATAAGAAAGAGAGAAAGCCCAAACTGGATCGAAATTAGACCAGCTCTTCGCTAGCGATCTGAGAAATGAAGAATGAAAAGCAAACTATACAGAATCAATCCACCTGTGCGTTTGCCACTTTAGGAACACCCGCCAACCATACTCCATGAGTCCTGCGTAATGCTTGTATGCTATCTTTCACTGCTCGCTCGACAAAGGGGTATAATGCGCGCAAGGAAATGATGCTGCCCACTCCAACGCCGACCCGAGAGGTAATATGTCGTGTAAGACGAATCGAAGAGGCTTCTAAACTCTGGTGAACAAGTCAGGAGTGTGCGTGTCCATGGCTTCTTCTGTCAAGGCGAAGCCTCCTTCGACAGCAACCTCGGAGCCAATGCTCGAACTGCTTGATACAGAAGAGGTCAGGTCAAAGGGATGGCCAGAGTAGAATTCGGGGTCCGTCATGGCCTTGAGCGAGTATTGCGCTCTCAGTTCTTGAACGGTCTCTTCACAGCCAGGCAGAATTGTGTAGGACGTAGTTGTGGGGATGGTGGGAAGACTGATGGACGAGGTCGTGGTGTGTGAATGGGAGGGCGAATAGTCGTCGTCGTTGGTAGCAGTCGAAGTACGGTGTATGTGGCGAGATGGGGAGCTGGAGACGAGTCTGATGGTAGAACGGGGCGTATGGGCGTGTCGCGGGTCTCTGAGAGTGACGTAGGGCATGTCGCCACCGGCGCGTGTCTGGAAGTTATCTTCGCCGTCTTGGGAGCTGGATGAGAGAGCATCTCCGCAGCTCTCATCATCGAACTCAGCATCAGTGGAGAAACCATCGCTTGTATAGCCTGACGACGCAGAACGGTTTGGTGAGCCGTGGGGAGACTCACCCCAGATAGGAGGTGCAAAGAGTTGGACGGGAGGACGCAAGCCAAGCTGTTTGGCGATGTGAACATCCTTGACGGGTAGGCCTTCTCTTAGTTCAAAGTCGTCGACGGGCCTGACCTCGTCCTCGAAGACTGCCTCGAACGACAGCCAGCAACGCTCTCTGCGCATGGGACCGCAGCGCTGACAGACTTTGAAGTCGCAGCGAACATCATCTGATACACTGCTGATGTCTCCCGATCCTTGTTGGTTGGTGATTGGTGTAGGTCGAGCAGACTTGTCCAAGACTTGTTGCAGATGTTGCTTCTGACGAATGAGGGTCTGGACTTGCTCGTCGGTGTAATTCCCCTTCTCGAACTCCTTGATGACAGACTCGCTGAGCCCAAGTTGGCGGATTTCCTCTCCAGCAAGGCTGACGGGGTGTGTCAAGGACTTGAGAAAGGCAAAATCTCCCACCTCTGGAATGTCAGATGTGCAATGGTAGAGCCAGCCGAAGGGTGAAGGGTAGTGGCACGTGTCACAGGTCCAGCTTCCGTAGAGGCGACACATCCTGATATGGGTACAGGCGCTGACGCACTGTGGAGGAGGACGTCGAGTCAAGCGACTCGTGGGTGTCATATTGGGCTGTAAGGTATGGTTAACAATCTGTTATTTGACGCGCACCATAGAAGCATGGCGTAGATAGATCTTCCCGGCAGAGAAGAATGAGTGACTTTGGTGAGGTACCAAAGAAGGAGAGTCATGTGCGATTAACTTACGTGCGCAGTCATGCTCATCGTGAATCAAGCGAGACGTTGTTGTGGATGGTTCGTGACAAAGATCGTGGAAAAGGATGGAGAGTCTCGGGGCCGAGAGCAATGGAGGGATTTGGCAGATGTGCGTGGGAAAATGATAGGAAAAAGAAGTGAGTGAGTGGACTGGGTTATTGTTGGTTTGTTTTGCATCCAAATTGACAAGAGTGAAGGAAAAGGCAGGCACGGCTTCGAGGAAAGCCCGTCCTGGTCAAGTGCAACTGGCCTGTCACTCTCAGATGGGACAGGAAGGTTGAATGCATTTTCCACGAGCGAATCGAAAGCAAACCAAATAGTGTCGAGGTCGGGATCAGGGACTTGACATGTTTTAAGGAATTACACGGGATGGTACAAGCAGTGCGACGTGCGAGATGCATCTTGCCGGGTGAACATATCTGGCATGAGAGCAACAGCACCAAGGTACCTCGATCGATGGTGATTGAGGAGAATTAGGGACAGTCGCACAGTTGAGCTATAGAAGCTTTCCCCCACCCTTGTGACAGGGTATTGACCAGGGACGGTTGGCCTTGTCGCGCGGCAGCTTGCAGTGCTCGAGTGCGGCTTGAGTTGGTGCTCGTCCGAACTAGGGACGTCTACAGAGCTGGTCAAACTCCAGGAAGACTGTCGCAGATGATGGCTGAGGACCTGAGGCTTGTCGTCGCAAGATCAGGTTAGTGGAGAAATGACAGCGGCAATTGTTGCTGGCTGTCGGCACCCCGCGAACAGGTGGAACCTCGGTCCAGCCGACTCTAGATAACCCCGGAGGAGGCCGTCTATCGCGAGCGCTTGTTTCTGTGGTCTTGTTAGGCGCGCCCAGCCACCTGCTTTGTCGACGACTCACCCAGCAACATCAACATACAGTAAAATGTCGTCGTCGGTCAAGTTCGACGTCAAGGAGACGGTGGCCAGCGTCACCGGCAAGCAGGACCTCGCCAATGAGGTCGGCAATGCTATCACCAAAGGTGCTGGTGCTGGCGGCTACCTAGCTGTACGTCTTGTTGAGAAGGAAGCGATGCGATTGCGACTGACTGAGAACACTAGGCATACCTGCGCCAGCTGCAAAGCAACCCTCTTCGTACCAAGATGATCACCTCGGGCTCCCTCTCTGGTGCCCAAGAAGTGCTCGCTTCATGGATCGCAAAGGACCGCAACAAGAATGGCCACTACTTCACCTCGCGCGTGCCCAAGATGGCCCTCTACGGTGCCTTTGTCAGCGCTCCTCTCGGCCACATCCTCATCAACATCCTGCAGAAAGCCTTTGCTGGCCGGACCAGTCTCAAGGCCAAGATTCTGCAGATCCTCGCCAGCAACTTGATTGTATGCATATTCCCATCTTCCTACCCTAGCCACCTTGCTGATCTTACCCACAGGTTGCTCCCATCCAAAACACCGTCTACCTCTCCGCTATGGCCATCATCGCAGGCGCCCGTACCTTCCACCAAGTCCGCGCCACCGTTCGCGCCGGTCTGCTTCCCGTCATGAAAGTCAGCTGGTGCACTTCCCCCTTGGCTTTGGCCTTCGCCCAGAAGTTCCTTCCCCAAGAGACCTGGGTTCCTTTCTTCAACATCATCGCCTTTGTGATTGGTACATACATCAATGCACACACCAAGAAGAAGCGTCTGGCCGCCCTGAGAAAGAAGCACTACGGCGATTCTAGAAGCACTGGTCGCCCCGAAGATGACAGACGTCCCAACTTCTAGATCTGCGCTTACCTTACTTGACGATGTCCTCCTTTTCTCGCGCGATTTCTATGCATATATCCACTTAGCAGCTCTCTCAAGTCATTTATTCTTACTAGCATCTTATGCTGCGCCTATTGGTTGCGATCCCTCTCGAGATTCGCGTGCATGCGATATACCGCGGCTCATGAATTTGAACAGTACTCGTTTAGCAGTGGTTGCCTAGACTATTCAGGTAATCCCCTATGGGGCTGATCAGGCTTGGTTCGAGTGCTCGAGATGGACGCGTGATTATTTACGGACCAGACAACAATTTCTTCCATCAATGGGGTTGTGGTCTAGTGGTATGACATCTTCTTAGCATTGCTCATCTCGAGCACTACTGAGTTGGAGAAGGTTCTGGGTTCGATTCCCAGCTACTCCATTTTTGCTTTTTCGAGCAGCACTTTTTATCTATGCAGCATCGGAACTGTCTCTCTCTTGGGCCTTCTGTGACATTGGCGCCGAACCGGGAGCTAAAGACATCAAGCTTGTAGCTGCTTAGTTTTTCCGTCCCTTAGCAACCATTTCGAGGTCCTTGGGGCGTGCATCTTTTGCGGGGTGAGCCAAAGGGCATGCGAGATTAGTGCCCAGCAAAACAAGACCGACATGCTCCCTAAGCGACTTGGCGGCCATGTGGGCAATACGACCTGCAGAGTGGAGTCAATTCAGACTTCGTCTCCTCCTCGCAAGCCCTCTGCCATGACTTTGCATCGTCCAAGCATGCCCTTGACCTTGTCTGCGAATTAAGCAGTACCTCTTGCGACATGCGGTATTTGAGGATCGTCTCTTTTTGTGTACACGCATGTCTTCATATCATCCGTTCCTGATTTCATGATTCAGGCAGAAGCATACTTGGCGATATAGCGCCGGCTGCCAGACGCCACAAAGGGCTCCAATACCCAAGAGTGCGGTGATACCAATTTCCTCCAAGCGGTGTCCAGAACTCGGTTAGAATGCTTTCACCGAGGACGTGGTAGTGCTAATGGTTTTTATGGGTGTGGTGTTTGTTCATAAGGCAAGGCTTTCCTTGTCTATTCATTCATCCACTCACGGTCATCATGATTTTCGCCCAAGGCTCGCTTGCAAGCGTTCTGCTTATTGCCACATGTTGTTTGCCTACATTGAATGCTCATGTGTTGGAGCGTGATCTCGTCGCAAACAGCTTGACCCAGCGATCGTTTGAAGGTTTCACTCTTGGATACTATGACGACCTGAGCGATCTGAATCTTCCCGTTTCCTGCCAGAATGCACTTCAACGGAGAATATACTGCGATAGTGCCGTCGCAAACTATACTGACGTACCCACTTGGCGAGGAGATGTCGACACGGAAAAGACGTCCTACGAATCCGTCTGTGATGACTCTTGCGGAGCATCCATTCGCTCCTACTGGGATGGCATTGTTAAAGAGTGCGACCAGTCATGGGATCCTGATACCCTCACTATCGATGCTGTTGGATGGCTTTGGGAGGCGTGGAACGAGACTTGTTACTACGACCCTGAGACCGGTCGTAACTGCAATGGTAACTCTATTCGACCGTGGGAATTCTGAAGATGTTGCTAACGAGTTTCGACAGAGGTCATTAACGAATTGATAGAAGCTGACAAAGCTAATGATACCCATGTAAGTTTGTGAGACATCATTTCTGACCTTTGGTAGCTGACCATGAGAAGGACTACACGTGTTCCTATTGCCGAGTCGAGCACTACAAGATGATGCAAAGATCTCCGTACTCCGCCTACGACGATTTCTATCAGGACGAGTTCCAAGATACCAACGAAAAATGTGGCTTGGACAACCCAACGGAAATGCCCTTTCGTTGGATAGACGGCATCTGCGACTTTGAAACATACAAGATCCAAGAAGGCGATACTTGTGGTTCAATCGCCATCAAGTTTAGTGTATCATCAAAAGATGTACGCGACTCATATGCTTCCATCTACGGGGGTGAACTGTGGAAGCCAGCCTGCGATCAACTTCGACCGGGTCTGTCAGTCTGTATCCCGCAGCCATGCAAGATCTACGAACTTCTTCCAGATGACACCTGTGCATCTGTCGAGGCGCAGCAACATTTCCCCGGCGGAGATTCGTTGAGGACATATAACCCATGGATTCGTCCCGACTGTTCCAACTTGCAGCTTTCTCGAGACAGTCCTGTAGGCGTTGTTTGCGTGTCGTCACGGAGCGATGAAGAGGTTACCTCCAACGGAGAGTCATCTTCTTCTTCTTCTTCAGATGCTACCTCTACCACTTCTTCAAGGGTTTCGACAACTGACATTTCGTCCTCATCAACCGGTCCTGCCCCCACTACTGGTAGTCACGTCACCTCATCACGACCGACTGAAATTACCTCGATGGCTACTTCTGGACCTTCGGGAGCACAGCTTACGGCTCCAACCGCTGGCAATAGTGCGAGTGCTACTCCATCTACATCCAGAGACGATGTCTCGGGAGCAAGCGTCGCCGGCCCTGGCAGATTGCAAGTTGTTGTCGTGCTTGCTGCGCTGGTGCTGTCTCAGATGATCTGATCTTTGCCCTCGAAGATAGGCTGCCTTAGTTCTGGATGTATGCTCCGTAGATTTTGCTGCCATACGCTTGACCATGGTAAAATTGGTTTCAAGTTCTTCGGAAGCTTGGTGCATGGCTCGGTTGGCGGCGGCGCTTCAGAATAAAGAGTTACCGTCCCAGGCAGTGTAATAGCCGATAGAAGCGTCATCAATAGAGAGTTTCTTCATCAGGCGGCATGACTGAACATTGTCTGGGTGACCGTTTCTATGATTCCCAATCTGATGTTGCTTTTCCAGGATGGAGACTGCTTTACAGACGGAGCCACAGATCCAGGAGAGTGAAAAATAGTCAACCTGAAGCGGCGTCCAGAGATAACTCAACGACGAAATGAGTGAATGCTCTATAAGTTCCGGGCATATGTTGCCCACGGGAGTAGGGTCTGTACTAAGCCCAGCTACATCGTCGACAACGGAACCAGATTCGGTGTTGTAGCTAGACTCGAGGTTATAGAGATTGTAATCGTCTCCAAAGTTGTGGTTAGACTCAACAACGTAACTCGACTTAGAGTTGGTGCTAACCGTGCCTGAGGAGTAGTGTTGAAGACAAAACATGTTCCCTTTTAGAGTGGAACTCTGTGCAAGACCAGGACCTCGAAAAATCATGATGAGCGTCGCTTGATATCATGATTAATTCAGCTTCGGTGTATAGAGAGTTGCAAGTAGGATGGATTTCTGACGCCCTTGATCTAACTGCCGAGTGAGGCGACTCAAGTGAGTTTGTTGATTTGTTGTTGAACTGAGCACGATTACGATCAGGTCGTGATAGTTAGGATGCATTTAGTGCTTGCCAAAAGTCGCAGCGAATTCGTTGTTGTGCGCACAGCTGCTTGGTTCTGCACAATGTCGCGGTTGCTTCATCATCCATATCAAAACAAATGCCAGACGAAAAGAGACTCTCTCCAGTTTTGACAAAACAGAAACCCCCCTAGCCGCCGTGTTGCTAGGGAGGGAAGAGAAAGCAAGCTTTCGTCATTATTGTTGTCGTGCGAGGATTACTGGGAC